>JBAMBP010001070.1:0-33679 GCA_037044515.1 Phortica magna
TGTGCGCAGCGCGGCTTAGATATCGAATTCTCTTCCACTTCCAGCTGCTCCTTTATGGAGGGCAGCAACATTCTCCGTCTTTGCTGCTCTGTAACACCAAATTTCCAGCCTTTGCTTCCTTCCCGGCCGAAAGGAGACCAAGGAAAAGCCACAGTTGATTGAGTTGTTCTTCAGGGAGGAACTAGTCCCGTAAAAACCAGGCGACCACTTACAAAACTTCTTGCTGCTCTTGTGTTCACAGTAGCCACCATAGGAGTACCCCAGACGAGCACCGTTACAATCTCTCTACAGCGACTCTGTCTGAGCGGGGCTTTTACCAAAGAAGACCCTGTGGGTACTCCAACACCTCACCAACTTTCTGTGCGCGGCATGGCTTAGATATCGAATTCTCTTCCACTTCCAGCTGCTCCTTTATGGAGGGCAACAAACATCCACCGTCTCTGCTTCTCTGTTACACTAAGTATCCAGCCTTCGCTTCTCTCCTGACCGAAATGAGTCTAAGAAAAAGCCACAATTGATTGACGAGTTCTTCAGGGAGGAACAAGCGCCGTAGAAACCAGGCATCCACTTACAAGACTGCGTGCTGCTCTGGTGTCCACGGCAGTCTCCATGGGAGTACCCCCGACCAGCAACGTTACAAACTCTATGCCACCACTCTGTCTGAGTGGCGCTATTACCAAATAGGTCGCTGTAAGCGTTCCCTTTCCACACCATTTTTCTGTACGTGGCAATGCTTAGATATCGAACCCTCTTCCACTTCCAGCTGCTGTACGTGGCACGGCTCTGATATCAAACTCATTTCCACTTTCAGCTCCTCTTTCATGGAGAGCAGCAACATTCCCAGTCGCTGCTGCTCTTAAACACAAAGTTCTCAGCCTTTGCTTCCCTTCTGGCCGAAAAGAGTCCAAGGAAGAGCAACAATTCATTAAGTAGTTCTTCAGGGATGATCTAACGCCGTAGAAACCAGGCGTCCACTTACAAAACTGCGTGCTGCTCCGGTGTCCATGTTAGCCACCATGGGAGTACCCCAAACAAGCACCACCACTCTGTCTGAGCGGCGCTATTAAAAAAGAGGACCTTGTGAGTCCTCCCACCCCTTGCCGTCTTTCTGAGCGGCGTGGCTTAGATATTGAATTCTCTTCCACTTCCAGCTGCTCCTTTATGAGGGGCAGCAACATCCACATTCTCTTCTTCTCTGTAACACTAAGAATCCAGCCTTCGGTTCTCTCCTGACCGAAATGAGTCTAAGAAAAAGCAACAGTTGATTAAGTAGTTCTTCAGGGTGGATCTAGCGCCGTAGAAACCAGGCGTCCACTTACAAAACTGCGTGCTGCTCCGGTGTCCACGGCAGCCACCATAGGAGTATCTTAGATCAGCACTGCCACAATCACTCCACCACCACTCTGTCTTAGTGGCGCTATTACCAAAGAGAGAGAGACCTCTGAGAGACCTGCCACTTCTAACCATTTTTCTGTGTGTGGCGCGGCTTAGATATCGAAATCTCTTTCATTTCCAGCTGCTTCTTTATAGAGGGTAGCAACATTCCCAAAAAGGGCGCTGTGAGTCCTGCCACCCCTCACCATCACGCGACCACTTACAGAGCTGCGTGCTGCTCTGGTGTCCACGGTAGTTTCCAAGGGAGTTCCCCTGACCAATACCGTTACAATGGCTCTGCCACCTTTCTGTCTGAGCGGCGCTATTACCAAAGAGGACGCAATAAGTCCTCCCACCCCTCGCCATCTATCTGTGCGCGGCACGTCTTAGTTATCGAACTCTCTTCCACTTCCAGATGCACGTTAATGGACTCCAGCAACATCCCCCGTATCTTTTGCACTGTAAGGCCAAGTTTCCATTATTCGCTTTCCTCCTGACCGAAAGGAGTCAACGGAAGAGCCGGAGTTGATTGAGTATATTTTCAGGGTAGAATTAACAACGAAGAAACCAGGCGTCCACTTACAAAACTGCGTGCTGCTCCAGTATCCACGGTACTCTCCATGGGAGAACTACAAACCACCACCGTTAATATCCCTATGCCCCCACTCCGTCTGAGCGTCGCTTTTACCAAAGAGGACGCTGTGAGACCTCCCACCCCTCAACGTCTCACTGTGCGTGGCGCAGCTTTGATTTCAAATTTTCTTCCACTTCCAGCTGCTCCTAAGTGGTGGGCAGCAACACCCCATGCTGCTCTGTAGCACCAAGTATCCTGCTTTCGCTTCAATCATGACCGAAAGGAGTCCATGGAAGAGCCACAATTGATTGAGTAGTTCTTCAGGGAGTAACTAGCGTCGTAGAAACCAGGCGGCAACTTACAAAACTACGTGCTGCTCAGGTGTCCACGGTAGCCAACACGGGAGTACCGCAGACCAGCACTGTTACAATCCCTCTACCACAACTTTGTCTGAGCAACGCTTTTACCAAAGAGGTCCCTGTGTGTCCTCCCACCCCTTACCATCATTCTTTGAGCGGCCCGGCTTAGATATCGAACTCTCTTCCGCTTCCAGCTGTCCCTTTATTGAAAGCAGCAACATCCCCCGTCTCTGCTGCTCTTTAACACTAAGTTTCCAGCCTTCGCTCCCCTCCTGACCGAAAGGCGACCAAGGAAGAGCCACAGTTTATTGAGTTGTTCTTCAGGGAGGAACTAGCACCGTAGAAGCCAGGCGACCACTTACAAAGGTGCTTGCCGCTCCGGTGTCCACGGAAGCCACCATGGGAGTACCCCAGACCAGCACCGTTACAATCCTTCTACCACTCTGTCTGAGCGACGCCATTACCAAAGAGGACCCTGTGGGTCCTTCCACCCCTCACCCTGTTTTTTTTGCGTTGCCTGGCTTATATACCGAACTCTTTTCCACTTCCAACTGCTCTTTTATGCAGGGCAGAAACATTCCCCGTCTCTGCTGCTCTGTAACACTAAGTTTCCAGCCTTCGCTTCCCTCCTGACCGAAAGGCGTCCAAGGCAGAGCAACAGCTGTTTGAGTAGTTTTTCAGGCAGGAAATAGCGCCGTAGAAACCAGGCAGCCACTTACGAAACTACTTGCTGCTCCGGTGTCCACGGTGGTCTCCATTAGATTAGTTTCGACCAGCAACGTAACAATCCACCACTGCCAACACTCTACCTAAGCGGCGCTATTACCAAAGAGGATCCATAAAGTCCTCCCACCCCTCACTATCTTTCTGAGCTTGGTGCAGCTTAGATATTGAACACTCTTCCAATTCCAGCTGCTCTTTTATGGAGGTCAGCAACATCCCTCGTCTATGCTGCTCTGTAACATCAAGTTTCCAGCCTTTGCTTCCCTTCTGGCCAAAAGGAGTCCAAGAAAGAGCCACAGTTGATTGAGCGGTTCTTCACGGAGGAACTAGTGCCGTAGAAACCAGGCGACCACTTACAAAACTGCTTGCTGCGCCGTTGTCCACAGTAGCCACCTTGGGAGAACCCCAGACCAGCACCCCCACTTTGTCTAAGCGGCGCTATTACCAAAGAGGACCCAGAGGGTACTCCCACCCCTCTCTATCTTTTTGAGCATTGCGCGGCTTAGATATAGAACTCTCTTCCACTTCCAGCTGCTCTTTTATGGAGGGCACAACATCCCCAGTCTTTGCTGCTCTGTAACACCAATCTTTTAGCCTTCGCTTCCCTACTGGCCCAAAAGGCTTCCAAGCAAGAACCACAGTTGATTGAGTAGTTCTTCAGGGGTGAACTAGCCCCGTAAAAACCAGGCGACCACTTATAAACCGTGTGCTGCGCTGGTGAACACAGTAGCCTCCATGACAGTACCAACGTGCAGCGCTGTTACAATCAGTCCACCACCACTGTGTTTGAGCGGCGCTATAATTAAAGAGGACCCGAAGAGTCGTCACACCCCTCGACAACTTTCTGTGCACGGAACGGCTTAGATATCAAGCTCTCTTCCACTTCCAGCTTCTCCTTTAAGGAGAGCAGCAACATCCCCCGTCTCTGCTGCTCTGACACAACAAGTTTCCAGCCTTCGCTTAACTCCTGACCTAAAGGCTTCCAAGGAAGAGCCACAGTTTATTGACTAGTTCTGTAGGGAGAAACAAGCGCCGTAGAAACCAAGCGCCCTCTTACAAAACTGCGTGCTGCTCTGGTGTACACGATAGCCTCCATGGGAGTACCAACGTGCAGCACCATTACAATCCCTCTACAACCACTCTGTCTGAGCGGCGCTATTGCAAAAGAGGACCCTGTGGGTACTCCCACCCTTTACCATCTTTCGGTGCGTGGCGCGGCTTAGATATCGAACTCTCTTCCGCTTTCAGCTACTCTTTTATGGTGGACAGAAATATCCCCCGTCTCTGCTGGTCTGTTAAGCCAAGTTTCCAGCCTTCGCTTTCCTCCTGGCCGAAAGGAGTCAAAGGAAGAGCCACAGTTGATTGAGTAGTTCTAGATGAACTAGTGCCGTAGAAACCAGGCGACCACTTACAAAAATGCTTGCTACTCCGCCGTTCACGGTAGCCACCATAGCAGTACCCCAGACCAGCACCGTAACAATACGTCTACCACCACTCTGTCTGAGCGGCGCTATTAAAAAAGAGGACCCAGTGAGTCGTCCCACCCTCCGCCAACTTTCTGTGCGCGGCGCGGCTAAGACATCGAACTCTCTTCCACTTCCAGCAGCTCTTTAATGGAAGGCAGCAATATCCCCTGTCTCTGCTGCTTGATAACACCAAGTTTCAAGCCTTCGCTTCCCTCCTGAACGAAAGGAGTCCAGGGAAGAGCCACAGTTTATTGATAACTTCTTCAGGGAGAAACTCGCTCCGTAGAAACCAGGCATCCACTTATAAGACTGCGTGCTGCTCCGGTGTCCACGGTAGTCTCCATGGGGGTACCCTTGACCAGTACCGTTAAAGTCCCTCAACCACTTCTCGGACTGAGCGGCGCTATTACCAAAGATAATTCTGTGAGTCCTCCCACCTCTCACCATCTTTCTGAGCGTGGCAGGGCTTAGACATCGAACTCTCTTCCACTTCCAGCTGCTCTTTAATGGAGGACAGCCACATCCCCTGTCTCTGCTGTTCGATAACACCAAGTTTCCAGCCTTCGCTTCTATCCTGATCATAACGCGTCCAAGTAAGAGCCACAGTTGATTGAGTTAATCTTCAGGACCAAACAAGCGCCGTAGAAACAAGGCGTCAACTTACAATAAATGCGAGCTGCTCCGGTGTACACGGTAGCCACCATGGAAGTACCCCTGACCAGGACTATTAAAGTACGTCTACCACCACTCTGTTAAAGCAGCGCTTTAACAAAAGAGGAACCAGTGAGTCGTCCCACTCCTCGCCATATTTCTGAGCGTGGCGCGGCTTGGCTATCGAACTCTCTTCCACTTCCAGCTGCTCTTTAATGGAGGGCAGTAACATCACCCGTATCTGCTGCTCTGTAAAGCCAAGTTTCCAGCCTTCGCTTCCCTCCTGATCATAACGCGTCCAAGTAACAGCCACAGTTGATTGAGTTAATCTTCAGGTCCAAACTAGCACCGTAGAAACAAAGCGTCCACTTACAATAAATGCGAGCTGTTCCGGTTTCCACGGTAGCCACCATGGAAGTACCCCTGACCAGGACTATTAAAGTACGTCTACCACCACTCTGTTAAAGCAGCGCTTTAACTAAAGAGGAACCAGTGAGTCGTCCCACTCCTCACCATCTTTCTGAGCGCGGCGCGGCTTAGATATCGAATTCTCTTCCACTTCCAGCTGCTCTTTTATGGAGAGCAGCAACATCACTCGACTTTGCTGCTCTGTAACACCAAGTTTCAAGCCTTCGCTTCCCTCCTGAACGAAAGACGTCCAAGGAAGAGCCACAGTTGATTGAGTAGGGAGGAACTGGCGCCGTCGAAACCAGGCGACCACTTACAAAATTGCTTTCTGTTCCGGTTTCCACGGTAGCCACCATGGAAGTACCCCTGACCAGCACCATTACAGAACGTCTACCACCACTCTGTTAAAGAAGCGCTATAACTAAAGAGGACCCAGTGAGCCGTCCCACTCCACGCCAACTTTCTGTGTGCGGCGCGGCTTAGATATCAAACTCTCTTCCACTTCAAGCTGCTTCTTTTATGGAGGGCAGCAACATCACCCGTATCTGCTGCTCTGTAAAGCCAATTTTCCTGCCTTCGCTTCCCTGCTGAACGAAAGACGTCCAAGGAAGAGCCACAGTTGATTAAGTAGTTTTTCAGGGAGAAACTAGTGCCGTAGATACCAGGCGACCACTTACAAAAATGCTTGCTGCTCCGGTGTCCACGATAGCCACTAGAGGAAAACCCCGACCAGCACCATTAAAATACGTCTACCACCACTCTTTCTGAGCGGCACTATTACAAAAGAAGACCCTGTGGGCACTCCAACAGCTCACCAACTTTTTGAGCGCGGCGCGGCTTAGATATCGAATTCTCTTCCCCTTCCAGCTGCTCCTTTATGGTGGGCAGCAACATTCCCCGTCTTTGCTGCTCTGTAACACCAAATTTCCTGCCTTCGCTTCCCTGCTGAACGAAAGACGTCCAAGGAAGAGCCACAGTTGATTAAGTAGTTTTTCAGGGAGAAACTAGTGCCGTAGATACCAGGCGACCACTTACAAAAATGCTTGCTGCTCCGGTGTCCACGATAGCCACTAGAGGAAAACCCCGACCAGCACCATTAAAATACGTCTACCACCACTCTTTCTGAGCGGCATTATTACCAAAGAAGACCCTGTGGGTACTCCAACTCCTCACCAACTTTCTGTGCGCGGCGCGGCTTAAATATCGAATTCTCTTCCACTTCCAGCTGCTCCTTTATGGAGGGCAGCAACATTCCCCGTCTTTGCTGCTCTGTATTACCAAATTTCCAGCCTTTGCTTCCTTCCTGACCATAATGCGTCCAAGGAAGAGCCACAGTTGATTGAGTAGTTCTTCAGGGACAAACTAGCGCCGTAGAAACATGGCGTCCGCTTACAAGACTGCGTGCTGCTTCGGTGTACACGGTAGCCACCATGGGAGTACCAACGTGCAGCACCATTACAATCCCTCTACAACCACTCTGTCTGAGCGGCGCTATTGCAAAAGAGGACCCTGTGGGTACTCCCACCCTTTACCATCTTTCGGTGCGTGGCGCGGCTTAGATATCGAACTCTCTTCCGCTTTCAGCTACTCTTTTATGGTGGACAGAAATATCCCCCGTCTCTGCTGGTCTGTTAAGCCAAGTTTCCAGCCTTCGCTTTCCTCCTGGCCGAAAGGAGTCAAAGGAAGAGCCACAGTTGATTGAGTAGTTCTAGATGAACTAGTGCCGTAGAAACCAGGCGACCACTTACAAAAATGCTTGCTACTCCGCCGCTATAACTAAAGAGGACCCAGTGAGCCGTCCCACTCCACGCCAACTTTCTGTGTGCGGCGCGGCTTAGATATCAAACTCTCTTCCACTTCAAGCTGCTTCTTTTATGGAGGGCAGCAACATCACCCGTATCTGCTGCTCTGTAAAGCCAATTTTCCAGCCTTCGCTTCCCTCCTGATCGCAAGGCGTCCAGGTAAGAGCCACAGTTGATTGAGTAAATCTTCAAGGACAAACTAGCGCCGTTGAAACAAGGCATCCACTTACAAGACTGCGAGCTGCTCCGGTCTACACGGTAGCCACCATGAAAGTTCCCCTGACCAGCATCATTACAGTACGACTACTGCCACACTGTTTAAGCAGCGCTATAACTAAAGAGGAACCAGTGAGTCGTCCCACTCCTGGCCTACTTTTGTGTGCGGCGCGGCTTAGCTATCAAACTCTCTTCTTCTTCCAGCTTCTCCTTTATGGAGGGCAGCAACATCCCCCGTCTCTGCTGCTCTGTAACAACAAGATTCCAGCCTGCGCTTCCTTCATGACCCAAAAGCCTTCCAAGGAAGAGCAACAGTGGATTGAGTTGTTCTTTATGGAGGAACTAGTGCCGAAGAAACAAGGCGACCACTTACAAAAATGCTTGATACTCCGCCTTTCACGGTAGCCACCATAGCAGTACCCCAGACCAGCACCGTAACAATACTTCTACCACCACTCTGTCTGAGCGTCGCTATAACCAAGAAGGACTCTGTGGGTCCTCCCACCCCTCACCAGCTTTCTGTGCGTGGCACGACTGAGATATCGAACTCTCTTCCTCTTCCAGCTGCTCCTTAATAGAGGGCAGAAACATCACCCGTCTCTGCTGCTCTTTAACACCAAGTTTCCAGCCTTCGCTTCCCTCATGAACGAAAGACGTCCAAGGAAGAGCCACAGTTGATTGAGTAGGGAGGAACTGGCGCCGTCGAAACCAGGCGACCACTTAAAAAACTGCTTGCTGTTCCGGTTTCCACGGTATCCACCATGGAAGTACCCCTGACCAGGACTATTAAAGTACGTCTACCACCACTCTGTTAAAGCAGCGCTATAACTAAAGAGGAACCAGTGAGTAGTCCCACTCCTCGCCATATTTCTGAGCGTGGCGCGGCTTGGCTATCGAACTCTCTTCCACTTCCAGCTGCTCTTTAATGGAGGGCAGTAACATCACCCGTATCTGCTGCTCTGTAAAGCCAAGTTGTCAGCCTTCGCTTCCCTCCTGATCATAACGCGTCCAAGTAAGAGCCACAGTTGATTGAGTTAATCTTCAGGTCCAAACTAGCGCCGTAGAAACAAAGCGTCCACTTACAATAAATGCGAGCTGTTCCGGTTTCCACGGTAGCCACCATGGAAGTACCCCTGACCAGGACTATTAAAGTACGTCTACCACCACTCTGTTAAGGCAGCGCTTTAACTAAAGAGGAACCAGTGAGTCGTCCCACTCCTCACCATCTTTCTGAGCGCGGCGCGGCTTAGATATCGAATTCTTTTCCACTTCCAGCTGCTCTTTTATGGAGAGCAGCAACATCACCCGACTTTGCTGCTCTGTAACACCAAGCTTTTAGCCTTCGCTTCCCTACTGGCCCAAAAGGCTTCCAAGCAAGAACCAAAGTTGATTGAGTAGTTCTTCAGGGGTGAATTAGCCCCGTAAAAACCAGGCGACCACTTATAAACCGCGTGCTGCGCTGGTGAACACAGTAGCCTCCATGACAGTACCAACGTGCAGCGCTGTTACAATCAGTCCACCACCACTCTGTTTGAGCGGCGCTATTAACAAAGAGGATCCTATGAGTCGCCCCACCCCCCGCCAACTTTCTATGCACGGAACTGCTTAGATATAGAACTCTCTTCCACTTCCAGCTGCTCCATTATAGAGGGCAGATACATCACCCTTCACTGCTGCTCTGTAACACCAAGTTTTCAGCCTTCGTTTATATAGAACTCTCTTCCACTGCCAGCTGCTCCTTTAAAGAGGGCAGCAACATCACCCGTCTCTGCTGCTCTGTAAAACCAAGTTTCCAGCCTTCGTTTCCCTCGTGACCGAAAGGAGTCCAAGGAACAGTCACAGTTGATTGAATTGCTCTTTAGGGATGAACTAGCGCCGTAGAAACCAGGCGACCACTTACAAAATTGTTTGCTGCTCCGGTGTACACGATAGCCACAATTGGAGTACTCGAGACAAGCACCACTACTCTGTCTGAGCGGCGCTATAACCAAAGACAACCCTGGTGTCGTCCCACCCCACGCCAACTTTCTGTGCGTGGCACGACTTAGATATCGAACTCTCTTCCTCTTCCAGCTGCTCCTTAATAGAGGGCAGAAACATCACCCGTCACTGCTTCTCTGTTACACCAAGCTTCCAGCCTTTGCTTCCTCCTGGGCAGAAAGGCGTCCAACGAAGAGCCACATGTGATTGAGTAGTTCTTTAGGGATGAACGAGCGCCGTAGAAACCATGCGACCACTTACAAAATTGCTTGCTGCTCCGGTGTCCACGGTAGCCACAATGGGAGTACTCGAGACAAGCACCACCACTCTGTCTGAGCGGTGCTATAACCAAAGACGACCCTGTGTGTCGTCCCACCCCACGCCAACTTTCTGTGCGGGGCACGACTTAGATATCGAACTCTCTTCCATTTCCAGCTGCTCCTTTATAGAGGGCAGCAACATCACCCGTCTCTGCTGCTCTGTAAAGCCAAGTTGTCAGCCTTCGCTTCCCTCCTGATCATAACGCGTCCAAGTAAGAGCCACAGTTGATTGAGTTAATCTTCAGGTCCAAACTAGCGCCGTAGAAACAAAGCGTCCACTTACAATAAATGCGAGCTGTTCCGGTTTCCACGGTAGCCACCATGGAAGTACCCCTGACCAGGACTATTAAAGTACGTCTACCACCACTCTGTTAAAGCAGCGCTTTAACTAAAGAGGAACCAGTGAGTCGTCCCACCCTCCGCCAACTTTCTGTGCGCGGCGCGGCTAAGACATCGAACTCTCTTCCACTTCCAGCAGCTCTTTAATGGAAGGCAGCAATATCCCCTGTCTCTGCTGCTTGATAACACCAAGTTTCCAGCCTTCGTTTCCCTCCTGGCAGAAAAGAGTCCAAGGAACAGCCACAGTTGATTGAAACCAGGCGACCACTTACAAAATTGCTTGCTGCTCCGGTGTCCACGGTAGCCACAATGGGAGTACTCGAGACAAGCACCACCACTCTGTCTGAGCGCCGCTTTAACCAAAGACGACCCTGTGTGTACACCAAGCTCTGTTACACCAAATTTCCGGGCTTCGCTTCCCTCCTGGCCAAAAGGCTTCCCAGGAAGAGCCACAGTTTATTGAGTAGTTCTTCAGGGATGAACTAGTGCCGTAGAAACCATACGACCACTTACAAAACTGCGTACTGCTCCGGTGTTCACGGTAGCCACCATAGGAGTACACATGACCAGCTTCGTTACAATACGTCCACCACCACTCTGTCTGAACGGCGCTTTAACTTAAGAGGACCATGAGAGAAGTCCCACCCCCCGCCAACTTTCTGTGCACGGAAAGGCTTAGATATAGAACTCTCTTCCACTTCCAGCTGCTTCTTTATAGAGGGCAGATACATCACCCTTCTCTGCTGCTCTGTAACACCAAGTTTCAAGCCTTCGTTTATATAGAACTCTCTTCCACTGCCAGCTGCTCCTTTAAAGAGGGCAGCAACATCACCCGTCTCTGCTGCTCTGTAACACCAAGTTTCCAGCCTTCGTTTCCCTCCTGGCAGAAAAGATTCCAAGGAACAGCCACAGTTGATTGAGTTGTTCTTTGGGGATGAACTAGCGCCGTAGAAACCAGGCGACCACTTACAAAATTGCTTGCTGCTCCGGTGTCCACGGTAGCCACAATTGGAGTACTCGAGACAAGCACCACCACTCTGTCTGAGCGGCGCTATAACTAAAGACGACCCTGGTGTCGTCCCACCCCTTGCCAACTTTTTGTGCGTGGCACGACTTAGATATCGAACTCTCTTCCTTTTCCAGCTGCTCCTTTATAGAGGGAAGAAACATCCCCGTCTCTGCTGCTCTGTAACACCAAGTTTCCAGCCTTCGTTTCCCTCCTGGCAGAAAAGAGTGCAAGGAACAGCCACAGATGATTGAATTGTTCGTTAGGGATGAACTAGCGCCGTAGAAACCAGGCGATCACTTACAAAATTGCTGCGCTCCGGTGTTCACGGTAGCCACAATGAGAGTACTCGAGACAGCACCACCACACTGTCTGAGCGGCGCTATACCAAAGCGATCCGTGTGCCGTCCCACCCCACGCCAACTTTCTGTGCCGGCGCGGCTAGATATCGAACTCTCTTCCTCTTCCAGCTTCTCCTTTATAGAGGGAGACCGCCCGTCTCTGCTGCTCTGTAACACCAAGTTTCCAGCCTTCGTTTCCCTCCTGGCAGAAAAGAGTCCAAGGAACAGCCACAGATGATTGAATTGTTCGTTAGGGATGAACTAGCGCCGTAGAAACCAGGCGACCACTTACAAAATTGCTTGCTGCTCCGGTGTTCACGGTAGCCACAATGGGAGTACTCGAGACAAGCACCACCACACTGTCTGAGCGGCGCTATAACCAAAGACGATCCTGTGTGCCGTCCCACCCCACGCCAACTTTCTGTGCACGGCGCGGCTTAGATATCGAACTCTCTTCCTCTTCCAGCTTCTCCTTTATAGAGGGAAGAAACATCGCCCGTCTCTGCTGCTCTGTAACACCAAGTTTCCAGCCTTCGTTTCCCTCCTGGCAGAAAAGAGTCCAAGGAAAAGCCACAGTTGATTGAAACCAGGTGACCACTTACAAAAATGCTGGCTGCTCCGGTGTCCACGGTAACCAAAATTGGAGTACTCGAGGCAAGCACCACCACTCTGTCTGAGCGGCGCTATAACCAAAGACGACCCTGTGTGTCGTCCCACCCCACGCACATATTCTGTGCGTGGCACGACTTAGATATCGAACTCTCTTCCTTTTCCAGCTGCTCCTTTATAGAGGGAAGAAACATCGCCCGTCTTTGCTGCTCTGTTACACCAAGTTTCCAGCCTTCGTTTCCCTCCAGGCAGAAAAGAGTCCAAGGAACAGCCACAGATGATTGAATTGTTCGTTAGGGATGAACTAGCGCCGAAGAAACCAGGGGACCACTTACAAAATTGCTTGCTGCTCCGGTGTTCACGGTAGCCACGAAGGGAGTACTCGAGACAAGCACCACCACCCTGTCTGAGCGGCGCTATAACCAAAGACGATCCTGTGTGTCGTCCCACCCCACGCCAACTTTCTGTGCACGGCGCGGCTTAGATATCGAACTCTCTTCCTGTTCCAGCTTCTCCTTTATGGAGAGCAGCAACATCACCCGTCTCTGCTGCTCTGTAACACCAAGTTTCCAACCTTCGTTTCCCTCCTGGCAGAAAAGAGTCCAAGGAACAGCCACAGTTGATTGAAACCAGGCGACCACTTACAAAATTGCTTGCTGCTCCGGTGTCCACGGTAGCCACAATGGGAGTACTCGAGACAAGCACCACCACTCTGTCTGACCGGCGCTTTAACCAAAGACGACCCTGTGTGTACACCAAGCTCTGTTACACCAAGTTTCCGGGCTTCGCTTCCCTCCTGGCCGAAAGGCTTCCCAGGAAGAGCCACAGTTTATTGAGCAGTTTTGCAGGGATGAACTAGTGCCGTAGAAACCAAGCGACCACTTACAAAACTGCGTGCTGCTCCAATTACCACGGTAGCCACCATAAGAGTACACATGACGAGCTTCGTTACAATACGTCTACCACCACTCTGTCTAAACGGCGCTATAACTTAAGAGGACTCTGAGAGTCGTCCCACCCCTCGCCAACTTTCTGTGCACGGCGCGGCTATGATATCGAACTCTCTTCCTCTTCCAGCTTCTCCTTTATGGAGAGCAGAAACATCACCCGTCTCTGCTGCTCTGTAACACCAAGTTTCCAGCCTTCGTTTCCCTCGTGACCGAAAGGAGTCCAAGGAACAGCCACAGTTGGTTGAGTTGTTCTTTAGGGATGAACTAGCGCCGTAGAAACCAGGCGACCACTTACAAAATTGCTTGCTGCTCCGGTGTCCACGGTAGCCACAATAAGAGTACTCGAGACAAGCACCACCACCCTGTCTGAGCGGCGCTATAACCAAAGACGATCCTGTGTGTCGTCCCACCCCACGCCAACTTTCTGTGCACGGCGCGGCTTATATATCGAACTCTCTTCCACTTCCAGCTTCTCCTTTATGGAAGGCAGCCACATTTCCCAGTTCTGCTGCTCTGTTATACCAAGTTTCCAGCCTTCGTTTCCCTTCTGACCGAAAAAAGTCCAAGGAACAGCCACAGTTGATTGAGTTGTTCTTAAGGGATGAACTAGCGCCGTAGAAACCAGGCGACCACTTACAAAATTGCTTGCTGCTCCGGTGTCCACGGTAGCCACAATGGGAGTACTCGAGACAAGCACCACCACTCTGTCTGAGCGGCGCTATAACCAAAGACAACCCTGTGTGTCGTCCCACCCCACGCCAACTTTCTGTGCGTGGCACGACTTAGATATCGAACTCTCTTCCATTTCCAGCTGCTCCTTTATAGAGGGCAGCAACATCACCCGTCTCTGCTGCTCTGTAACACCAAGTTTAGAGCCTTCGTTTCCCTCCTGGCAGAAAAGAGTCCAAGGAACAGCCACAGTTGATTGAAACCAGGCGACCACTTACAAATTTGCTTGCTGCTCCGGTGTCCACGGTAGCCACAATGGGAGTACTCGAGACAAGCACCACCACTCTGTCTGAGCGGCGCTTTAACCAAAGACGACCCTGTGTGTACACCAAGCTCTGTTACACCAAGTTTCCGGGCTTCGCTTCCCTCCTGGCCGAAAGGCTTCCCAGGAAGAGCCACAGTTTATTGAGCAGTTTTTCAGGGATGAACTAGTGCCGTAGAAACCAAGCGACCACTTACAAAACTGCGTGCTGCTCCAATTACCACGGTAGCCACCATAAGAGTACACATGACCAGCTTCGTTACAATACGTCTACCACCACTCTGTCTAAACGGCGCTATAACTTAAGAGGACTCTGAGAGTCGTCCCACCCCTCGCCAACTTTCTGTGCACGGAACGGCTTAGATATAGAACTCTCTTCCACTTCCAGCTGCTCCTTTATAGAGGGCAGCAACATCACCCGCCTCTGCTGCTCTGTAACACCAAGTTTCCAGCCTTCGTTTCCCTCGTGACCGAAAGGAGTCCAAGGAACAGCCACAGTGGATTGAGTTGTTCTTTAGGGATGAACTAGTGCCGTAGAAACCAAGCGACGACTTACAAAACTGCGTGCTGCTCCGGTGTCCACGGTAGCCACAATGGGAGTACTCGAGACAAGCACCACCACCCTGTCTGAGCGGCGCTATAACCAAAGACGATCCTGTGTGTCGTCCCACCACACGCCAACTTTCTGTGCACGGCGCGGCTTAGATATCGAACTCTCTTCCTGTTCCAGCTTCTCCTTTATGGAGAGCAGCAACATCACCCGTCTCTGCTGCTCTGTAACACCAAGTTTCCAGCCTTCGTTTCCCTCCTGGCAGAAAAGAGTCCAAGGAACAGCCACAGTTGATTGAAACCAGGCGACCACTTACAAAATTGCTTGCTGCTCCGGTGTCCACGGTAGCCACAATGGGAGTACTCGAGACAAGCACCACCACTCTGTCTGACCGGCGCTTTAACCAAAGACGACCCTGTGTGTACACCAAGCTCTGTTACACCAAGTTTCCGGGCTTCGCTTCCCTCCTGCCCGAAAGGCTTCCCAGGAAGAGCCACAGTTTATTGAGTAGTTCTTCAGGGATGAACTAGTGCCGTAGAAACCAAGCGACCACTTACAAAACTGCGTGCTGCTCCAATGTCCACGGTAGCCACCATAAGAGTACACATGACGAGCTTCGTTACAATACGTCTACCACCACTCTGTCTAAACGGCGCTATAACTTAAGAGGACTCTGAGAGTCGTCCCACCCCTCGCCAACTTTCTGTGCACGGCGCGGCTATGATATCGAACTGTCTTCCTCTTCCAGCTTCTCCTTTATGGAGAGCAGAAACATCACCCGTCTCTGCTGCTCTGTAACACCAAGTTTCCAGCCTTCGTTTCCCTCGTGACCGAAAGGAGTCCAAGGAACAGCCACAGTTGGTTGAGTTGTTCTTTAGGGATGAACTAGCGCCGTAGAAACCAGGCGACCACTTACAAAATTGCTTGCTGCTCCGGTGTCCACGGTAGCCACAATAAGAGTACTCGAGACAAGCACCACCACCCTGTCTGAGCGGCGCTATAACCAAAGACGATCCTGTGTGTCGTCCCACCCCACGCCAACTTTCTGTGCACGGCGCGGCTTATATATCGAACTCTCTTCCACTTCCAGCTTCTCCTTTATGGAAGGCAGCCACATTTCCCAGTTCTGCTGCTCTGTTATACCAAGTTTCCAGCCTTCGTTTCCCTTCTGACCGAAAAAAGTCCAAGGAACAGCCACAGTTGATTGAGTTGTTCTTAAGGGATGAACTAGCGCCGTAGAAACCAGGCGACCACTTACAAAATTGCTTGCTGCTCCGGTGTCCACGGTAGCCACAATGGGAGTACTCGAGAAAAGCACCACCACTCTGTCTGAGCGGCGCTATAACCAAAGACAACCCTGTGTATCGTCCCACCCCACGCCAACTTTCTGTGCGTGGCACGACTTAGATATCGAACTCTCTTCCATTTCCAGCTGCTCCTTTATAGAGGGCAGCAACATCACCCGTCTCTGCTGCTCTGTAACACCAAGTTTAGAGCCTTCGTTTCCCTCCTGGCAGAAAAGAGTCCAAGGAACAGCCACAGTTGATTGAAACCAGGCGACCACTTACAAAATTGCTTGCTGCTCCGGTGTCCACGGTAGCCACAATGGGAGTACTCGAGACAAGCACCACCACTCTGTCTGAGCGGCGCTTTAACCAAAGACGACCCTGTGTGTACACCAAGCTCTGTTACACCAAGTTTCCGGGCTTCGCTTCCCTCCTGGCCGAAAGGCTTCCCAGGAAGAGCCACAGTTTATTGAGTAGTTCTTCAGGGATGAACTAGTGCCGTAGAAACCAAGCGACCACTTACAAAACTGCGTGCTACTCCAATGTCCACGGTAGCCACCATAAGAGTACACATGACCAGCTTCGTTACAATACGTCTACCACCACTCTGTCTAAACGGCGCTATAACTTAAGAGGACTCTCTTCCACGTCCAGCTTCTCCTGTATGGAGGAAAGCAACATCCCCCGACTCTTCTGCTCTGTGACCACAAGTTTCCAGCCTTCGCTTCCCTCTTGACAGAAAGTCTTACAAAAAGGAGCAACAGTTTATTGAGAAGTTCTTCAGTGAGAACAAAGCGCCGTAGAAACCAAGCGACCACTTACAAAACTGCGTTTTGCGCTGGTGTCCACGGTAGCCACCATAGGAGTACCCCAGACCAGCACCGTTACAATACGTCTACCACCACTATGTCTGAGCGGCGCTATAACTTAAGAGGACCCTGAGAGACGTCCCTCTCCTCGCCAACGTTCTGTGCACGGAACGGCTTAGATATCGAACTCTCTTCCACTTCCAGCTTCTCTTTTATAGAGGGCAGCAACATTCCCCGTCTCTGCTGCTCTGTAACACCAAGTTTCCAGCCTTCGTTTCCCTCCTGGCCAAAAGGCATCCAACAAAGACCCACAGTTTATTGAGTTGTTGTTCAGGGAGAAACAAGCGCCATAGAAACCAAGCGACCACTTACAAAACTGCGTGCTGCTCCAGTCTCCACGGTAACCAACATAGGAGTACCCTAGACCAGCACCGTTACAATGCTTCTACCACCACTCTGTCTGAGCAGCGCTATTAACAAAGAGTACCCTGCAGGTCCTCCCGCCCCTCACCATCTTTTAGGGTACTCCCACCCCTCACCATCTTTAAGGGTACTCCCACCCCTCACCGTCTTTTTGAGCAAGGAACGGCTTAGATATCGGACTCTCTTCCACTTCCAGCTGCTCCCTTATGAAGGGCAGCCACATTCCCTGTCTCTGCTGCTCTGTAACACCAAGTTTCCAGCCTTCGTTTCCCTCCTGGCCGAAAACAGTCCAAGGAACAGCCACAGTTGATTAAGTAGTTCTTCAGGGAGAACCAAGCGCCGTAAAAACCAAGCGACCACTTACAAAACTACGTTTTGCACTGGTGTACACGGTAGCCTTCATGGAAGTACCAACGTGCAGCACTGTTACAATACGTCTACCACCACTCTGCTTGAGCGGCGCTATAACAAAAGAGGACCCTGTGGGCCCTCCAACCACTCACCGTCTTTTTGTGCACGGAACGGCTTAGATATCGGACTCTCTTCCACTTCCAGCTGCTCCCTTATGGAGGGTAGCAACATTCCCTGTCTCTGCTGCTCTGTAACACCAAGTTTCCAGCCTTCGTTTCCCTCCTGACCCAAAGGCTTCAAAGGAAGAGCCACAGTTTATTGAGTAGTTCTTCAGGGAGAAACAAGCGACGTAGAAACCAAGCGACCACTTACAAAACTGCGTTTTGCTCCGGTGTCCACGGTAGCCACAATGGGAGTACTCGAGAAAAGCACCACCACTCTGTCTGAGCGGCGCTATTACCAAAGAGGACCGTGTGGGTCCTTCCACCCTCAACCATCTTTCTGTGCACGGTGCGGCTTACATATCAAACTCTCTTCCACGTCCAGCTTCTCCTGTATGGAGGAAAGCAACATCCCCCGACTCTTCTGCTCTGTGACCACCAGTTTCCAGCCTTCGCTTCCCTCTTGACCGAAAGGCTTACAAAAAGGAGCAACAGTTTATTGAGTAGTTCTTCAGGGAGAAACAAGCGCCGTAGAAACCAGGCGACCACTTACAAAACTGCGAGATGTTCCATAGTGCTTGGTCAACACCATAGAAGTACCCCAGGCCGTAACAATACGTCTACCACCACTCTGTCTGAGCGGCGCTATAACAAATGAGGACCCTGTGGGCCCTCCAACCACTCACCGTCTTTTTGAGCACGGAACGGCTTAGATATAGAACTCTCTTCTATTACCAGCTTCTCCTTTATGGAGAGCAGCAACATCCCCCGTCTCTGAAGCTCCGTAACATCAAATTTCCAGCCTTCGCTTCCCTCCTGGCCTAAGGGCTTCCTTGGTAGAGCCACAGTTTACTGAGTAGTTCTTCAGGGATGAACTAGCGGTTCAGAAACCAGGCGAATATTTTCAAAACTGCTTGCTGCTCCGGTGTCTACGGTAGCCACCATGGCAGTACTTGGCACAAGCACCACCACTCTGTCTGAGTGGCGCTATTAACAAAGAGGACCCTGAGGGTCTTTCCATCCCTCACCGTCTTTTTGTGCTCGGAACGGCTTAGATATCGAACTCTCTTCCACTACCAGCTTCTCCTTTATGGAGTGCAGCAACATCCCCCGTCTCTGCTGCTCTGTAGCACCAAGTTTCCATCCTTCGCTTCCCTCCTGACCCAAAGGCTTCAAAGGAAGAGCCACAGTTTATTGAGTAGTTCTTCAGGGAGAAACAAGCGCCGTAGAAACCAAACTGCATGCTGCTCCGTTGAACACGGTAGCCTCCAAGGGAGTACCCCGACCGGCATCGTTACAATACGTCTACCACCACTCTGTCTGAGCGGCGCTATTAACAAAGAGGACCCTGAGGGTCCTCCCACCCCTCACCGTATTTTTGTGCTCGGAACGGCTTAGATATCGAACTCTCTTCCACTACCAGCTTCTCCTTTATGGAGGGTAGCAACATCCCCGTCTCTGCTGCTCTGTAACAACAAGATTCCAGCCTGCGCTTCCTTCATGACCCAAAAGCCTTCCAAGGAAGAGCAACAGTATATTGAGTAGTTCTTCAGGGAGATGCAAGCGCCGTAGAAACCAAGCGACCACTTACCAAACTGCGTGCTGCTCCGGTAATTACGGTATCCTCAATGGGAGTACCCCGACCAGCACCATTACAATACGTCTACCACCACTCTGTCTGAGCGGCGCTATTAACAAAGAGGACCCTGTGGGTCCTCCCAGACCTCACCATCTTTCTGTGCATCGAACGGTTTAGATATCGAACTCTCTTCCACTACCAGCTTCTCCTTTATGGAGGGCAGCAACATCCCCCGTCTCTGCTGCTCTGTAACAACAAGTTTCCAGCCTGCGCTTCCTTCATGACCCAAAAGCCTTCCAAGGAAGAGCAACAGTTTATTGAGTAGTTCTTCAGGGATGAACTAGCCCCGTAAAAAATAGGCGACCACTTAAAAACTGCGTGCTGCTCCGGTGTCCACGGTAGGCTTCATAGGAGTACCCCTGACCAGCACCGTTACAATACGTCTACCACCACTCTGTCTGAGCGGCGCTATAATCAACAAGGACCCAGTGAGTCGTACCACCCCTCGTCAACTTTTTGTGCGCGGCGCGGCTTAGATATCGAACTCTCTTCCACTTCTACCTGCTCCTTTATAGAAGGCAGCCACTTCCCCTGTCGCTTCTGCTCTGTTACACCAAATTTCCTGCCTTCGCTTCCCTGCTGAACGAAAGACGTCGAAGGAAGAGCCACAGTTGATTGAGTAGTTCTTCAGGGAGGAATTAGGGCCGTTGAAACCAGACGACAACTTACAAAACTGCTTGCTGCTCCGTTGTCCACGGTAGCCACCATGAGAGTTCCCCAAACAAGCACAACCACTCTGTCTGAGCGGCGCTATTATCAAAATGGACCCTGTGGGTCCTCCCACCTTCAACCATCTTTCTGTTCACGGCGCGGCTTAGATCTCGAAATTTCATCCATTTCCAGCTGCTCCTTTATGGAGGGCAAAAGCATCCCACGTCTCTGCTGTTCTGTAACGCCAAGTTTCCAGCCATCGCTTTCCTCCTGGCCATAAGGAGTCCAAGGAAGAGCAACAGTTGATTGAATAGTTTTTCAGGGCGGAATAGCACCGTTGAACATAGGCGTCCACAAACAAAGCTGCATGCTGCTCCGAAGTCCACGGTTACTACCATGGGAGTACCCCAGACCAGCACCAGCACTCTGTCTGAGCGGCGATATTACCAAAGAGGACCCTGTGGGTTCTCCCACCCAAAATTATCTTTCAGTGCGCGGTGCAGATATCGAACTCTAATCCACGTCCAACTGCTCCGTTATGCTGGGTAGCAGCCTCCCTCGGCTCTGCTGCTCTGTAACACCAAGTTTCCAGCCTTCGCTTCCCTTCTGTTCGAAAGGAGTCAAAGTTGATTGAATAGTTCTTCAGGGAGGAACTTGCGCCGTAGAAACCAGGCGTCCACTTACAAAACTGCTTGCTGCTCCGGTGGCCACGGTGTTCTCCATGGGAGTACCCCTGATTATAACCGTTACAATCCCTCTAAAACCACTATTTTTGAGCGGCGCTATTACAAAAGAGGACCCTGAGAGTCGTCCCATCCCTCGCCAACTTTCTGTGCACAGAATGGCTTAGATATCGAACTCTCTTCCACTTCCAGCTGCTCCCTTATGGAGAGCAGCATTATCCCCCATCTCTGCTGCTGACAATTACCAAGTTTGCAGCCTTCGCTTCCCTCCTGGCCGAAAGGAGTCCAAGGAAGGGCCACACTTGAATGAGTAGTTCTTCATGGAGGAACTAGCGCCGTAGAAACTAGTCATCCACTTACAAAACTGCCTGCTGGTACGGTGTCCACGGTAGCCACCTTGTAAGTACCCCAGACCAGCACCACCACTCTGTCTGTGCGGCGCTTTTACCAAAGAGAACCCTGTGAGTCCACCCACACCTCACCATCTTTCTATGCGCTGCGCGGCTTAGATATCGAACTCTCTTCCACCTCCAGCGGTTCCTTTATGGAGGACAGCACCATCCATCGTCTAAGAAGCTCTGTAACACCAAGTTTGAAGCCTTCGCTACCTTCCTGGCCGAAAGGAGCCCAAGGAAGGGCCACAGTTGAATGAGTAGTTCTTCAGGGAGGAACTAGCGCCGTAGAAACTAGCCATCCACTTACAAAACTGCTTGCTGCTACGTTGTGCACGGTAGCCACCTTGTAAGTTCCCCAGACCAGCACCACCACTCTGTCTGCGCGGCGCTTTTACCAAAAAAGAACCTGTGAGTCCACCCACACCTCACCAACTTTCTATGAGCTGCGCGGCTTAGATATCGAACTCTCTTCCACTTTCAGCGGTTCCTGTATGGAGGACAGCACCATCCACCGTATAAGCAGCTCTGTAACACCAAGTTTGAAACCTTCGCTTCCCTTCTGGCCGAAAGGAGTCCAAAGAAGAGACACAGTTGATTGAGTAGTTCCTCAGAACAGAACTAGCGCCGTGGAAACCAGTCGACCACTTACAAAACTGCTTGCTGCTCCGGTGTCCACGGTTACTACCATGGGAGTACCTCAGACCAGCACCACCACTCTGTCTGTGCGGCGCTTTTACCAAAGAGAACCCTGTGAATCCACCCACATCTCACCATCTTTCTATGCGCTGCGCGGCTAGATATCGAACTCTCTTCCACTTCCAGCGATTCCTTTATGGAGGACAGCACCATCCACCGCCTAAGAAGCTCTGTAACACCAAGTTTGAAGCCTTCGCTTCCTTCCTGGCCGAAAGGAGCCCAAGGAAGGGCCACAGTTGAATGAGTAGTTCTTCAGGGAGGAACTAGCGCCGTAGAAACTAGCCATCCACTTACAAAACTGCTTGCTGCTACGTTGTGCACGGTAGCCACCTTGTAAGTTCCCCAGGCCAGCACCACCACTCTGTATGTGTGGCGCTTTTACCAAAGAAGACCCTGTGAGTCCACCCACACCTCACATCTTTCTATGAGCTGCGCGGCTTAGATATCGAACTCTCTTCCACTTCCAGCGGTTCCTGTATGGAGGACAGCACCATCCACCGTATAAGCAGCTCTGTAGCACCAAGTTTGAAGCCTTCGCTTCCCTTCTGGCCGAAAGGAGTCCAAAGAAGAGACACAGTTGATTGAGTAGTTCCTCAGAACGGAACTAGCGCCGTGGAAACCAGTCGACCACTTACAAAACTGCTTGCTGCTCCGGTGTCCACGGTTACTACCATGGGGGTACCTCAGACCAGCACCACCACTCTGTCTGTGCGGCGCTTTTACCAAAGAGAACCCTGTGAGTCCACCCACACCTCACCATCTTTCTATGCGCTGCGCGGCTTAGATATCGAACTCTCTTTCACTTCCAGCTGCTCCCTTATGGAGGGCAGCATTATCCCCCATCTCTGCTGCTGACAATTACCAAGTTTGCAGTCTTCGCTTCCCTCCTGGCCGAAAGGAGTCCAAGGAAGGGCCACAGTTGAATGAGTAGTACTTCAGGAAGGAACTAGCGCCGTAGAAACTAGGCATCCACTTACAAAACTGCTTGCTGCTACGTTGTGCACGGTAGCCACCTTGTAATTTCCCCAGACCAGCACCACCACTCTGTCTGCGCGGCGCTTTTACCAAAGAAGAACCTGTGAGTCCACCCACACCTCACCATCTTTCTATGAGCTGCGCGGCTTAGATATCGAACTCTCTTCCACTTCCAGCGGTTCCTGTATGGAGGACAGCACCATCCACCGTATAAGCAGCTCTGTAACACCAAGTTTGAAACCTTCGCTTCCCTTCTGGCCGAAAGGAGTCCAAAGAAGAGACACAGTTGATTGAGTAGTTCCTCAGAACAGAACTAGCGCCATGGAAACCAGTCGACCACTTACAAAACTGCTTGCTGCTCCGGTGTCCACGGTTACTACCATGGGAGTACCTCAGACCAGCACCACCACTCTGTCTGTGCGGCGCTTTTACCAAAGAGAACCCTGTGAATCCACCCACACCTTATCATCTTTCTATGCGCTGCGCGGCTAGATATCGAACTCTCTTCCACTTCCAGCGGTTCCTTTATGGAGGACAGCACCATCCACCGTCTAAGAAGCTCTGTAACACCAAGTTTGAAGCCTTCGCTTCCTTCCTGGCCGAAAGGAGCCCAAGGAAGGGCCACAGTTGAATGAGTAGTTCTTCATGGAGGAACTAGCGCCGTAGAAACTAGCCATCCACTTACAAAACTGCTTGCTGCTACGTTGTGCACGGTAGCCACCTTGTAAGTTCCCCAGACCAGCACCACCACTCTGTATGTGTGGCGCTTTTACCAAAGAAGACCCTGTGAGTCCACCAACACCTCACATCTTTCTATGAGCTGCGCGGCTTAGATATCGAACTCTCTTCCACTTCCAGCGGTTCCTGTATGGAGGACAGCACCATCCACCGTATAAGCAGCTCTGTAACACCAAGTTTGAAGCCTTCGCTTCCCTTCTGGCCGAAAGGAGTCCAAAGAAGAGACACAGTTGATTGAGTAGTTCCTCAGAACGGAACTAGCGCCGTGGAAACCAGTCGACCACTTACAAAACTGCTTGCTGCTCCGGTGTCCACGGTTACTACCATGGGAGTACCTCAGACCAGCACCACCACTCTGTCTGTGCGGCGCTTTTACCAAAGAGAACCCTGTGAGTCCACCCACACCTCACCATCTTTCTATGCGCTGCGCGGCTTAGATATCGAACTCTCTTTCACTTCCAGCTGCTCCCTTATGGAGGGCTGCATTATCCCCCATCTCTGCTGCTGACAATTACCAAGTTTGCAGTCTTCGCTTCCCTCCTGGCCGAAAGGAGTCCAAGGAAGGGCCACAGTTGAATGAGTAGTTCTTCAGGGAGGAACTAGCGCCGTAGAAACTAGGCATCCACTTACAAAACTGCGTGCTGCTACGGTGTCCACGGTAGCCACCTTGTAAGTACCCCAGACCAGCACCACCACTATGTCTTTGTGGCGCTTTTACCAAAGAAGACCCTGTAAGTCCACCCACTTCTCACCTTCTTTCTATGCGCTACGCGGCTTAGATATCGCACTCTCTTCCACTTCCAGCGGTTTCTTTATGGAGGACAGCACCATCCACCGGCTAAGCAGCTCTGTAACACCAAGTTTGAAGCCTTCGCTTCCCTTCTGGCCGAAAGGATTCCAAGGAAGAGCCACAGTTGATTGAGTAGTTCCTCAGAACGGAACTAGCGCCGTGGAAACCAGTCGACAACTTACAAAACTGCTTGCTGCTCCGGTGTCCACGGTTACTACCATGGGAGTACCTCAGACCAGCACCACCACTCTGTCTGAGCGGCGATATTTCCAAAGAGGACCCTGTGGGTCCTCCCACCACTAACCATCTTTCAGTTCGCGGTGCGGCTTAGATATCGATCTCTCTTCCACGTCCTGTGGAGCGTCTGTGCATTACGCTGCTTAGATATCGACTTCCTGCTGCTTCTATATCGAGGGAAGCAACATCCCCCATCTCTGCTGCTCTGTTACACCAAGTTTCCAGCCTTCGCTTCCCTTCTGGCCGAAAGGAGTCCAAGGATGAGCCACAGTTTATTGAGTTGTTCTTCAGGGAGGAACTAGTGCCGTAGAAACCAGGCGACCACTTACAAAACTTCTTGCTGCTCCGGTGGACACGGTAGCCACCATGGGAGTACCCCGACCAGCACCGTTAAAATACGTCTACCACCACTCTGTTTGAGCAGCGCTATAACCAGAGTGCCCCAGACGAGTACCGTTACAATCCCTCTACAGCCACTCTGTCTGAGCGGCGCTATTACCAAAGAAGACCCTGTGGGTACTCCAACACCTCACCAACATTCCGTGCGCGGTGCGGCTTAGATATCGAATTCTCTTCCTTTTCCAGCTGCTCCTTTATGGAGGGCAGCAACATCCCCCGTCTCTGCTGCTCTGTAACGCCAAGTAGCAGGCCTTCACTTACCTCCTGCTCGAAAGGAGTCAAAGGAAGAGCCACAGTTGATTGAGTAGTTCTTCAGGAATGAACTAGTGCCGTAGAAACCAGGCGACTACTTACAAGACTGCTTACTGCTCCGGTGTCCACGGTAGCCACCATAGGAGTACCCCTGACCAGCACCGCTACAAACCCTCTACAACCACTCTGTCTGAGCGGCGCTATAATCAAAGACGACCCAGTGAGTCGTACCACCCCTCGGCAACTTTTTGTGCGTGGCGCGGCTTAGATATCGAACTATCTTCCACTTCTTCCTGCTCCTTTATAGAAGGCAGCCACTTCCCCTGTCTCTTCTGCTCTGTAACACCAAATTTCCTGCCTTCGCTTCCCTGCTGAACGAAAGACGTCCAAGGAAGAGCCACAGTTGATTGAGTAGTTCTTCAGGAGGAATTAGGGCCGTTGAAACCAGACGACCACTTACAAAACTGCTTGCTGCTCCGTTGTCCACGATAGCCACCATAGGAGTATCCAGACCAGCACCGTTAAAAAACGTCTACCACCACTCTGTTTGACCAGCGCTATAACCAAATAGAACCCAGTGAGTCGTCCCACCACACGCCAACTTTCTGTGCGCGACATGGCTTAGATATCGAATTCTCTTCCACTTCCAGCTGCTCCTTTATGGAGGGCAGCAACATTCCCCGTCTCTGCTGCTCTGTAACGCCATGTTTCCTGCCTTCGCTTTCCTCCTGGCCGAAAGGTGTCTATGGAAGAACCACAGTTGATTGAGTTGTTCTTCAGGGAGGAACTAGTGCCGTAGAAACCAGGCGACCACTTACAAAACTTCTTGCTGCTCCGGTTTCCACAGTAGCCACCATAGGAGTACCCCAGACGAGCACCGTTACAATCCCTCTACAGCCACTCTGTCTGAGCGGCGCTATTACCAAAGAAGACCCTGTGGGTACTCCAACACCTCACCAACATTCCGTGCGCGGTGCGGCTTAAAAATCGAATTCTCTTCCACTTCCAACTGCTCCTTTATGGAGGGCAGCAACATCCCCCGTCTCTGCTGCTCTGTAACGCCAAGTAGCAGGCCTTCACTTACCTCCTGGCCGAAAGGCGTCTAAGGAGGAACCACAGTTGATTGAGTAGTTCTTCAGGGATGAACTAGTGCCAAAGAAACCAGGCGACTACTTACAAAACTGCTTACTGCTCCGGTGTCCACGGTTGCCACCATAGGAGTACCCCTGACCAGCACCGCTACAATCCCTCTACAACCACTCTGTCTGAGCGGCGCTATAATCAACGAGGACCCAGTGAGTCGTACCACCCCTCGTCAACTTTTTGTACGCGGCGCGGCTTAGATATCGAACTCTCTTCCACTTCTACCCGCTCCTTTAGAGAAGGCAGCAACTTCACCTGTCTCTACTGATCTGTAACACCAAATTTCCTGCTTTCGCTTCCCTGCTGAACGAAAGACGTCCAAGGAAAAGCCACAGTTGATTGAGTAGTTCTTCAGGGAGGAACTAGTGTCGTAGAAACCAGGCGACTACTTACAAAACTGCTTGCTGCTCCGGTGTCCACGATAGCCACAATAGGAGTACCCCGACCAGCACCGTTACAAAACGTCTACCACCACTCTGTTTGAGCAGCGCTATAATCAAAGAGGACCCAGTGAGTCGTCCCACCACACGCCAACTTTCTGTGCGCGGCATGGCTTAGATTTCGAATTCTCTTTCACTTCCAGCTGCTCCTATATGGAGGGCAGCAACATCCCCCGTCTCTGCTGCCTGTAACGCCAAGTATCAGGCCTTCACTTACCTCCTGGCCGAAAGGAGTCAAAGGAAGAGCCACAGTTGATTGAGTAGTTCTTCAGGGATGAACTAGTGCCACAGAAACAAGGCGTCCGCTTACAAGACTGCGTGCTGCTCCGGTGTCCACAGTAGCCACCATAGGAGTACCCCTGACCAACACCGTTACAATCCCTCTACAGCCACTCTGTCTGAGCGGGGCTATTACCAAAGAAGACCCTGTGGGTACTCCAACACCTAACCAACTTTCCGTGCGCGGTGCGGCTTTGATATCGAATTCTCTTCCACATCCACCTGCTCCTTTATGGAGGGCAGCAACATCCCCCGTCTTTGCTGCTCTGTAACGCCAAGTATCAGGCCTTCACTTACCTCCTGAACGAAATCTGTCCAGGGAAAAGCCACACTTGATTGAGTAGTTCTTCAGAAAGTCACAAGTGCCGTAGAAACCAGGCGACCACTAACAAAACTGCTTGCTTCTCCGGTGTCCACGGTAGCCACAACTCTGTGGGTCCACCCACCCCCAAACCTTATTTCTGTGCGTGGCGCGACTTAGATATCGAACTCACTTCCACTTCCAGATGCTACTTTATGGAGGGCAGCAACATCCCCCGTCTCTGCATCTCTATAACATCAAATGTCCGAACTTTGCTTCCCTCCTGGCCGAAAGGAGTCCAAGGAAGAACCACAGTTGATTGAGTTGTTCTTCAGGGAGGAACTAGTGCCGTAGAAACCAATCGACCACTTACAAAACTTCTTACTGCTCCGGTGTCCACAGTAGCCACCATAGGAGTACCCCAGACGAGCACCGTTACAATCCCTCTATAGCCACTCTGTCTGAGCGGGGCTATTACCAAAGAAGACCCTGTGGGTACTCCAACACCTCACCAACTTTCTGTGCGCGGCGCGGCTTAGATATCGAATTATCTTCCACTTCCAGCTGCTCCTTTATGGAGGGCAGCAACATCCCCCGTCTCTGCTGCTTTGTAACGCCAAGTATCAGGCCTTCACTTACCTTCTGGCCGAAAGGAGTCAAAGGAAGAGCCACAGTTGATTGAGTAGTTCTTCAGGAATGAACTAGTGCCGTAGAAACCAGGCGACTACTTACAAAACTGCTTACTGCTCCGGTGTCCACGGTAGCCACCATAGGAGTACCCCTGACCAGCACCGCTACAATCCCTCTACAACCACTCTGTCTGAGCGGCGCTATAATCAAAGACGACCCAGTGAGTCGTACCACCCCTCGGCAACTTTTTGTGCTTGGCGCGGCTTAGATATCGAACTATCTTCCACTTCTTCCTGCTCCTTTATAGAAGGCAGCCACTTCCCCTGTCTCTGCTGCTCTGTAACACCAAATTTCCTGCCTTCGCTTCCCTGCTGAACGAAAGACGTCCAAGGAAGAGCCACAGTTGATTGAGTAGTTCTTCAGGGAGGAATAAGGGCCGTTGAAACCAGACGACCACTTACAAAACTGCTTGCTGCTCCGTTGTCCACGATAGCCACCATAGGAGTATCCAGACCAGCACCGTTAAAATACGTCTACCACCACTCTGTTTGACCAGCGCTATAACCAAAGAGAACCCAGTGAGTCGTCCCACCACACGCCAACTTTCTGTGCGCGGTATGGCTTAGATATCGAATTCTCTTCCACTTCCAGCTGCTCCTTTATGGAGGGCAGCAACATCCTCCGTCTCCGCTGCTTTGTAACGCCAAGTATCAGGCCTTCACTTACCTCCTGGCCGAAAGGAGTCAAAGGAAGAGCCACAGTTGATTGAGTAGTTCTTCAAGGATGAACTAGTGCCGTAGAAACCAGGCGACTACTTACAAAACTGCTTACTGCTCCGGTGTCCACGGTAGCCACCATAGGAGTACCCCTGACCAGCACCGCTACAATCCCTCTACAACCACTCTGTCTGAGCGGCGCTATAATCAACGAGGACCCAGTGAGTCGTACCACCCCTCGTCAACTTTTTGTGCGCGGCGCGGCTTAGATATCGAACTCTCTTCCACTTCTACCTGCTCCTTTATAGAAGGCAGCAACTTCCCCTGTCTCTACTGCTCTGTAACACCAAATTTCCCGCTTTCGCTTCCCTGCTGAACGAAAGACGTCCAAGGAAGAGCCACAGTTGATTGAGTAGTTCTTCAGGGAGGAACAAGTGCCGTAGAAACCAGGCGACCACTTACCAAACTGCTTGCTGCTCCGGTGTCCACGATAGTCACCATAGGAGTATCCAGACCAGCACCGTTAAAAAACTTCTACCACCTTTCTGTTTTAGCAGCGCTATAATCAAAGAGGACCCAGTGAGTCGTCCCACCACACGCAAACTTTCTGTGCGCGGCATGGCTTAGATATCGAATTCTCTTCCACATCCAGCTGCTCCTTTATGGAGGGCAGCAACATCCCCCGTCTCTGCTGCTCTGTAACGCCAAGTATCAGGCCTTCACTTACCTCCTGACCGCAAGGCGTCCAAGGAAGAGCCACAGTTGATTGAGTAGTTCTTCAGGGATGAACTAGTGCCACAGAAAAAAGGCGTCCGCTTACAAGACTGCGTGCTGCTTCGGTGTACACGGTAGTCACCATGGGAAAACCCCGACCAGCACCGTTAAAATACGACTACCACCACTCTGTTTGAGCAGCGCTATAACCAAAGAGGACCCAGTGAGTCGTCCCACCACACGCAAACTTTCTGTGCGCGGCATGGCTTAGATATCGAATTCTCTTCCACATCCAGCTGCTCCTTTATGGAGGGCAGCAACATCCCCCGTCTCTGCTGCTCTGTAACGCCAAGTATCAGGCCTTCACTTACCTCCTGACCGCAAGGCGTCCAAGGAAGCGCCACAGTTGATTGAGTAGTTCTTTGGGGATGAACTTGTGCCACAGAAACAAGACGTCCTCTTACAAGACTGCGTGCTGCTTCGGTGTACACGGTAGCCACCTTGGCAGTATCCCGACCAGCACCGTTACAATACGTCTACCACCACTCTGTTTGAGCAGCGCTATAATCAAAGAGGACCCAGTGAGTCGTCCCACCACACGCAAACTTTCTGTGCGCGGCATGGCTTAGATATCGAATTCTCTTCCACATCCAGCTGCTCCTTTATGGAGGGCAGCAACATCCCCCGTCTCTGCTGCTCTGTAACGCCAAGTATCAGGCCTTCACTTACCTCCTGACCGCAAGGCGTCCAAGGAAGAGCCACAGTTGATTGAGTAGTTCTTCAGGGATGAACTAGTGCCACAGAAAAAAGGCGTCCGCTTACAAGACTGCGTGCTGCTTCGGTGTACACGGTAGTCACCATGGGAAAACCCCGACCAGCACCGTTAAAATACGACTACCACCACTCTGTTTGAGCAGCGCTATAACCAAAGAGGACCCAGTGAGTCGTCCCACCACACGCAAACTTTCTGTGCGCGGCATGGCTTAGATATCGAATTCTCTTCCACATCCAGCTGCTCCTTTATGGAGGGCAGCAACATCCCCCGTCTCTGCTGCTTTGTAACGCCAAGTATCAGGCCTTCAGTTACCTCCTGGCCGAAAGGAGTCCAAGGAAGAACCACAGTTGAATGAGTTGTTCTTCAGGGAGGAACTAGTGCCGTAGAAACCAATCGACCACTTACAAAACTTCTTACTGCTCCGGTGTCCACAGTAGCCACCATAGGAGTACCCCAGACGAGCACCGTTACAATCCCTCTATAGCCACTCGGTCTGAGCGGGGCTATTACCAAAGAAGACCCTGTGGGTACTCCAACACCTCATCAACTTTCTGTGCACGGCGCGGCTTAGATATCGAATTATCTTCCACTTCCAGCTGCTCCTTTATGGAGGGCAGAAACATCCCCCGTCTTTGCTGCTCTGTAACACCAAATTTCCAGCCTTTGCTTGCTTCCTGGCCGAAAGAAGTCCAAGAAAGAGCCACAGTTGATTGAGTAGTTCTTCAGGGACAAACTAGCGCCGTAGAAACAAGACGTCCTCTTACAAGACTGCGTGCTGCTTCGGTGTACACGGTAGCCACCTTGGCAGTATCCCGACCAGCACCGTTACAATACGTCTACCACCACTCTGTTTGAGCAGCGCTATAATCAAAGAGGACCCAGTGAGTCGTCCCACCACACGCAAACTTTCTGTGCGCGGCATGGCTTAGATATCGAATTCTCTTCCACATCCAGCTGCTCCTTTATGGAGGGCAGCAACATCCCCCGTCTCTGCTGCTCTGTAACGCCAAGTATCAGGCCTTCACTTACCTCCTGACCGCAAGGCGTCCAAGGAAGCGCCACAGTTGATTGAGTAGTTCTTTGGGGATGAACTTGTGCCACAGAAACAAGACGTCCTCTTACAAGACTGCGTGCTGCTTCGGTGTACACGGTAGCCACCATGGGAGAACCCCGACCAGCACCGTTAAAATACGACTACCACCACTCTGTTTGAGCAGCGCTATAACCAAAGAGGACCCAGTGAGTCGTCCCACCACACGCAAACTTTCTGTGCGCGGCATGGCTTAGATATCGAATTATCTTCCACTTCCAGCTGCTCCTTTATGGAGGGCAGCAACATCCCCCGTCTTTGCTGCTCTGTAACACCAAATTTCCAGCCTTTGCTTGCTTCCTGGCCGAAAGAAGTCCAAGAAAGAGCCACAGTTGATTGAGTAGTTCTTCAGGGACAAACTAGCGCCGTAGAAACAAGACGTCCTCTTACAAGACTGCGTGCTGCTTCGGTGTACACGGTAGCCACCTTGGCAGTACCCCGACCAGCACCGTTACAATACGTCTACCACCACTCTGTTTGAGCAGCGCTATAATCAAAGAGGACCCAGTGAGTCGTCCCACCACACGCAAACTTTCTGTGCGCGGCATGGCTTAGATATCGAATTCTCTTCCACATCCAGCTGCTCCTTTATGGAGGGCAGCAACATCCCCCGTCTCTGCTGCTCTGTAACGCCAAGTATCAGGCCTTCACTTACCTCCTGACCGCAAGGCGTCCAAGGAAGCGCCACAGTTGATTGAGTAAATCTTTGGGGATGAACTTGTGCCACAGAAACAAGACGTCCTCTTACAAGACTGCGTGCTGCTTCGGTGTACACGGTAGCCACCTTGGCAGTATCCCGACCAGCACCGTTACAATACGTCTACCACCACTCTGTTTGAGCAGCGCTATAATCAAAGAGGACCCAGTGAGTCGTCCCACCACACGCAAACTTTCTGTGCGCGGCATGGCTTAGATATCGAATTCTCTTCCACATCCAGCTGCTCCTTTATGGAGGGCAGCAACATCCCCCAACTCTGCTGCTCTGTAACGCCAAGTATCAGGCCTTCACTTAGCTCCTGACCGCAAGGCGTCCAAGGAAGCGCCACAGTTGATTGAGTAGTTCTTCAGGGATGAACTAGTGCCACAGAAACAAGTCGTCCGCTTACAAGACTGCGTGCTGCTTAGGTGTACACGGTAGCCACCTTGACAGTACCCCGACCAGCACCGTTACAATGCGTCTACCACCACTCTGTTTGAGCAGCGCTATAATCAAAGAGGACCCAGTGAGTCGTCCCACCACACGCAAACTTTCTGTGCGCGGCATGGCTTAGATATCGAATTCTCTTCCACATCCAGCTGCTCCTTTATGGAGGGCAGCAACATCCCCCGTCTCTGCTGCTCTCTAACGGCAAATATCAGGCTTTCACTTACCTCCTGAACGAAAGACGTCCAAGGATGAGCCACAGTTTATTGAGTAGTTCTTCAGGGAGGAACTAGTGCCGTAGAAACAAGGCGTCCGCTTACCAGACTGCGTGCTGCTTCGGTGTACATGGTAGCCACCATGGGAGTACCCCGACCAGCACCGTTACAATACGTCTACCACCACACTGTTTGAGCAGCGCTATAACCAAAGAGGACCCAGTGAGTCGTCCCACCACACGCCAACTTTCTGTCCTTGGCATGGCTTAGATATCGAATTCTCTTTCACTTCCAGCTGCTCCTTTATGGAGGGCAGCAACATCCCCCGTCTCAGCTGCTCTGTAACGCCAAGTATCAGGCCTTCACTTACCTCCTGAACGAAAGACGTCCAAGGAAGAATCACAGTTTATTGAGTTGTTCTTCAGGGAGGAACTAGTGCCGTAGAAACCAATCGACCAGTTACAAAACTTCTTACTGCTCCGGTGTCCACAGTAGCCACCATAGGATTACCCCAGACGAGCACCGTTACAATCCCTCTATAGCCACTCTGTCTGAGCGTGGCTATTACCAAAGAAGACCCTGTGGGTACTCCAACACCTCATCAACTTTCTGTGCGCGGCGCGGCTTAGATATCGAATTATCTTCCACTTCCAGCTGCTCCTTTATGGAGGGCAGAAACATCCCCCGTCTTTGCTGCTCTGTAACACCAAATTTCCAGCCTTTGCTTGCTTCCTGGCCGAAAGAAGTCCAAGAAAGAGCCACAGTTGATTGAGTAGTTCTTCAGGGACAAACTAGCGCCGTAGAAACAAGACGTCCTCTTACAAGACTGCGTGCTGCTTCGGTGTACACGGTAGCCACCTTGGCAGTACCCCGACCAGCACCGTTACAATACGTCTACCACCACTCTGTTTGAGCAGCGCTATAACCAAAGAGGACCCAGTGAGTCGTCCCACCACACGCAAACTTTCTGTGCGCGGCATGGCTTAGATATCGAATTCTCTTCCACATCCAGCTGCTCCTTTATGGAGGGCAGCAACATCCCCCGTCTCTGCTGCTCTGTAACGCCAAGTATCAGGCCTTCACTTACC
>JBAMBP010001071.1:0-31615 GCA_037044515.1 Phortica magna
TAGAAACCAGGTGACACATATCCTCGGATCTCTCCGAACTTTTATTTAACGTGGCGTGTACCATCATACCACCACAAAACGTGGAGCCAGTCTTCGCGCTGTGCACTGCATGAGCATGCGGCTGTTTCGCTAAGACCTCTTTTATGCAGAAATGCGTTAAGCGATCCGTGGCCCGTAAGCAGAAAACTGGCACGCATTGAGAAACCGAAGTCCCTCAAGCTATAGACGAACTTGACGTCGGGGAGAAATTTGTGAGTAACCCGATCTGGGCTATCACTTTCGTTCCACCGCGATTGCCACTCGCGCGTCAGTTGTTCGTCTAACCGAACCAGCTCCTGCTTCCAGCTAAGATTTGCCAAATCTTCGCCGTACAGCCAATCGCTTTCCTCCAACGGGTAGTCGCGCTTGAGTTTGAACCTGATTGCCAATGGCAAGCTGCCTTGGCAGCCAGTCTCGACGTAACGCCGTACCAGACCGATGCACCAAAAAGTGCACAAGGCATCATGAGCCCGGCGTAAATGGTACGCCTGACGCGAAGAATGAGGCCCCAGTCAACGCGCAGAACGCGTGCCAATGCGCCAATGACTCCGGTCAGACGATCACGTAAGCACGTGATGTGCGGGAGAAAACTCAACCTTTCGCTGACCGTGATGCCTAGGTACCGGTATTTGTCAACGTATGGTAGGTTTGCTCCTGCAAATCGTACCAAAGGACGCCTACTGGGTGATAACACACCTTTCAGCAACATGACTGCCGTCTTGCTCGTTGACACACTAACGCCAACATCGCACACCCAAGCGCCTACGATGGACATTAGATGCGTGACGAAGAGAAGCAGGTCATCTGCATATGCGCTGAACGTACAAAACGATTCAAGACGCTGTAGAAGCGAATCCATCATGAGGGTCCATATGCATGGACCGCTGATGGACCCCTGTGGGCAACCTCTTGTTACCGGGACAGTATCTACTCCATAACTGCTGAACATGCTTGCGATCCTGCCGGAGAAGTAGCTTTGCCACAAGCTAGCTTCTGGGCAGCCGTACTCACGAAATTTGCGTATCACAGCATCCCATTCGACATGGTCGAATGCGCCTTTAAAGTCGACGAAAATTCCGAGGACATATCGTTCTGGGCAGGCATCCACTGTGCTCACTACGTGCCTCCAGGCATCATCCACAGAACGTCCTGAACGGAACCCAAATTGCCATCTGTGCCCTGTTGGCAGCACACCTTGGAGTCGATTCACCATGATACCCTCAAGCACTTTGCCAAAAACTGGCAGCAGGCAGATAACACGATAGGAGGCAGGGTCGCCCCTGTCCCTATCGCTCCCTTTGAGTAACGGCACAACGCGTGGGCGTTTCCACTCAGAAGGGAAGTATCCTGACTCAAAACACCTGGAATACAGGGACGTTAAGTGCTGGGGTATGGTGCGCCACAATGACTTGCAAATAGCACTAGTGATGCCATCCAAGCCTGGAGAGCGCCTGCTCTTCAGTTTGGATATGCTGGCATCAACCTCGACAACGTTCAGTGTCGATGGGGACATTGGAGCCATCTCCGGGACGGGTTCGAGTGCTACGGAATCCGTAACTGGGAAAATGTTACGGAGGAGCACTCGGGCACAGTCGTGCCAGGTTACAACTGTATCGTCGTCAGTCCGCAGGCATCCAATGTCCGTGCTCTTATTGCGTCCACGGCAAATCCTGTATACGCGCCACCATGGGTCATCGGTGTGCTTGTTCACGAAGCGTCGCCAGTGCTGCTCCTTTGCCATCAGGATGAGCTTCTTGTACTGAGCTGCGGCAAGCCGCAACTCTGCAGCAAGTTGCTCAGCATCGACGTTGCCACGACGTCGTGCTTCCTGGAGCCAACGCTTAAGTCTCCTGACTTGTTGGCGCTTTGAGGTGAGCTCGGCGGTCCACCAAACTACCCTCAAACGGGCTCTCAGCGGTCTGCGTCCAAACGCAAAGTCACACGAAGTGTGCACGATGCGACGCAGCGCAGCAGCTTGGTCGACACTTGCGTGAAGTCCTCAGGCATTTCGCTTGTTCTCCTTGCCACAACCTTCCAAACCATCGCCAATCTGCATTTTTGAGATTCCAGGACGGCGCAGGAGCAAAGCGTTGGTGAGGACATGCGTCACCATAACATTGATAATGTTATGGTCGCTGAGGTCGCACTCGTCCACTCTCTAGTTATATGCGGCCCGCATAGACGCTGCTTCATTGACGATGGTTACGTCGATATCGCTATGGCCTCGGCGATTATCGAACGTGTACGACTCACTGAATTGATTAAGCACGCCGGCTCGATTCAGCAGGATCCAGTCAGACAGCAGCTCACACCGGTAGTGGTTAGCTTGCCTCCGAGTACACTCGGAAAGCTTGCTAAACCAGGCGGGGGATACTGCATTCGCGACGAGTCCAAAGATGACAGGCGTGCTGCTAGCCAGTAGCAGCACCGCATCCATGTACATGAGGTACGGTTCGATGTTGGCGTTGAATTGGCAGTATACTGAGCAAAGGAAGATTGGGCCGTATCTTCCAGTGACGCTCACGCATTCGCCAAATTCGGTGGCAAGAGACAGCATACAGATGGCATCTGTGTCGTCGATGATGACTGCTGCTTTTCCCCGTTGATCGGAGAACACACGCATCCCGGCTGGGAAACCTGTGATCCGTCCTGCACGATCAAGATAGGGTTCCTGCACAAGTGCGAACAGATGGCCCGAGTCTCGCATTCGGACTCTATTCCAGCATCTCGGCCACGACCACAATTGGCTTGGAGGAAGCTAAACATTAATGTCTAGCTTGCACCCTCGCTAGCACTGCAGCATACATCGGGCAGGTCCCCGAGAGCATATAATGCCCTGAGGGTTGCCCTCTGAAGCGACAATTCCGGCAGTCCACCGGGTTGCCGCATTTCGCTGAGTTGTGGCCGGTCTGTCCACACTGTCGGCAGACAGTCTCTTTAAGGCGGCATTCGGCGACCTTGTGGTCGAAGCCAACACACCTATGGCAGGCATGCGTTCATATTAGCGAGCGGGTTCGGTAGCTGAACCATTTTATGTATACTAGAGCGCCGTCGAGTACACCATGGGCCTTCTCGCTAACCTCCAATGACACGTTCACTAAGGCGCCGTCTGTTACTGACCATGCCTTGGTCTCCAGATGGACAGCCTTGTTGAACTCGGCCTGCGTCATCGAATATGCGAAGTTGTTGGCTGCGTCTGGTGCCATCTGTGCAGTGATTACTGCACTTTGGACAGCAAGACGAGCGGTAGAGTTTTCTGCTATGATAGCTGCAATTCCCACGAAGATCGTCGCGTCGCACGGCATCCAACGACGTCAGAAACGGCGGCGTGAACGACGGCGTGAACGACGGCGGGAACGACGGAGGGAACAGCGGTGGCCGGGACTTTGGCGGGAACGCGGGCGGGACCCATGTTGGGCATGGCGGATGCAACTGCTGGACCAGCCGAACCGGAACCAGCGGTGCGGGCGGCAGCACGAGTGGCGGCACCAGAGGCGGCGGCACGGGAGGTGGCGGCAGTGCGGGCAGCGGGGGCGGCAAATGACATTGGGGCGTCATTGCCGTCCACGGTGGTGACGACCGAGGTGGTGCCGGCGGTTGCACTAGTGGCGGCGGCGTGGGTGGTGGCGGCAGTGCCGGCAGCGCGGGCAGGGGGGGCGGCAAGCGTCATCGTCGTCCTCGGTGAAGTCGACCTGTGGGGAGGCGGCGGTCTTGCGGCCACCGGGGCATGACGGTGCGGCTAAGCCGCGGTCGGCCTAGGCAGCGGACTGCAGCGACGCAGGCTGTGTCCCAGGGGGCGATGCGGGTAGCGGTGGCAGCTGACCGACGACAGTCAGGCCTAATTTTTTTAGCCGACTTGCGCGGATGTAGCTGCCGCCCACGTTTCATGGCGCCGCTGTCGCTGGTTCCGCAGCTGGTGTCGCTCGCGACCTCCATCGGCGAATCGATGGCATTTCCTTATTCCGTTTTTGACTGGCAGGCTGCGCTTGGTATGTGATGACCAAAATGACCAGAAAAGCTTTGAAAGCTTTTAAATAGGTGGCGCTGCTCGTGTTTAGCGAGTACACAGGTTTGTGTCTATGCTGATGGTAGTACAAATGGACGTGAGGTGGCGCTGTTTTGTTTACGCAAATTTTATCGTAAACAAATAAGTCACAAAAGGGACGACGCAAAACATGCGTTATTCACAAAAACAAATTGCACGCAAATGATTTTTGGAAATTATCCACTTGAATTCGTACGGTAAAAACGCAAATATTAAGCATGCGCTTGCGACTGCTCGTGACGGCTTCTCATTTGCGAATGAAAGGAAGAGCCACAGTTGACAGAATTCAGGGAGGAACAAGCGCCAAAGAAACCAGGTGACCACTTACAAAACTCCTTGCGGCTTAGGTGTCCACGGTAGCCGCCATGGGAGTACCCCTAACCAGCACCGTTACAATCCTTTTACAATCACTCTGTTTGAGCGGCGCTATTACCAAAGAGGACCCTGTGGGTTCTCCCACCCTCAACCATCTTCTTGTGTGCGGCGCGGCTTTGACAGCGAACTCTCTTCCACTGCCACCTGCTCCTTTATGTAGGGCAGCAACATCCCCCGTCACTTCTTATCTGTTACACCAAGTTTCCAGCCTTCGCTTCCCTTCTGGCCGAAAGATGTCCAAGGATGAGCCATTTAAAAACTGCTTGCTGCTTCGTTGTCCAAGGTGGCCACCATGGGAGTACCCTCGACCAGCACCGTTACAATCCCTATGTCACCACTCTGTTTGAACGGCGCTATAAACAAAGAGGAACCTGCGAGTCGTCCCACCCCACGCCTACTTTCTGTGCCTAGCACAGCTTAGATACCGAAATCTTATCCACTTCCAGCTGCGCCTTTATGGAGGGCAGCAACATCCCTAATGTGCTGCTCAGCTTTACCAAGTTTACAGCCTTCGCTTCCCTCCTGACCGAAAGGAGTTCAAGGAATTGCCACAGTTAATCGAGTAGTTCTTCGTGGAGGACCTAGGTCCATAGAAACCACGCGACCACTTACAAAACTGCTTGCCGCTCCGGTGTCCACGGTGGCCACCATGCGAGTACCGCAGACAACCACAACCACTCTATCTGAGCTGAGCTTTTACCAAAGAGGACCCTGTGAATCCTCCCAACCCAAACCATATTTCGGTGCGCTACGCGGCTCAGATATCGATCTCTCTTTCACTTCCAGTTGTTCCTTTATGGAAGGCAGCAATATCACTTATCTCTGCTACTCTGTAACACCAAGTTTCCAGCCTTCGCTTCCCTTCTGGCCGAAAGGAGTCCAAAGAATTGCCACAGTTAATCGAGTAGTTCTTCAGGGAGGAAGTAGCACCGTAGAAACCAGGCATCAACTTACAAGGCTGCAAGCTGCTCCGGACTCCACGGTTGCCACCATGGTATTTGAGCGGTGCTTTTACCAAAGAGGACTCAGTGGGTATTCCCACCCTTCACCATCTCTCTGTGCAAGGCGCGGCTTAGAAACCAGGCGTCCACTTACAAAACTGCATGCTGCTCAAAAGTCCACGGTTGCCACCATGGGAGTACCCTAGACCAGCACCACCACTCTGTCTGAGCGGCGCCATTACCAAAAAGGACCCTGTGGCTCCTTCCACCAATAACCATCTTTCCGTGGGCGGCGCGGCTTAGATATCGAACTCTCTTCCAATTCCAGCTGTTTCTTTATGGAAGGAAGCAAGATCCCCCGTCACTAATGCTCTGTAACACCATGTTATCAGCCTTCGCTTCCCTTCTGACCGAAAGGAGTCCAAGAATGAGCCACAGTTGATTGACAGGTTCTTCTTGGAGGAACTAGCGTCGGAGAAACCAGGCGATCACTTACAAAACTGCTTGCTGCTCCGGTGTCCACAGTAGCCACTATCGGCGTACCCCAGACTGGCACCACTATTCTGTCTGCTTAGATATTGACTGTCGGCTTAGATATTGAACACTCTTACTGTTCCAGCTGCTCATTAATGGAGGGCAGCAACATCACCCGTCTCTCCTGCTCTGTAAAGCTAAGCTTGCAGCCTTCGGCGTAGATATCGAACACTCTTCCACTTTCAGCTGCACTTTATGCAGGGCAGCAACATCACCCGTCTCTGCTGCTCTGTAACACCGAATTTCCAGCTACTCTGTCTGAGGGGCGCTATTATCAAGGAGGACCCTGTGAGTCCTCCCACCACTAACCGTCTTTCTGTGCGCCTCGCGGCTTAGATATCGAACACTCTTCTACTTCCAGCTGCTCTTTTATGCAGGGCAGCAACATCACCCGTCTCTGCTGCTCTGTTACACCGAATTTCCAGCCTTTGCTTCCCTTCTGACCGAAAGGAGTCCAAGGAAGAGCCACAGTTGGTTGAGTAATTACTCAGGGAAGAACAAGCGCCGCAGAAACCAGGCGTCCTTTTACAAAACTGCTTGCTGCTCCGGTGTTCACGGTAGCCACAATAGGAGTACCCCAGACGAGCACCGTTACAATACGTCTACCACCACTCTGTCTTAGAGGCGCTATAACTAAAGAGGGCCCTGAGAGTCGTCCCACCCCTCGCCATTTTTGTGTGAACAGAATGGCTTAGATATCGAACTCTCTTCCACTTCTAGCTTCTCCTTTATGGAGGGCAGCAACATTTCCCGTCTCTGCTGGTCTGTAACACTAAGTTTCCAGCCTTCACTTCCCTCCTGCCCGAAAGGAAACCAATGAAGACCCACAGTTGATTCAGTAGTTCTTCAGGGAAGATCAAGCGCTGTAGAAACCAAGTGACTACTTACAAAGCTGCTTGTTGCTTCGGTGTCCACGGTGGCCACCATGGGAGTACCCCTGACCAGCACCGTTTCAATCCGTATGTCACCACTCTGTTTGAGCGGCGCTATAACCAAAGAGGACCCTGTGGGTCCTTCCACCCCTTACCATCTTTCTGTGCGTGCCGCGGATTAGATATCAAACTATCTTCCACAACCAGCTGCTCCTTTATGGGGGGCAGCAACATTCCCCATTTGTGCTGCTCAGCATTACAAACTTTCCAGCCTTTGCTTCCCTCCTGGCTTAAAAGAGTCCAAGAAAGAGCCAAAGTTGATTGAATAGTTATTCAGGGAGGAACTAGCGCCGCAGAAACCAAGCAACCACCTAGAAAACTGCTTGCTGCTCCGGTGTACCCGGTAGCCACCATTGGAGTACTCCACAACGGCACCACTATTCTGCTTGGTCCTCCCACCACTAACCATCTTTCAGTTCGCGGCGGGGCTTAGATATCGAACTCTCTTCCACGTCCAACTGCTCCGTTATGGTGGGCAACAGCAGCCCACCATCTCTGCTGCTCTGTAACACCAAGTTTTCAGCCTTCACTTCCCTCCTGACCGAAAGGAGTTCAAAGAAGAACCAAAGTTGATTGAGTAGTTCTTCAGGGCGGAACTAGCGCCGCAGAAACCAGGCAACCACTTACAAAACGGCTTGCTGCTCCGGTGTCCACGGCAGTCTTCATAGGAGTACCCCTGGCAAGCATCACCACTCTGTCGGAGCGGCGCCATTAACAAAGAGAACCTTGTGGTTCCTCCAACCACTACCCATCTTTCTGTGCACGGCGTGGCTTAGATATCGAACTCACTTAAACGTCCAACTGCTCCCTTATGGTGGGCAGCAAAATTCCCCATCTCTGCTGCTCAGCATCACCAAGTTTCCAGCCGTTGCTTCACTCCTGTCTTAAAGGAGTCCAAGAAAGAGCCAAAATTGATTGAGTAGTTCTTCAGGGCGGAACAAGCGCCGCAGAAACTAGGCAACCATCTACAAAACTGCTTGTTGCTCCGGTGTCCACGGTAGCCACCATTGGAGTACCCCAGACCAGCACCCCTATTCTGCCTGGTCCTCCCACCCCTCACAATCTTTCTGTGCGCAGCACGCCTTAGATATCGAACTCTCTTCCACTTCCAGCTGTTCCTTTATGGAGGGCAGCAACTTTCCCCATTTCTGCTGCTCAGCATTACCAAGTTTCCAGCCTTTGCTTCCCTCCTGGCCGAAAGGTGTTCAGGGAAGAGCCACAGTTGATTGAGTAGTTCTTCAGGGCGGAACTGGCGCCGTAGAAACTAGGCGACCACTTACAAAACTGCTTGCTGCTCCAGTGTCCACGGTAGTCTCCTCGGGAGTACCCCTGACCAGCAATGATACAGTCCCTCTTCAACCACTGTCTCTGAGTGGCGCTATTACCAAAGAGTACCCTGTGGGTCCTTCCACCCTACGCAATCTTTCTGTGCGTAGCACGCCTTAGATATCGAACTCTCTTCCACTTCCAGCTGCTCCTTTATGAAGGGCAGCAAATTTCCCCATCTCTGCTGCTCAGCATTACCAATTTCCAGCCTTTGCTTCCCTCCTGACCGAAAGGAGTTCAAAGAAGAACCAAAGTTGATTGAGTAGTTCTTCAGGGCGGAACTAGCGCCGCAGAAACCAGGCAACCACTTACAAAACGGCTTGCTGCTCCGGTGTCCACGGCAGTCTTCATAGGAGTACCCCTGGCAAGCATCACCACTCTGTCGGAGCGGCGCCATTAACAAAGAGAACCTTGTGGTTCCTCCAACCACTACCCATCTTTCTGTGCACGGCGTGGCTTAGATATCGAACTCACTTAAACGTCCAACTGCTCCCTTATGGTGGGCAGCAAAATTCCCCATCTCTGCTGCTCAGCATCACCAAGTTTCCAGCCGTTGCTTCACTCCTGTCTTAAAGGAGTCCAAGAAAGAGCCAAAATTGATTGAGTAGTTCTTCAGGGCGGAACTAGCGCCGCAGAAACTAGGCAACCATCTACAAAACTGCTTGTTGCTCCGGTGTCCACGGTAGCCACCATTGGAGTACCCCAGACCAGCACCCCTATTCTGCCTGGTCCTCCCACCCCTCACAATCTTTCTGTGCGCAGCACGCCTTAGATATCGAACTCTCTTCCACTTCCAGCTGTTCCTTTATGGAGGGCAGCAACTTTCCCCATTTCTGCTGCTCAGCATTACCAAGTTTCCAGCCTTTGCTTCCCTCCTGGCCGAAAGGTGTTCAGGGAAGAGCCACAGTTGATTGAGTAGTTCTTCAGGGCGGAACTAGCGCCGTAGAAACTAGGCGACCACTTACAAAACTGCTTGCTGCTCCAGTGTCCACGGTAGTCTCCTCGGGAGTACCCCTGACCAGCAATGATACAGTCCCTCTTCAACCACTGTCTCTGAGTGGCGCTATTACCAAAGAGTACCCTGTGGGTCCTTCCACCCTACGCAATCTTTCTGTGCGTAGCACGCCTTAGATATCGAACTCTCTTCCACTTCCAGCTGCTCCTTTATGAAGGGCAGCAAATTTCCCCATCTCTGCTGCTCAGCATTACCAATTTCCAGCCTTTGCTTCCCTCCTGGCCAAAAGGTGTTCAGGGAAGAGCCACAGTTGATTGAGTAGTTCTTCAGGGCGGAACTGGCGCCGTAGAAACCAGGCGTCCACTTACAAAACTGCTTGCTGCTCCAATGTCCACGGTAGTCTACTTGGGAGTACCCCTGAACAGCAATATTACAATTCCTTTTCAACCACTCTCTCTGAGCGGCGCTATTACCAAAGAGTACCCTGTGGGTCCTTCCACCCCTAACCATCTTTCTGTGTGTAGCACGCCTTATATATAAAACTCTCTTCCACAACCAGCTGCGCCTTTATGGAAGGCAGCAACATTCCCCATCTCTGCTGCTCAGCATTACCAAGTTTCCAGCCTTTGCTTCCCTCCCTGGCTTAAAGGAGTCCAAGAAAGAGCCAAAGTTGATTGAATAGTTATTCATGGAGGAACTAGTGCCGCAGAAACCAGGCAACCACCTACAAAACTGTTTGTTGCTCCGGTGTCCACGGTAGCCACCATTGGAGTACCCCAGATCAGCACCACTATTCTGCCTGGTCCTCCCACCCCTCACAAACTTTCTGTGCGCAGCACGCCTTAGATATCGAACTCTCTTCCACTTCCAGCTGCTCCTTTATGGAGGGCAGCAACTTTCCCCATTTCTATTGATCAGCATTACCAAGTTTCCAGCCTTTGCTTCCCTCCTGGCCGAAAGGTGTTCAGGGAAGAGCCACAGTTGATTGAGTAGTTCTTCAGGGCAGAATTAGCGCCGTAGAAACTAGGCGACCACTTACAAAACTGCTTGCTGCTCCAGTGTCCACTGTAGTCTCCTCGGGAGTACCCCTGACCAGCAATGATACAATCCCTCTTCAACCACTGTCTCTGAGTGGCGCTATTACCAAAGAGTACCCTGTGGGTCCTTCCACCCTACGCAATCTTTCTGTGCGTAGCACGCCTTAGATATCGAACTCTCTTCCACTTCCAGCTGCTCCTTTATGGAGGGCAGCAATTTTCCCGATTTCTGCTGCTCAGCATTACCAAGTTTCCAGCCTTTGCTTCCCTCCTGACCGAAAGGTGTTCAGGGAAGAGCCACAGTTAATTGAGTAGTTCTTCAGGGCGGAACTGGCGCCGTAGAAACCAGGCGTCCACTTACAAAACTGCTTGCTGCTCCAATGTACACGGTAGTCTCCTTGGGAGTACCCCTGAACAGCAATATTACAATCCCTCTTCAACCACTCTCTCTTAGCGGCGCTATTACCAAAGAGTACCCTGTGGGTCCTTCCACCCCTAACCATCTTTCTGTGTGTAGCACGCCTTATATATCAAACTCTCTTCCACAACCAGCTGCGCCTTTATGGAGGGCAGCAACATTCCCCATCTCTGCTGCTCAGCATAACCAAGTTTGCAGCCTTCGCTTCTCTTATGGTCGACAGAATTCCAAGGCAAAGCCACAGTTGATTGAGTTGTTCTTCAAGGAGGAACTAGTGCCGTAGAAACCAGGCGACCACTTACAAAACCGCTTGCTGCTCCGGTGTCCACGGTGGCCACCATGGGAGTGCCCTAGAACAGCACCACCATTCTATCTGAGTCGTGCTATTACCAAAGAGGACCTGTGGGTCCTTCCACCCATCACAATCTTTCTGAGCGCAGCACGCCTTAGATATCGAACATCTCATCCACTTCCAGCTGTTCCTTTATGGAGGGTAGCAGCTTTTCCCATTTCTGCTGCACAGCATTACAAAGTTTCAGCCTTTGCTTCCCTCCTGGTCGAAAGGTGTTCAAGGAAGATCCAAAGTTTATTGAGTTGTTCTTTAAGGAGCAACTAGTGCCGTAGAAACCAAGCGTCCACTTACAAAACTGCTTGCTGCTCCAGTGTCCACGGTAGTCTCCTCGGGAGTACCCCTGACCAGCAATGTTAAAATCCCTCTTCAGCCACTCTCTCTGAGTGGCGCTATTACCAAAGAGGACCCTGTGGGTCCTTCCACCCCTAACCATCTTTCTGTGCGTAGCACGCCTTAGATATCGAACTCTGTTCCACTTCCAGCTGCTCCTTTATGAAGGGCAGCAACTTTCCCCATCTCTGCTGCTCAGCATTACCAAGTTTCCAGCCTTTGCTTCCCTCATGGCTGGAAGTCGTCCAAGGAAGAGCCAAAGTTTATTGAGTAGTTATTCAGGGAGGAACTAGCGCCGTAGAAACCAGGCGACCACTTAAAAACTGCTTGCTGCACCGGTGTCCACGGCAGTCTTCATGGGAGTACCCCTGGCAAGCATCACCACTCTGTCAGAGCGGCGCCATTAACAAAGAGAACCTTGTGGGTCCTCCAACCACTAAACCATCTTTCTGTGCACGGCGCGGCTTAGATATCGAACTCACTTTCACGTCCAACTGCTCCGTTATGGAGGGCAGCAACATTCCCCATCTCAGCTGCTCAGCATTACCAAGTTTCCAGCCGTTCGCTTCCCTCCTGGTCTTAAAGGAGTCCAAGAAAGAGCTAAAGTTGATTGAATAGTTATTCAGGGAGGAACTAGTGCCGCAGAAACCAGGCAACCACCTACAAAACTGCTTGCTGCTCCGGTGTCCACGGTAGCCACAATAGGAGTGCCCTAGATCAGCACCACCATTCTGTCTGAATGGCTCTATTACCAAAGAGGACCATGTGGTTCCTTCCACCCCTCGCAATCTTTCTGTGCGTAGCACGCCTTAGATATCAAACTCTCTTCCACTTCAAGCTGCTCCGTTATGGAGGGTAGAAACATCCTCCCTTATGGAGGGCAGAAACATCCTCCGTCTCTGCGGTTCTGTAACATCAAGTTTCCAGCCTTCGCTTCCCTTCTGGCTTAAAGAAGTCCAAAGAAGAGCCAAAGTTGATTGAGTTGTTCTTCAGGGCGGAACTAGCGCCGTAGAAACCAGGCGTCCACTTACAAAACTGCTTGCTGCTGCAGTATCCACGGTAGTCTCCATGGGAGAACCCCTGACCAGCACTGTTACAATCCCTCTTCAACCACTCTCTCTCAGCGTTGCTATTACCAAAGAGGACCCTGTGGGTCCTTCCACCCCTAACCATCTTTCTGTGCGTGGCGCGGCTTAGATATCAAACTCTCTTCCACAACCAGCTGCTCCTTTATGAAGGGCAGCAACATCGCTCGTCTCTACTGCTCAGATTACCAAGTTTCCAGTCTCCGCTTCCTTTCTGGCCGAAAGAAGTCCAATGATGAGCTACAGTTGATTGAGTTGTTCTTCAGAGATGAACTAGTGCCGTAGAAACTAGGCAAACATTTACAAAACTGCTTGCTGCATCGGTGTCCACGGTAGCCACTCTGTCTGAGCGGCGCTATTACTAAAGAGAACCCTGTGGGTCCTTCCACCCCTAACCCTCTTTCTTTGCGTGGCGTGGCTTGGATATCAAACTCTCTTCCACAACCAGTTGGTCCTTTATGGAAGGCAGCAACATCGCCCGTCTCTGTTGCTCAGCATAACCAAGTTTGCAGCCTTCGCTTCTTTTATGGTCGACAGAATTCCAAGGCAAAGCCACAGTTGATTAAGTTGTTCTTCAAGGAGGAACTAGTGCCGTAGAAACCAGGCGACCACTTACAAAACCGCTTGCTGCTCCGGTGTCCACGGTGGCCACCATGGGAGTGCCCTAGACCAGCACCACAATTCGGTCTGAGTGGCACTATTACCAAAGAGGACCCTGTGGGACCTTCCACCCCTAGCCATCTTTCTGTGCGTAGCACTCGTTAGATATCGAACTTTCTTCCACTTCCTGCTGTTCCTTTATGAAGGGTAGCAACTTTACCCATTTCTGCTGCACAGGATTACCAACTTTCAGCCTTTGTTTCCCTCCTGGCCGAAAGGTGTTCAAGGAAGAGCCAAAGTTTATTGAGGTGTTCTTCAAGAAGAAACTAGTGCTGAAGAAACCAGGCGTCCACTTACAAAACTGCTTGCTTCTCCAGTGTCCACGGTAGTCTCCTCGGGAGTACCCCTGACCAGCAATGTTACAATCCCTCTTCAACCACTCTCTCTGAGTGGCGCTATTACCAAAGAGGACCCTGTGGGTTTTTCCACCCCTCACAATCTTTCTGTGGGTAGCACGCCTTAGATATCGAACTCTCTTCCACTTCCAGCTGTTCCTTTATGGAGGGCAGCAACTTTCCCCATTTCTGCTGCTCAGCATTACCAAGTTTGCAGCCTTTGCTTCCCTCCTGGCCGAAAGATGTTCAGGGAATAGCCACAGTTGATTGAGTAGTTCTTCAGGGCAGAACTGGTGCCGTAGAAACCAGGCGTCCACTTACAAAACTACTTGCTGCTCCAATGTCCACGGTAGTCTCCTTGGGAGTACCCCTGACCAGCAATGTTACAATCCCTCTTCAACCACTCTCTCTGAGCGGCGCTTTTACCAAAGAGGACCCTGTGGGTCCTTCCACCCTAACCATCTTTCTGTGCGTAGCACGCCTTAGATGTCAAACTCTCTTCCACTTCCAGCTGCTCCTTTATGGAGGGCAGATACATTCCCTATCTCTGCTTCTCAGCATTACCTTGGCGCGGCTTAGATATCGAGCTCTTTCCCACTTCCAGCTGCTCCTTTATGAAGGCAGCAACATCCCCCTCTCTGCTGCTCGGTAACACCAAGTTTCCAGCCTTTATTTCCATAATGGCCGAAAGGAGTCCAAGGAAGAGCCACAGTTGACTTAGTAGTTCTTCAGGGAGGAACAAGCGACGTAGAAACCAGGCGACCACTAAAAAACCGCTTGCTGCTCCGGTGTTCACTGTAGTCTTCATTGAGTACCCCAGACCAGAACCGTTACAATTCCTCTAAAACCACTCTGTCTGAGCGGCGCTATTACCAAGGAGGACCCTCTGGGTACTCCCACCTCTCACTATCTTTCTGTTAGTGGTGTGGCTTAGATATCAAATTCTCTTCCACTTCCAGCTGCTTCTTTATGGAGGGCAGCAACATCTCCCGTATCTGCTGCTCTTTAATGACAAGTTTCCAGCCTTCGCTTCTCTCCTGACCGCAAGGTGTAAAAGGAAGAGCCACAGTTGAATGAGCATTTCTTCAGGGACAAACTAGCGCCGTTGACACAAGGCGTCCACTTACAAGACTGCGTGCTGCTCCGGTGTCCACCGTAGTCTCCATGGGAGTACCCATGACCAGCACCGTTACAATCCCTCAACAACAACTCTGTCCGAGTGGCGCTATTACCAAAGAGGACCGTGTGAGCCGTCCCGCCCCTCACAATGTTTCTGTGCGCGGCACAGCTTAGATATCGTCCTATCTTCCACTTCCAGATGCTACTTTATGGAGGGCAGCAACATCCCCGTCTCTGCTGCTCTGTAACACCCAGTTTCCAGCCTTCCCTTCCCTCCTGACCGAAAGGAGTCCAAGGAAAAGCCACAGTTGATTGAGTAGTTCTTCAGGGAGGAACTCGCACCGTATAAGCCAGGCGTCCACTAACAAAGTTGCGTGCTGCTCCGATGTCCACCGTAGTCTCCATGGGAGTACCCATGACCAGCACCGTTACAATCCCTCTACAACCACTCTGTCTGAGTGGCGCTATTACCAAAGGGGACCCTGTTGGTCCTCCCACCCCTCACCAGCTAAATGTGCGAGTCGCGGCTTAGATATCGAACTCTGTTCTTCTTTCAGCTGCTCTTTTATGGAGAGCAGCAACATCCTCCGTCTCTGCTGCTTAGCAACAACAAGTTTTAAGCCTTAACTTCCCTCGAGGTCGAAAGGCGTCCAAGGAAGAGCCACAGTTTATTGAGTAATTCTTCAGGAAGGAACTACTGCCGTAGAAACCAGGCCACCACAGATAAAGCTGCTTGCTGCTCCGAAGTGCACGGTGGCCACCATGGCAGTACCCCAGACCAGAACCGTTGTATTCCCTCTACCACTACTCTGTCTGAGCGGCGCTATTACCAAAGAGGACCCTGTGAGTCCTCACACTCCTCACTATTTTTCTGTGCGCGGCACAGCTTAGATACCAAACTTTCTTCCTCTTCCAGCTGCTCCTTTATGGTGGGCAGCAACATCCCCTGTCTCTGCCACCCAGCAAGACCAAGCTTTCAACCCTCGCTTCCCTCCTGCCCGAAAGGCGTCTCAGGAAGAACCACAGTTGATTGAGTAGTTCTTCAGGGAGGAAATAGCGCCGTAGAAACCAGGCGTCCTTTTAAAAAACTGCTTGCTGCTCCGGTGTCCACGGTAGTCACCATGGGAGTACCCCAGACCAGAACCGTTGTATTCCCTCTATCACTATTCTGTGTGAGCGGCGCTAATACCAAAGAGGACCCTGTGAGTCCTCACACTCCTCACTATTTTTCTGTGCGCGGCACAGCTTAGATACCAAACTTTCTTCCACTTCCAAATGCTCCTTTATGGTAGGCAGCAACATCCCCTGCCTCTACTGCTTTGAAACACAAAGTTTTAAGCCTTCCCTTCCCTTTTGGCTGAAAGGAGTCCAAAGAAGAGCCACAGTTGATTGAGTAGTTCTTCAGGGAGGAACTCACACTGTATAAGCCAGGCGTCCACTTATAAAGTTGCGTGCTGCTCCGGTGTCCACCGTAGTCTTCATGGGAATACCCTTGACCAGCACCGTTACAATCCCTCTACAACCACTTTGTCTGTGTGGCGCTATTACCAAAGAGGACCCTGTGATTCCTCACACTCCTCACCATCTGGTACGAAAGTTTCCAGCCTTCGCTTCCCTCCTGACCGAAAGGCTTCCAAGGAAGGGCCACAGTTTATTGAGTAGTTCTTCAGGGAGAAACAAGCGCCGTAAAAACCAGGTGACCACTTACAAAACTGCGTGCTGATCCGGTGAACACGGTTGCCATCATGAACGTACTCGAGACAAGCACCACCACTCTATCTGAGCGAAGCTATTACCAAAGATCCCTATGGGTCCTTCCACCTTCAACCATATTTCTGTGCGCGGCGCGTCATATATATCGAACTCTCTTACACGTTCAGCTTCTCCTTCATGGAGGGCAGCAACATTTTCCGTCCCTGCTGCTCTGTAACACCAAGTTTCCAGGCCTTCGCTTCCCTCCTGGCCGAAAGGCTTCCAAGGAACAGCCACAGTTTATTGAGTAGTTCTTCAGGGAGAAACAAGTGCCGTAGAAACCAGGCGACCACTTACCAAACTGCGTGCTGCTCCGGTGAACACGGTAGCCTCCATGGGAGTACCCCGATCGGCACCGTTACAATACGTCTACCACCACTCTGTCTGAGCGGCGCTATTTACAAAGAGGAACCTGTGGGTCCTCCCACCTCTCACCGTCTTTTTGTGCACGGAACGGCTTAGATATCGGACTCTCTTCCACTTCCAGCTGCTCCTTTATGGAGGGCAGCAACCTCCCCCGTCTCTGCCGCTCTGTAACACCAAGTTTCCAGCCTTCGCTTCCCTCCTTGCCGAAAGGCTTCCAAGGAAGAGCCACAGTTTATTGAGTAGTTCTTCAGGGAGAAACAAGTGCCGTAGAAACCAGGTGACCACTTACAAAACTGCGTGCTGCTCCGGTGTCCACGGTGGCCACCATGGACGTACTCGAGACAAGCACCACCACTCTGTCTGAGCGGCGCTATTGCCAAAGAGGACCCTGTGGGTCCTCCCACCCTCAACCATCTTTCTGTGCGCGGCGCGGCTTATATATCGAACTCTCTTCCACGTCCAGCTTCTCCTTTATGGAGGAAAGCAGAATCCCCCGACTCTGCTGCTCTGTGACGACAAGTTTCAAGCCTTCGCTTCCCTCCTGACCGAAAAGCTTCCAAGGAAGAGCCACAGTTTATTGAGTAGTTCTTCAGGGAGAAACAAGTGCCGTAGAAACCAGGCGACCACTTACCAAACTGCGTGCTGCTCCGGTGAACACGGTACCCTCCATTGGAGTACCCCGATCGGCACCGTTACAATACGTCTACCACCACTCTGTCTGAGCGTCGCTATTTACAAAGAGGAACCTGTGGGTCCTCCCACCTCTCACCGTCTTTTTGTGCACGGAACGGCTTAGATATCGGACTCTCTTCCACTTCCAGCTGCTCCTTTATGGAGGGCAGCAACCTCCCCCGTCTCTGCCGCTCTGTAACACCAAGTTTCCAGCCTTCGCTTCCCTCCTTGCCGAAAGGATTCCAAGGAAGAGCCACAGTTTATTGAGTAGTTCTTCAGGGAGAAACAAGTGCCGTAGAAACCAGGTGACCACTTACAAAACTGCGTGCTGCTGTGGTGTCCACGGTTGCCATCATGGACGTACTCGAGACAAGCACCACCACTCTGTCTGAGCGGCGCTATTACAAAAGAGGACCCTATGGGTCCTTCCACCCTGAACCATATTTCTGTGCGCGGCGCGGCTTATATATTGAACTCTCTTCCACGTCCAGCTTCTCCTTTATGAAGGGCAGGAATATTTTTCGTTTCTGCTGCTCTGTAACACCAAGTTTCCAGCCTTCAATTCAATCCTGGCCGAAAGGCTTCCAAGGAAGAGCCACAGTTTATTGAGTAGTTCTTCAGAGAAAAACAAGTGCCGTAGAAACCAAGCTGACCACTTACCAAACTGCGTGCTGCTCCGGTGAACACGGTAGCCTCCATGGGAGTACCCCGACTGGCACTGTTTCAATACGTCTACCACCACTCTGTCTGAGCGGCGCTATTAACAAAGAGGAACCTGTGGGTCCTCTCACCTCTCAGCGTCTTTTTGTGCACGGAACCGCTTAGATATCGGACTCCCTTCCACTACCAGCTTCTCCTTTATGGAGGGCAGCAACCTCCCCCGTCTCTGCTGCTCTGTAACACAAGTTTCCAGCCTTCGCTTCCCTCCTTGCCGAAAGGATTCCAAGGAAGAGCCACAGTTTATTGAGTAGTTCTTCAGGGAGAAACAAGTGCCGTAGAAACCAGGTGACCACTTACAAAACTGCGTGCTGCTCTGGTGTCCACGGTTGCCATCATGGACGTACTCGAGACAAGCACCACCACTCTGTCTGAGCGGCGCTATTACCAAAGAGGACCCTGTGGGTCCTTCCACCCTCAACCATATTTCTGTGCGCGGCGCGGCTTATATATCGAACTCTCTTCCACGTCCAGCTTCTCCTTTATGGAGGGCAGCAACATTTTCCGTCTCTGCTGCTCTGTAACACCAAGTTTCCAGCCTTCGCTTTCCTCCTGGCCGAAAGGTGTCCAAAGAACAACCACAGTTTATTGAGTAGTTCTTCAGGGAGAAACAAGTGCCGTAGAAACCAGGTGACCACTTACCAAACTGCGTGCTGCTCCGGTGAACACGGTAGCCTCCATGGGAGTACCCCGATCGGCACCGTTACAATACGTCTACCACCACTCTGTCTGAGCGGCGCTATTAACAAAGAGGAACCTGTGCGTCCTCCCACCTCTCACCGTCTTTTTGTGCACGGAACGGCTTAGATATCGGACTCTCTTCCACTTCCAGCTTCTCCTGTATGGAGGAAGCAACATCCCCTAACTCTGCTGCTCTGTGACGACAAGTTTCCAGCCTTCGCTTCCCTCCTGACCGAAAGGCTTCCAAGGAAGAGCCACAGTTTATTGAGTAGTTCTTCAGGGAGAAACAAGTGCCGTAGAAACCAGGTGACCACTTACCAAACTGCGTGCTGCTCCGGTGAACACGGTAGCCTCCATGGGAGTACCCGACGACAATCGCACCACCACTCTGTCTGAGCGGCGCTATTAACAAAGAGGAACCTGTGGGTCCTCCCACCCTCAACCATCTTTCTGTGCGCGGCGCGGCTTATATATCGCACTCTCTTCCACGTCCAGCTTCTCCTTTATGGAAGGCAGCAACATTTTCCGTCTCTGCTGCTCTGTAACACCAAGTTTCCAGCCTTCGCTTCCCTCCTGACCGAAAGGCTGTCCAAGGAAGAGCCACAGTTTATTGAGTAGTTCTTCAGGGAGAAACAAGTGCCGTAGAAACCAGGTGACCACTTACCAAACTGCGTGCTGCTCCGGTGAACACGGTAGCCTCCATGGGAGTACCCCGACCGGCACCGTTACAATACGTCTACCACCACTCTGTCTGAGCGGCGCTATTAACAAAGAGGAACCTGTGGGTCCTCCCACCTCTCACCGTCTTTTTGTGCACGGAACGGCTTAGATATCGGACTCTCTTCCACTTCCAGCTTCTCCTTTATGGAGGGAAGCAACATCCCCTGACTCTGCTGCTCTGTGACACCAAGTTTCCAGCCTTCGCTTCCCTCCTGGCCGAAAGGCTTCCAAGGAAGAGCCACAGTTTATTGAGTAGTTCTTCAGGGAGAAACAAGTGCCGTAGAAACCAGGTGACCACTTACCAAACTGCGTGCTGCTCCGGTGAACACGGTAGCCTCCATGGGAGTACCCCGACCGGCACCGTTACAATACGTCTACCACCACTCTGTCTGAGCGGCGCTATTAACAAAGAGGAACCTGTGGGTCCTCCCACCCTCAACCATCTTTCTGTGCGCGGCGCGGCTTATATATCGGACTCTCTTCCACGTCCAGCTTCTCCTTTATGGAGGGCAGCAACATCCCCGTCTCTGCTGCTCTGTAACACCAAGTTTCCAGCCTTCGCTTTCCTCCTGGCCGAAAGGTGTCCAAAGAACAGCCACAGTTTATTGAGTAGTTCTTCAGGGAGAAACAAGTGCCGTAGAAACCAGGTGACCACTTACCAAACTGCGTGCTGCTCCGGTGAACACGGTAGCCTCCATGGGAGTACCCCGACCGGCACCGTTACAATACGTCTACCACCACTCTGTCTGAGCGGCGCTATTAACAAAGAGGAACCTGTGGGTCCTCCCACCTCTCACCGTCTTTTTGTGCACGGAACGGCTTAGATATCGGACTCTCTTCCACTTCCAGCTTCTCCTGTATGGAGGAAGCAACATCCCCCTACTCTGCTGCTCTGTGACAACAAGTTTCCAGCCTTCGCTTCCCTCCTGACCGAAAAGGCTTCCAAGGAAGAGCCACAGTTTATTGAGTAGTTCTTCAGGGAGAAACAAGTGCCGTAGAAACCAAGCGACCACTTAACAAACTGCGTGCTGCTCCGGTGAACACGGTAGCCTCCATGGGAGTACCCCGACCGGAACCGTTACAATACGTCTACCACCACACTGTCTGAGCGGCGCTATTAACAAAGAGGAACCTGTGGGTCCTCCCACCCTCAACCATCTTTCTGTGCGCGGCGCGGCTAATATATCGCACTCTCTTGCACGTCCAGCTTCTCCTTTATGGAGGGCAGCAACATTTTCCGTCTCTGCTGCTCTGTAACACCAAGTTTCCAGCCTTCGCTTTCCTCCTGGCCGAAAGGTGTCCAAAGAACAGCCACAGTTTATTGAGTAGTTCTTCAGGGAGAAACAAGCGCCGTAGAAACCAGGTGACCACTTACAAATCTGCGTGCTGCTCTGGTGTCCATGGTAGCCATCATGAACATACTCGAGACAAGCACCACCACTCTGTCTGAGCGGCGCTTTTACCAAAGAGGACCCTGATGGTCCTTCCATATTTCTGTGCGGCTTATATATCGAACTCTCTTCCACGTCCAGCTCTCCTTAATGGAGGGCAGCAACATTTTCCGTTTCTGCTGCTCTGTAACAACACGTTTCCAGCCTTCGCTTCCCTCCTGAACGAAAGGCTTCCAAGGAAGAGCCACAGTTTATAGAGTAGTTCTTCAGGGAGAAACAAGTGCCGTAGAAACCAGGTGACCACTTACCAAACTGCGTGGTGCTCCGGTGAACACGGTAGCATCCATGGGAGTACCCCGACCGGCACCGTTACAATACGTCTACCACCACTCTGTTTGAGCGGCGCTATTACCAAAGAGGAACCTGTGGGTCCTCCCACCTCTAACCGTCTTTTTGTGCATGGAACGGCTTAGATATATTACTCTTTTCCACTTCCAGCTGCTCCTTTATGGAGGGCAGCAACATCCCCCGTCTCTGCTGCTCTGTAACACCAAGTTTACAGCCTTCGCTTCCCTCCTTTCCAAAAGGCTTCCAAGGAAGAGCCACAGTTTATTGAGTAGTTCTTCAGGGAGAAACAAGTGCCGTAGAAACCAGGTAACCACTTACCAAACTGCGTGCTGCTTCGGTAAACACGGTAGCCACCATGGGAGTACCCCGACCGGCACCGTTACAATACGTCTACCACCACTCTGTCTATGCGGCGCTATTAAAAAAGAGGAACCTGAAGGTCCTCCCAACTCTCACCGTCTTTTAGTGCGCGGAACGGCTTAGATATCGGACTCTCTTCCACTTCCAGCTTCTCCTGTATGGTGCAAAGAAACATCCCCCGTCTCTGCTGCTCTGTAACACCAAAATTCCAGCCTTCGCTTCCCTCCCGACCGAAAAGCTTCCAAGGAAGAGCCACAGTTTATTGAGTAGTTCTTCAGGGAGAAACAAGTGCCGTAGAAACCAAGCGACCACTTACCAAACTGCGTGCTGCTCCGGTGAACACGGTAGCCTCCATGGGAGTACCCCGACCGGCACCGTTACAATATGTCTACCACCACTCTGTCTTAGCGGCGCTATTAACAAAAAGTAACCTGTGGGTCCTTCCACCTCAAACCGTCTTTTTGTGCACGGAACGGCTTAGATATCGGACTCTCCTCCACTTCCAGCTGCTCCTTTATGGAGGGCAGCAACATCCCCCGTCTCTGCTGCTCCTTAACACCAAGTTTCCAGCCTTCGCTTCCCTCCTTTCCAAAAGGCTTCCAAGGAAGAGCCACAGTTTATTGAGTAGCTTTTCAGGGAGAAACAAGTGCCGTAAAAACCAGGTGATCACTTACCAAACTGAGTGCTGCTCCGGTGAACACGGTAGCCTCTATGGGAGTACCCCGACCGGCACCATTACAATACGTCTACCACCAATCTGTCTGAGCGGCGCTATCAAAAAAGAGGAACCTGTAGGTCCTCCCACCTCTCACCGTCTTTTAGTGCACGGAACGGCTTAGATATCGGACTCTCTTTCACTTCCAGCTTCTCCTGTATGATGGAAAGCAACATCCCCCGTCTCTGCTGCTCTGTAACACCAAGATTCCAGCCTTCGCTTTCCTCCTTTCCATAAGGCTTCCAAGGAAGAGCCACAGTTTATTGAGTAGTTCTTCAGGGAGAAACAAGTGCCGTAAAAACCAGGTGACAACTTACAAAACTGCGTGCTGCTCCGGTGAACACGGTAGCATCCATGGGAGTACCCCGACCGGCACCGTTACAATACGTCTACCACCACTCTGTCTGAGCGGCGCTATCAAAAAAGAGGAACCTGTAGGTCCTCCCACCTCTCACCGTCTTTTAGTGCACGGAACGGCTTAGATATCGGACTCTCTTCCACTTCCAGCTTCTCCTGTATGGTGGAAAGCAACATCCTCCGTCTCTGCTGCTCTGTAACACCAAAATTCCAGCCTTCGCTTTCCTCCTTTCCATAAGGCTTCCAAGGAAGAGCCACAGTTTATTGAGTAGTTCTTCAGGGAGAAACAAGTGCCGTAGAAACCAAGCGACCACTTACCAAACTGCGTGCTGCTCCGGTGAACACGGTAGCCTCCATGGGAGTACCCCGACCGGCACCGTTACAATATGTCTACCACCACTCTGTCTTAGCGGCGCTATTAACAAAAAGTAACCTGTGGGTCCTTCCACCTCAAACCGTCTTTTTGTGCACGGAACGGCTTAGATATCGGACTCTCCTCCACTTCCAGCTGCTCCTTTATGGAGGGCAGCAACATCCCCCGTCTCTGCTGCTCCTTAACACCAAGTTTCCAGCCTTCACTTCCCTCCGTTCCAAAAGGCTTCCAAGGAAGAGCCACAGTTTATTGAGTAGCTCTTCAGGGAGAAACAAGTGCCGTAAAAACCAGGTGATCACTTACCAAACTGAGTGCTGCTCCGGTGAACACGGTAGCCTCTATGGGAGTACCCCGACCGGCACCATTACAATACGTCTACCACCAATCTGTCTGAGCGGCGCTATCAAAAAAGAGGAACCTGTAGGTCCTCCCACCTCTCACCGTCTTTTAGTGCACGGAACGGCTTAGATATCGGACTCTCCTCCACTTCCAGCTGCTCCTTTATGGAGGGCAGCAACATCCCCCGTCTCTGCTGCTCCTTAACACCAAGTTTCCAGCCTTCGCTTCCCTCCTTTCCAAAAGGCTTCCAAGGAAGAGCCAGAGTTTAGTAGTTCTTCAGGGAGAAACAAGCGCTATACAAACCAAGCGACCACTTACAAAACTGCGTGCTGCTCCGGTGACCACGGTAGCCATCATGGACGTACTCGAGACAAGCACCACCACTCTGTCTGAGCGGCGCTATTACCAAAGAAGACCCTGTCTACTTCCCAGGAAGAGCCACAGTTTATTGAGTTGTTTTTCATAGATGAACTAGCGGTTCAGAAACCAGGCAAATATTTGCAAAACTGCTTGCTTCTTCGGTGTCCAAGGTGGCCACCATGGGATTACCCCTGACCAGCTTCGTTACAATCCCTATGTCACCACTCTGTTTGAGTGGCGCTGTAACCAAAGAGGACCCTGTGGGTCCTCCCACCCTCAACCATCTTTCTGTGCGCCGCTTATATATCGAACTCTCTTCCGCGTCCAGCTTCTCCTGTATGGAGGAAAGCAACATGGAACCACTCTGCTGCTCTGTGACGACAAGTTTCCAGCCTTGGCTTCCCTCCTGACCGAAAAGAATCCAAGGGACAGCCACAGTTGATTGAGTAGTTCTTTAGGGATGAACTAGCGCAGTAGAAACCAAGCGACCACTTTCAAAACTGCTTGCTGCTCCGGTGTCCACGGTAGCCACCATGGTAGTACTCGAGACAAACACCACCACTCTGTCTGAGCGGTGCTATTGCCAAAGAGGACCCTGTGGGTCTTCCCACCGTCAACCATCTTTCTGTGCGCGGCGCGGCTTATAATATCGAAGTTTCTTCCACGTCCAGCTTCTCCTGTATTGCGGAAAGAAACATCCCCCGACTCTGCTGCTCTGTAACGACAAGTTTCCCGCCTTGGCTTCCCTCCTGACCGAAAAGAATCCATGGGACAGCCACAGTTGATTGAGTAGTTCTTTAGGGATGAACTAGCGCCGTAGAAACCAAGCGACCATTTTCAAAACTGCTTGCTGCCACGGTGTCCACGGTAGCCACCATGGGAGGACTATTGACAAGCACAATTTTAATCCTTCTTCCACAGCTTTGTCTGAGCGACACTATTATCAAAGTAGACTGTGTGGTTCCTCCCACCCCTGACCATATTTCTGTGCGTGGTGCGGCTTTAATATCGAACAGTGTTCCACTTCCAGCTGCAATCCACATGGATGGCAAGAACATCACCCGTCTCTGCTGCTCTGTAACACAAAAATTCCAGCCTTCGCTTCCCTCCTGGCCCAAAAGCTTCCAAGGAAGAGCCACAGTTAATTGCGTAGTTCTTCAGGTATGAACAAGCCCCGTAAAAACCAGGCGACCACATACAAAACTGCGTCCTGGGCTGATGTACACGGTAGCGTCAATGGAAGTACAAACGTGCAGCACTGTTACAATACGTCAACCATCACTCTGTTTGAGGGGCGCTATAACTAAAGAGGACCCTGTGAGTCGTTCCACCCCTTGTCAACTTTCTGTGCTTAACGCGCCTAAGATATCGAACTCTCTTCCACTTCCAGCTTCTCTTTTATGGAGGGCAGCAACATCCCCCGTCTCTGCCACTCTGTGACGACAAGTTTCAAGCCTTCGCTTCCCTCCTGACCGAAAGGCTTCAAAAGAAGAGCCCCAGTTTATTGAGTAGTTCTTCAGGGAGAAATAAGCGCCGTAGAAACCAGGCGACCACTTACCAAATTGCTTGCTGCTTCGGTATCCACGGTGGCCACCATCTGAGTACCCCGACCGGCACCGTTACAATACGTCTACCACCACTCTATCTGAGCGGCAAAATTAACAAAGAGGACCCTGCGGGTCCACCCATCCCTAACCTTTTTTCTGTGCACGGAACGGCTTAAATATCGAACTCTCTTCCACTTCCAGCTTCTCCTTTATGGAGGGCAGCAACATCTCCCGTCTCTGCTGCTCTGTAGTACCAAGTTTCCAGCCTTCTCTTCCCTAATGGCCTAAAGGAGTCCAAAGAACAGCCACAGTTAATTGAGTAGTTTTCAGGGAGAAACAAGCGCCGTAGAAACTAAGCGACCACTTACCAAACTGCGTGCTGCTCCGGTGTCTACGGTTGCCACCATGGGAGTACTCGAGACAAGCACCACCACTCTGTGTGAGCGGCGCTATTGCCAAAGAGGACCCTGTGGGTCTTCCCACCCTCAACCATCTTTCTGTGCGCGGCGCGGCTTATTTATCGAACTCTCTTCCTCGTCCAACTTCTCCTGTATGGAGGAAAGCAACATCCCCTGTCTCTTCTGCTTTGTAAAACCAAGTTTCCAGCCTTCATTTTCCTCCTGGCCGAAAGGTGTCTAAGGAACAGCCACAGTTGATTGAGTAGATCTTCAGGGAGAAACAAGCGCCGTAGAAACCAAGCGACCACTTACAAAACTGCGTGCTGTTCCAGTGTACACTGTAGCCACCAAAGAAGTACCATCGTCCAGCACTGTTACAATACGTCTACCACCACTCTGTTTTAGCGGCGCTTTTATCAAAGAAGACCCTGTGTGTCCTCCCACGCCTCACCATTTTTCTGTTCGCGCCGCGGCTTAGATATCGAACTCTCTTTCACTTCCAGCTGCTCCTTTATGGTGGGCAGCAACATCCGCCGTGTCTTCTGCTCTGTAACACCAAGTTTCCAGCTTTCGCTTTCCTCCTGGCCGAAAGGCTATCAAGGAAGAACTTCAGTTTTTTGAGTAGTTCTTCAGGGAGGAACTAGCGCCGTAGAAACCAGGCGTCCACTTACAAAACTGCGTGGTGCTCCTGTTTCAACTGTAGTCTCCATGGGAGAACCTCTGACCAACACCGTTTCAATCCCTCTATCACTACTCTGTCAGAGCGACGCTATTAGCAAAGAACACCCTGTGGTTCCACCACCCCACACCAACTTTCTATGCTTTGAGTGGCTTACATATCGAACTCGGTTCCCTTTCCAGCTGCTCCTTTATGGATGGAGCCAACATCCCCTGTCTCTAATGCTTTGTAACACCAAGTTTCCCGCTTTCGCTTCCCTCCTGACCGAAAGGAGACCATGGAACAGCCATAATCGATAAAGTAGTTCATCAGGGAGGAACTAGAGCCACAGAAACCAGTCGACCACTTACAAATCTACTTACTGTTCCGGCTTCCACGGTAATCACCATTGGAGTACCCAAGACCAACACCGCCATTCTGTCTGAGTGGCGCTATAACCAAAAAGGCCCCTGTGGGTCCACCCACCCCTAACCTTCTTTCAGTGCGTGGCGCGGCTTAGATATCGAACTCACTTTCACGTCCAACTGCTCCGTTATTAAGGGCAGAAACATCCTCCGTCTCTGCGGCCCTCTTACAACAAGTTTCCAGCCTACGCTTCCTTCCTGGCCGAAATGAGACCAAGGAAGAGCCACAGATTATTGAGTAGTTCTTCAGGAAGAAAAAAGCGCCGTAGAAACCAGGCGTCCACTTACAAAACTGCTTGTCGCTCCGGAATCCACTGTTGCTACCATGGGAGTACCCCAGACCAGCACCACCTCTCTGTCTGAGCGGCGCTATTACCAAAGAGGACTCTGTGGGTCCTTCCACCCCTTACCAACTTACAGAGCGCGGCTTAGCTTAGATATCGAACTCTCTTCCACGTCCAACTGCTCCGTTATGGTCGGCAACAGCATCCCCATCTCTGCTGCTCAGCATGACCAAGTTTGCAGCTTTCGCTTCCCTCCTGACCGAAAGGAGTCCAAAGAAGAGCCACAGTTGATTGAGTAATTGTTCAGGGCGGAGCTAGCCCCTTAAAAACCAGGCGTCCACTTACAAAACTGCTTGCTGCTCCGGAGCGGTGCTATTACCAAAGAGGACCCTCTGGATCATCACACCCCTATTTATCTTTCAGTGCGCGGCGTGGCTTATTTATCGAACTCTCTTCCACGTCCAACTGCTCCGTTATGGTGGGCAGCAATATCCCTATCTCTGCTGCTCAGCATTACCAAGTTTGCAGTCTTCGCTTCTCTCCTGACCGAAAGGAGACCATGGAAGAGCCATAGTCGATAAGGTAGTTCTTCAGGGAGGAACTAGCGCCACAGAAACCAGTCGACCACTTACAAATCTGCTTGCTGTTCCGGTTTCCACGGTAACCACCATGGGAGTACCCAAGACCAGCACCGCCATTCTGTCTGAGTGGCACTATTACGAAAAAGGAGCCTGTGGGTCCAGCCACCGCTAACCATCTTTCTGTGCGTGACGCGGCTTAGTAATCAAAATCACTTCCACGTCCAACTGCTCCGTTATGGAGGGCAGAAATGTCCTCCGTCTCTGCGGCCCTCTTACAACAAGTTTTCAGCCTACGCTTCCTTCCTGGCGGAAATGAGACCAAGGAAGAGCCACAGATTATTGAGTAGTTCTTCAGGAAGAAACAAGCGCTGTAGAAACCAGGCGTCCTCTTACAAAACTGCATGTAGCTCCGGAGTCTACTGTTGCTACCATGGGAGTACCCCAGACCAGCACCAGCACTCTGTCTGAGCGGCGCTATTACCAAAGAGGACCCTGTGGGTCATCCCACCCCTATTTATCTTTCAGTGCGCGGCAAGGCTTAGTAATCAAAATCACTTCCACGTCCAACTGCTCCGTTATGGAGGGCAGAAACATCCAAGCGACCACTTACCAAACTGCGTGCTGCTCCGGTGTCTACGGTTGCCACCATGGGAGTACTCGAGACAAGCACCACCACTCTGTGTGAGCGGCGCTATTGCCAAAGAGGACCCTGTGGGTCTTCCCACCCTCAACCATCTTTCTGTGCGCGGCGCGGCTTATTTATCGAACTCTCTTCCTCGTCCAACTTCTCCTGTATGGAGGAAAGCAACATCCCCTGTCTCTTCTGCTTTGTAAAACCAAGTTTCCAGCCTTCATTTTCCTCCTGGCCGAAAGGTGTCTAAGGAACAGCCACAGTTGATTGAGTAGATCTTCAGGGAGAAACAAGCGCCGTAGAAACCAAGCGACCACTTACAAAACTGCGTGCTGTTCCAGTATACACTGTAGCCACCAAAGAAGTACCATCGTCCAGCACTGTTACAATACGTCTACCACCACTCTGTTTTAGCGGCGCTTTTACCAAAGAAGACCCTGTGTGTCCTCCCACGCCTCACCATTTTTCTGTTCGCGCCGCGGCTTAGATATCGAACTCTCTTTCACTTCCAGCTGCTCCTTTATGGTGGGCAGCAACATCCGCCGTGTCTTCTGCTCTGTAACACCAAGTTTCCAGCTATCGCTTTCCTCCTGGCCGAAAGGCTATCAAGGAAGAATTTCAGTTTATTGAGTAGTTCTTCAGGGAGGAACTAGCGCCGTAGAAACCAGGCGTCCACTTACAAAACTGCGTGGTGCTCCTGTTTCAACTGTAGTCTCCATGGGAGAACCTCTGACCAACACCGTTTCATTCCCTCTATCACTACTCTGTCAGAGCGACGCTATTAGCAAAGAACACCCTGTGGTTCCACCACCCCACACCAACTTTCTATGCTTTGAGTGGCTTACATATCGAACTCGGTTCCCTTTCCAGCTGCTCCTTTATGGATGGAGCCAACATCCCCTGTCTCTAATGCTTTGTAACACCAAGTTTCCCGCTTTCGCTCCCTCCTGACCGAAAGGAGTCCAAAGAAGAGCCACAGTTGATTGAGTAATTGTTCAGGGCGGAGCTAGCCCCTTAAAAACCAGGCGTCCACTTACAAAACTGCTTGCTGCTCCGGAGCGGCGCTATTACCAAAGAGGACCCTCTGGGTCATCACACCCCTATTTATCTTTCAGTGCACGGCGTGGCTTATTTATCGAACTCTCTTCCACGTCCAACTGCTTCGTTATGAAGGGCAGCAACATCCCCATCTCTGCTGCTCAGCATGACCAAGTTTGCAGCCTTCGCTTCCCTCCTGACCGAAAGGAGTCCAAGGAAGAGCCACAGTTTATTGAGTAGTTGTTCAGGGCGGAACTAGCCCCTTAAAAACCAGGCGTCCACTTACAAAACTGCTTGCTGCTCCGGTGTCCACGGTAGTCTCCATGGGAGTACTCCTGACCATAACCGTTACAATTCCTCTTAAACAATTATTTTTGAGCGGCGCTATTACAAAAGAGGACCTTGTGGGTTCTCCCACCCCTACCAAACTTTCTATGAGTGGCGCGGCAGAGATATCGAACTCTCTTCCACGTCCAACTGCTCCGTTATGGTGGGCAGCAATATCCCTATCTCTGCTGCTCAGCATTACCAAGTTTGCAGCCTTCGCTTCTCTCCTGACCGAAAGGAGACCATGGAAGAGCCATAGTCGATAAGGTAGTTCTTCAGGGAGGAACTAGCGCCACAGAAACCAGTCGACCACTTACAAATCTGCTTGCTGTTCCGGTTTCCACGGTAATTACCATGGGAGTACCCAAGACCAGCACCGCCATTCTGTCTGAGTGGCACTATTACGAAAAAGGACCCTGTGGGTCCAGCCACCCCTAACCATCTTTCTGTGCGTGACGCGGCTTAGTAATCAAAATCACTTCCACGTCCAACTGCTCCGTTATGGAGGGCAGAAACATCCTCCGTCTCTGCGGCTCTCACAACAAGTTTCCAGCCTACGCTTCCTTCCTGGCCGAAAGGAGTCCAAGGAAGAGCCACAGTTTATTGAGTAGTTCTTCAGGAAGAAACAAGCGCTGTAGAAACCAGGCGTCCTCTTACAAAACTGCATGTGCTCCGGAGTCTACTGTTGCTACCATGGGAGTACCCCAGAGCAGCACCAGCACTCTGTCTGAGCGGCGCTATTACCAAAGAGGACCCTGTGGGTCATCCCACCCCTATTTATCTTTCAGTGCGCGGCACGGCTTAGTATATCGAACTCTCTTCCACGTCCAACTGCTCCGTTATGGAGGGCAGCAACATCCCCCGTCTCTGCCGCTCTGTAACACCAAGTTTCCAGCTTTCGCTTCCCTTCTGGCCGAAAGGAGTCCAAGGAAGAGCCACAGTTGATTGAATAGTTATTCAGGAAGAAACAAGCGCTGTAGAAACCAGGCGTCCTCTTACAAAACTGCATGTGCTCCGGAGTCTACTGTTGCTACCATGGGAGTACCCCAGAGCAGCACCAGCACTCTGTCTGAGCGGCGCTATTACCAAAGAGGACCCTGTGGGTCATCCCACCCCTATTTATCTTTCAGTGCGCGGCGTGGCTTAGATATCGAACTCTCTTCCACGTCCAACTGCTCCGTTATGAAGGGAAGCAACATCCACCGTCTCTGTGCTCTGTAACGCCAAGTTTCCAGCTTTCGCTTCCCTTCTGGCCGAAAGGAGTCCAAGGATGAGCCACAGTTGATTGTGTAGTTCTTCAGGGAGGAAGATAGTGCCGTAGGAACCTGGCGTCCACTTGCAAAGCTGCATGCTGCTCCGGTGTCCTCAGTTGCCACCAAAGGAGTACACCAAGCAAGCACCACCACTCTGTCTGAGCGGCGCTATTAAAAAAAGGACCCTGTGGGTCCTTCCATCCCTTACCATCTTTCTGTGCACGGCACGGCTTAGATATCGAACTCACTTCCACGTCCGACTGCTCCGTTATGGAGGGCAGCAACATCCTCCGTCTCTGCGGCTCTGTAACATCACGTTTCCAGCCTTCGCTTCCCTTCTGGCCGAAATGAGTCCAAGGAGAGCGCAACAGTTGATTGAGTAGTTCTTCTGGGAGGAATTAGCGCCGCAGAAACCAAGCGACCTCTTACAAAACTGCTTGCTGCTCCGGTGTCGACGGTAGACACCATGGGAGTACCCCTGACCAGCACCGTTACAATCCCTTAACAAGCACTCTATTTAAGCGATGCTATTATCAAAGAGGACCCTGTTTGTTCTCCCACCCCTCACCATCTTTCTGTGCGTAGCACGGCTTAGATATCGAACTCTCTTCCACTTCCAGATGCTCCTTTATGGAGGTCAGCAACATCCTCCGTCTCTGGTGCTCTGTAACGCCAAGTCTCCAGCCTTCGCCTCCCTCCTGACCGAAAGGAGTCCAAGGAATGGCCACAGTTGATTGAGAAGTTCTTCAGGGAGGAACTAGCGCCGTAGAAACCAGGCGGCCACTTTAAAACTGTTTTCTGCTCCGGTGTCCACGGCAGTCTCCATGGAAGTACCCCTG
>JBAMBP010001075.1:0-182442 GCA_037044515.1 Phortica magna
TCTATTGCGGTATTACTTTGTAGGTTAAGGTGAGCAAAGTTGTTGTGCTCGGTCAATTGCTTATAAGGCCATGGGTCGCTCGGTTATTGGAACACTTTGGTCAAAGCGACAATTCAACAGACCGAAGCTTATTGAGGGACGGAAGAGCTTAAATTCCCATTTGAAGTACTTAAAAACTTTAAGCATTTTAACAAACTAACGAATTTCTTACAAGCTTTGTATCTTTTGAACTTATATTCATTTTCTAGATGGCTTAGCCGAGCTGCAAGTTGTAGGTCCTCAAACCGGCGTTTTCTTTCAAGTTTCGTGTTAAAAAATAATTTAAAAAATAAAGTTTCTGAAAATATTTGAAAATTGCTATGAATGTGAAAATTTCTTTGTTGTTTTGCTTCTCAGAACAACAGAACGACACATGTATGTAAAGTAGAGTAAGCTTGGCGTGATAGGGTCACACTGTCATTAACAGACGTTCGCAACTAACAGAGAAGGTAACAGAAGTAAAAAAGGAACTTAACAGCTGAAGTAGAAGAAGCAGAGTGAGTGAATGCAGAAGCCGATCGTGACAGTCGTTGGAAAATAAGTTAAGAGCTGAAAGTTCACGCGGAAACAGAGAAAAGCTATAAAACGGATAGAACTATTATTATCAAACATATCCTATCAACATATTTGCTTATATTAATTAATAAACTTAATCACATTTTACATTTATATTGCAGAGATTAAGTTTAAAAGTCGGGCTATGACTAAAACTTATTTTTGCGATTATTGCTTGATTATTTTTCCATTGAACTTAAACGTTTTTCAGGAAGTATTTATTTTTATGAAAACGGCACATGTGTATTATATTTATTTTTGCTATTCTACCGACAGTGAAAAATGACTGTCCGTTAGAAGGTTTGCATGATATAGCCAGACATTTTACGGCTTCATATAATATATGTTGTTACGATCAAACCAATTCGTCACTATTTGTGACCAACTATGACCAGCTGTGACGAATCGTTAGCGCTGAGAATCACTGCAAGGAAGAACGAAAGCTTGTGAGTCACTGTGACTCTTTAAGCCATGTGACTCAGTGTGATTGTTTTGACGTTTTTGTTATTTTGGTCGTTGGATCAAACTTTAGTTTAAACTAACAACGAGCTTTATTCAAAATTCGTTTTGAATAAAGCCCTTCAATGTGTTGCAGTTGCAGATACAAGCAGACACGACTCATCTGTATATGTCGCACGCAATTTGCTTCACGTCACGCTGAAACGCTTAACGCCGTCTAACGAAGCGCCCCCGCTCCCACACCGTACCAACAAGCACCCTTTTGCCGACACAATACGCCCGCGCATTCCGCATCAAAACAAAATCTCAGCGCTAAATTTAAGAATATCATTAAATAATTTGTTTACAATGAAAAAACGCTAATTTCTTCGCCATTTCTAATAATAATTACAAAAGTCTATTTTTAGTTGAGAGTCTTGCATACCTGTACAGCACAAATTACCGTAATGACCGGTAAAAGGGCGGGACGGACCGGTAAAAAGATGAAGAGGAATAATAGCAACAATTCGCCAGACGCTACTCATGAAAAGGATAGTCGACGAGGTGAATAAGAAAGCGAAAGGCAGTGACGGAAAAGTGGGAGAGGGAGAGCGAGAAGAAGGTGTAATTGCAAATGGGTTGTTGTTGTGGTTGCTAATGTTATTATTCTTGTGCACTCAATTCGAATCACAGCTGAGTAAATTGGTTATTTTTGGGCAGTGTGTGTGTGTGTGTGTGCGTGCGTATAATTGCTGAGAGAATTTGTGATATTGTAGTTTAGCCACAGGTGGCAGCGCGTGTGCTTTGCTGCTTTCTTTAATCTAAATATAGAATAGCATTAAACAACAACAGCAACAACAACAACATCAGCTGCATGACAATTTAACGCCAAATACTTGTACACACCCCATAAACCACTCACACACCCCTCAGTCACACACACACACACCGACTCACCTCTTGTACTTGTTTCGATTAAAAACAAATCGTTTACTGAAGCATCTTTGGAACGCACAAGAGAAAGCAAGAAGAAGCGGGCGGAGAGAGAGAGAGAGATAGATAGACAGAGTATAAAGAAAATCATGTGAAGGTTAAAAATAGTCGACGACTTTGCGGATTTAGTTTAGTGTCTTCTTCTTCTTCCACTGTTATTCAGTGCTATGTTGGCAGTCGTCGTTGTTGTTGTTTGAATTTAATTTTGTTGAATGTGTTCATTTTGCTATTTTTGCACTTGCCGCGTGCGCGTCTCACACACACAAACACACAAGCGCACACACACACGGCAGCACAAAGCAAATGTATCTGCAAGATAAACAAAGTTTGCCGAATGTTTTTCCGCCCAAAATATATAAATTTGTTGTTTTGCATTTGTTTAAAATCGTTTCGTTAGTTTATATAACCGATCGCGCCTCATTTATTTCGCATGCTTTTATTTTTAGTCGCGCATAATTCGGCATTTTTGCAATGGACCGAAAATGTATCTATGCGATACAATTGTTCTGTTTACGTGCGTTGCGTTGCCTTGTCGGAAAAGTCATATATGCGCCGGCCGGCCGGCAAGTCGCCTCAGCATCATCATCATCATCATCATCATGATGATCATCATTATCATCATCGACGCAATGTCGAAGCGTGTTGCAACCGCGCCCCCCTTTGTGTGCCACCCATGGTGCATCTTCACTTGCAGTATTCACGTTCGACAGTAGCGATTTTTGGCACATTCTTTCATTTCACTTCGTTTCGTTTATTTTGCTTTCATTTCACTTTGGCATGAATTATTTTGTTTACGCTTTGGCGCATTTTTGTATGCTTTTAATGGAATTTTGCCTTGTTGCACATAAAGTCTTAACCTTGTCCTTAACCGTGCATTTTACATGTGTTCAGATACATTTGCGGCGTCGCGATACATTTTCAGTGTTTATTTGATTTACTGCTTATACATTTTAAAACACTGTAATACACTAAATGTTGCGCAAATCGAAAGAAGATACAAAAATGTATCTTACAAAGCATTCTTGTTAAGCATTTTCATTAAAATTTAAATTTTAATGTTTATTTTCATCAATATAGAAATGACCTATGTGTGATTTAATTTGTAATTAAGCATCTATTAAGTTTGCTTTATGCGAAAACATTTTCATGCTGTGGAAGACGAGGAAGTTCTGGAGATGTGCCTGAATAGATTGTTTTCTAAAGTTTGCTAAACACTAATCCACCGAAGAAACCTTATGTCGGAACACTCTCTGAGTTTATTCAATCTATGTTCATTTACAATCTATCCTCTAACATAACAAAAGGTAGACAAGTGTACCATATTAATAATAATAATATATAATATAATATATAATAATATATAGCATTTTAGTCTGCTGGTAACCGGAGTGATAAGTCAAGTGGGGGATTCCTTTCCAGTCTTATTAAATGGCTGTTGTTATCAAGAGGATTGGAGACCAGTGGATTGGAGTGAATCTCCAGTCTATCCAAGTCCTTGACGTATGGGACTTGAAGGTCTCTATGGAGAACTGAATTTCGTACGAAAAAAGGAGCATCAACTTATCTCCTGAGAAACCTGGCTTGGGAACGCTGTATGATATTAATGCTACTTTTAGAACCGGTGCCCCTAAAACTGATCCCATAACTCCATATGGTTTTTAGTACCATTTTATAAAGAAGAAGCATGTTACTTAAGCTTAGCTGGAACTTATGACCTCAAAAGTGTGAAGTGTTGACACTTGATCATGCCATATTTGTATCTAATATATGCTGTATCAAATTAATCTCAAGAATTTAATGCTGAGTAAGAAACGCGCACCTCTTCCGCTGACTAAGCAACCGAAGTCGCATGTTGATTGTCATTAAAGTTAAGTAATAATAATAATTATTAGAAGACAACAAAAACAAAAACAAAACAAAGCAAAGCAATTAAAATGGCAAACAAAGTAGCGAAGCGCACACCTTGACTGGCCCGACTTGACTTGAGTGCAACATAGATACAAAAAGATACAACAATAATAAAATATAATAAAGAAAATCTTCATACTTATATATAAATTACTTAGTTGTGTTTTGAAAAGTAAAAGAAAAACAACAACAACAGAAAAGCACATGTGGGATGCTCAAGGCACACGACTGATGATGTTGCTGCTGTTGTTGTTGTTGTTACTGAGAAGAAGAAACGTATCACAACCAAAGTTGCGTGGGGAAAACTCAAATAATAATACATGTTGTTGTTGTTGTTGATGATTATTATGATGATGATGATGATGATGATTATTATGATGATGATGATGACACCAGCTGAGACGTTCCGTTTTAGTTAAGTTAAAATGAGCTGACAAACGGCACGCGCCTCAACAACAACAGCAACAACAAATTAACTTAAAAGATACATTTGTAAATAAGTAAATTTAAAAAAGCGTGCGAAAGAGACGGCAATATTTCATTGCATTTTTAGGCCACGACGAGTTGCCTTAAATGGCGAAATGTTGTATAACAACAATAAAACAACAACAACAATTACTCCGATGAGGGCTTAAAGTCAAAACGAATCGAAACGTCTCGAAATCAAATATGTTGTTGTAATAGTTGCTGTTGTTGTTGTTGTTGTCGTGTAGGCTGTCTTTATAATTAAAAACATATTGAATTTGAACAACTAACTTGTATCTATGTGTGTGTGTGTGTTAGATACATGTATAATTTAATCTAAAAGCGAAAAAAGGCACACATGAAAAAGAAGATAGAAGACAGAAGAGAAAACAGTAGCTTTGCGCGTACAAGTGAAAAACAGCAACAACAACAACAACAACTCCAATAAAAACTCAACTCGTTTTCTTTGTTTAACCGAGCGAGATGGCAATAAGTGAACAGCAGTGCGTCTCGCTCTTTCATGGTTGCAACACAATTGTGTAAAACATTTCGTCTCGTCGCTTTTGCTTAATTCGAAATCTATGAGATACTTATTATCATTTGTATCTTCAAGTTGTTATTGGTCGATTGTTATATAGTTGCTTTCATTGTCATTGTTGGTGTTGTTGTTGTTGTAGTTGTTGTTGTTGCTGCTGTAAGTGTGTGTGGGCTGCTCGCTTTGAGCGCCAATCCAAGCTTACACACTCATGTGTGTCTGTCTATCTGGCCATCTGTCCCTCATACGCCGTCTCTTTGTATTTTGTATTGTATCTGCTTCAACGTTCAGTTTAATTTTTATTACACTTCATTTTGTGTTTTTGTTTATTCAAATTATTATATCTTTTTCAATATATTTGTTTAATTTACTACCGGAAAAGCCAAATTACGCGAATGGGTGTCGTTTGTTGTTGTCGTTGTTGTTGTTGTTGTTGTTCGGCTTTGATATCTCTTGCTTAAACGGCCATTTATTTTTTATTAACGTTTGAAGCATAAAATATGTTCATGCGAATTGATTTATGGTTTTTTATTATAAAAAATACATTTTTATTATTAAATGCTTTCACTCAAATGAATATTTTCAGCCTCTTTACGACTTTTCAAGCCGATCTAATTAACAAATTTTCTATAGCTTTAGGTTACTTTAAATTTCCCTTCGGTCACTTTAAATTTCCCTTCGGGTTCGGAACTTTGCCCATCGAAATAAAGTGCACAAATTTAGCAAGATCAAAAAGGGTAATTTATGTTTTGGTCCCGCGCCGAATTTTTGTTTCGACAAAAGTGATTTATCAGCAACCATTTTATGGTTCTTTCATTGACTGGAATCCTTAAGCAATAATAGTAGAGCACCCTGCTGTACACTCAAAGCTCTTAAATACTTTAGCTGTTCAGTGCTCTCAGTAAACTTTTTTCATTCCAATGTTGTTTATTTGTCAAATTAAGAGAACTGAAATTCGTTTTATTATTGGTGTATTTTATTAGTTATCAGTCCAATCTATGAACAATATTCAAAATGAGTAACACCTTAAATATTAATAAAGAGAAAAGGAAAAGCAATAAAGTAATAATTTGACTGTTCCTCAAGATAGCAAGTCTTGCAGGTTAAAACGTTTGACTTGAGAGTTGTCACTAAGATTGACTGTCAGCTTGAATACCATGGAGTGCTTGTCATATTTCTTAAATCGATATTTTGTTACCGCAGAAGAATTTCTATATTTAAATGGGCAGATAACGTATGTCCACGTCGGATCTCTCTCTAGACTGAACTTTGATTTCTAACCCAGAAGTCAATTTGAAAAAGTTATTAATGAGGTCACAACCATTTACATCCCTCAATTCATCCCTCAATAAGAAAGCTTTTCAAAATTCCATTAATTTATTTATTTTATATTTCGAGGAATTTCCGGTCATATTTTAAAAAGGTATAAACTCATGGCAAGTATAAAAATCAGCCGAGAAAGTTTTCAATGCATTTGTAGCACTTTATTTTGAATAGTTAATAGCAAAATTCAAGACTCAATCATTGGATGAGGAAGGAGTGAGCCAATCAGTCGAATGAATGTCCAAAACAGAGTTTCAAAATGTTGAGTTTTTTGTACTTGAATCAAATGTGTGTCAAATCAGTAATTAGATAACCCACGCTTACTTTGAGACAATTATTATTTGATTAAATTTTTATAATATTTTATTATTCATGCATTTTTTCACATGTCTTGTTATAGTCAAAGCCGCTTTGGTTTTTAGGCTGCTTTGGTAATCCGCTACGAAAAACACTCCAATCAGGCTCAGGTGAAAGTGTGTCAGCCAATTGTTTTTTACGTTATTTGTTAGTATTTTTACTTATACGCAAAACGCAATTAGCAAATGATTTTTCTTTGCCCAAATGCTAAAAATAATACGAAAATACAAAATGTGAAAAATCTTCACACATCAATCAATAAAAATCGCACATAATTTCTAAAATTACTACGCGTGCCTCACCCCAAACGAAAACACGACACTGAAAAGATCTAACAACCAACACAGACAACAACAATAACAAAAACAAAAACAACGAATTCCTCAACTGCACAAAATTAGCTAAAAATGTGTACCAAAAATAGTATTTGAATAATTTTTGTACAATTTTGCAAAATCAAAACAGAAGCCAAAAATTCAAGAAAATAAAAGAAAAGAGAATTCAAATAAAAACTTGAAGATTGGCAGACGCAATGCGCCTCATTAGACCCTCGGGGGCTGCTGTGAGTGTGCCGAGATCAAAATAGTTCGTCAATCAGCTGTTGAAGACGGCAACGACGTCATCATCAACTCAATCAGTTTTATTTAATGCGCTAGCATCATGTCTAAATTCAATGGAACGCGCCTCGCCTACGGCACATGTGATCCGGTTGGCTTTGCCGGAGTGTGTGAGCCCGTGCCCGTGCCCGTGACAGAGGCCCATTGTCTGGGTCAGTAGCGCTGATGTTCATTTAACCTTGCCTACAACAATGCCTTCAATATTAATTACTTCTATGTTACACAGAGCGGCACATGACATTTGCCACTCAAGCGCATGAATTTCGAATTGAAGCTGTATGTATTGTACGAAACTTTGACACATAAGCGTATTTAATATTGAAATGAAGCGCGCAAAATTAGCTGCAATGATCAGCCAGCCGTCGGTCTATACTTGGTCATGGCTATGCCAGCCATAAAAAAGAAGCCAACAACAAGAGAACATAGTACGTCAAAAGGCCGAAACAAGAAACGTGCGTAAATAAACAATTAATTTGCTGGAAAATTAGAAAAAAAATAAAAAATAATTGGTGTCGTAGACGTAACGCCGGCATTATTAGACGTTCGACAGCGCCTCACCCAACGCAATGACGTTGAACATTTACCGTAGCATCGAAGCAATTACATTTGTGCACATCATTCACAATCGTGCACGGTACGAGTTCATAAACGTTCTTCACCTGATTCATCATTGAACTTTTCCTTTTCAGCCACGTAATGAACCCAAAATAAACGCCCGGCCGGCCGGCGGGCCAGTTGGGTTGGGTTGGGCGTCCTCACTTCTCACGCTTGGTTGGGATAGTTGCGGTTCGCTGCTGCTACGTCTGCTATTAATAAATTTGCTCGTATTTTTAGTTAGTTTGGCAAATTTATTTGGCCATACTCGGTCAAGGTAATTATTTCTGGTTCGGTGTTTTTCGTACATTTGCTTATGACGTCCAACTGAATGGCGTTAAAAAGGAAGGCATTTGTTTGAAGAAGGTGGGGAATGGACGGCGGTCTCTTGCTTCTCGCTGAGGCACTGAGAATGTTTTGAATAATTTTGCTGCATTAGTCTATAAAAATAGCGTAAATGAGTCGTTTGTTTTTTTCGCTTCTGATGACGTGCAATTTTTTATTTCTTGTTTTTGTTTTCGGTTTTTTCTTATAAATATCTCATAATTATTTTTGGTTTTGGTAAAGCACTAATTTGTATTAATTCAATAGTATTATAGAGGGAGCTTAGAAAGATTACGAAAACACCTATTTTAGTACTTCACAGTGCTAGCTAACTAAGATTGAACGGGAGCTTCAATAACAGTCAATCATTATTAAGTTCTGTTGATTGCCTTCATAAGGATTTGGATGTGTTATTAAGTCTATCAACGTACGGAATCTTCCTACAATATAAGATTGTTTAAGATTGATAGATATATACATAGATATGCCACTAGGCTGTGTTTAGACTCACGGGGACCATTGTGTTAAATAAGAAAAAGGGAGAACAAACAATTTACTACCAGAAAATCTATAAACTTTCCTTGAGGAAGCAAAGAAGGTATTCTGGAGACAAGTATGCAAAAATTACATCTTATCCGTATCGAGTATTATTATAACATGTCTCTTTTTTTCGCAGATCTGCAGAAAATAATGTGTAATTGCTGTTGACCTTTAGATTATATATAAAGTTTCCTCTTTGACTTTCAGGGGAATATATACATAATGTTGACTTTGAATTAAATAATTTATAATCTGACAAAAAATGTTGGTTGAACCAAAAACACTTAGAATTTGAGAAAAGTTCCTGAATTGAGTTAAATAAAAACATGCTTCAGAAGAAATCGCCAAAGAAATAATATAAAGACTTTCTACAGTATATATATATAGTATATTTTTGTAGCAATAAATCATACTATGTTCCTTTACCAATTTATTGGCGGTATATGTATGAAAATCCAGACCCACGGAATCACCTATTTGCATTTTAATGCAAAGCTTAAAATGTTACTAATTCTGCTTCAAAAAGATAAATTATACAATTGCAGTTGTTCGAGCAAGTTGCCATCAATTAGGTCTCATGTGTGCAACTTCACTTGTACCAACCAACTGAGATTAAATACTTACAAACATTTTGAGAGACAAAGTCATTTAACCTCACCTTTTTTATATACTTTTCCAAGTGTTGTTGCTTAATGTTAAACATTTGATGTTTACATGCAATTTGTGGTTTACTTGCATGGAATTCATTTACAAAGATACAAAAATGTTTCGTGTAAATAGTTTTGTAATTGAAAATGACACTTTGAGCGAACACGATGACGCCAAAAGGTCAGCAAGAGTTCAAAATCTTTGTAATGCTGTGAAGTCTAAGCAGTTTTCAGTATGTGTGTGTGTGTGTGTGTGTGTGTGTAAATGCATCTAAATGCAGCTTGATGTTGTTTTCTTGACATTTGTTTTTCTTTTTTCATTGCTCATGTCTTTTGTAAGAGTCTAGTTTGCTTTTGCTTTGCTGTTTGCCACAATGAAATTCAGTCACATTTGTAGGCGTATTTTGATTATGATAAACTGGCGAATTATGTTGTCACTTTAAATTCTTTGCAATACGCAACAAGCAACATCAGCAGCAACTGCAGCGGCAGAAGAAGGGAAATTACATTAAAAATGCAGTCAGGCAAAGATTCGTACGCAACATGCGCTCGTTCCTTCTTAATGTATGCAACATGCAACAAAGTCTTTTATATTGCATTGCACAGGGATTTGGATTTGTGTGACGCGTACAGTCGCACAGACATGTTAGAGTTGTCAAGTCATTCTGGGCCAGCAAGTGAAAGGCATAAACATTTGCCATGTTGGTCCAAAACTTGTAATGTATTTTCAAAAAAAATAAAAGAGTGTCTAAAGAAAAAGCAGGCGAAAGAAAGTCTTGTTTGCGGCACTTCGCCAATTTTCAACTGGCCGAAACCGGCGCACTTATGAAGGTGCAAACATTGTCTTATTGTGCTATTTTTAAAACTTTAACGCAAATAACTTTTTATTTATAAACAAAATGCCTATCAAAAATAATCATACGCAAACGCCGAATTCAAGCGAATTTTGTAGTTTGATGACGTTGAAAATCTCGTGAAAAAAACAATGGCAAAACTGGCAAATGGCAAATCGAAAATGAAAACAAAAGAAATATTAAAGCAAAAAATAAACAAATCAATTATTAGTCAATTAAGCAAGTACGTCATGGAATGTTGTGCGATTTCTAAGAAACAAAAAATTACTATTTATAAATAATAATAATATTTTTGGCAGATATTTGGCGTGAATTTTCAACGTCATGACACGCAAATGTTGCTTTTTCGTTGCTTCTTCAAAATTTCGCTTTGAATAAACGGACAAAAATGATGTTCTAAAACTGAAGCAGGGGCGGAAGAGACGAGGAAAATGTGACACTACTAAATCAATAAAAAATTCCAAAATAACTGACACACTTTTTGAATCGAATCGAATATCAGCGACACGGTGTATCTGTGATAAAACATCACGGCGACATGACAGATTGCCGCAAAGCGTCAAATGTATCTAAGTCGAAGGACAGCGGAGAGAAGAGACGGCCGTGGTGTCGGCTGCATGAGCATATAAATGAATGGACTGAGTGGAGTGGCAGAGCCGAAAGCGCTTGCAACAATTCCTTCATTTTAATAGCTGCGCAGCGCGCGTGTTCGACGCGAGGGTTGTTCTAAATATTTCTGAGCGATAATTGCATAGAAGCGTCAGTTGTTAAAGTAGCTGCCACATCAAATATTTTAAATAAATACAGAATGACTTGAACAGTTGCCAAATGCACGAATTTATATTAAATATTATCAATCGGCAAAATGAATTATATTTCAAAATTGTATCAAAATTTCTATGCCAATCAAGGCAATTGAGGTGAATGGTGCGTGTCCCAAGCAAATCTCTTGCAAAGCTCCCTTTAAATGTCTTTTGTTAAAGATGACTTAAGGCGTTAGCGTGATAAGCACATGCACAGTCTTGAGCGCAATGTCCATACACTTTCCTCATGAAAGTTCCTCAAACAGCCCTCGCAACTGACAGCGACTGCAGACGCATCGCATGAAGAGATGAATGCGAACGCGTGTTGCACGTTGTCCGTGCGCATCGTTTAAGCGGCAACATGGCTATGAACATAAAATTACATTAAAGCAAAAAGACAAAAAATATAAGTTTAGAAAGATATCGAAACTAATGGCAACATTCGAGCTCATCACAGCTAATTTGTTTGGCAGGGCAACAGAAACGGCCAAGACAAGACGAAACACAAAAAAAAATATAAACAAAACAAGAATATCTCAGGCGACATTTTCTATCTATCGATTCGATAGCGCTTTAAGTTAGAAAATATTTCTCTTAGTTTTTCCGCTTACATGAAAAATGCTATAAAAATGGAAAATTTGTGTGTGAAAAGCAAAAACAACATGGGAAAATTAATGATGAAACAAATTCTGTATTATTCAACGCTTTGAGAACGGAAGTGTGTCATGGATATTTGGCACATTTAAGCATGTATATGTAAATGCATTTGAATGGATTTGAAAGACTCGAAGGCGAAGACTTTCAGCCTGCCTGACAAGCCTCCAAAACTTCGTTGATTAGGCAATATGAGGCGTGATTTATCAGCGTTTATTTTTAGTGCACTCGCCAATTGACGCACTCACAGCTGTCAGACTTATCCGGCAGTCCGTCATTATCGATTAGATTTATCAGCGGCACAGATAGTATCTGATATCTTTTGTGTGGAAAAGCGTCACAGTTCAATAAACCGATTTGCATACGCATTTCAATTATTCTGTAACCAAGCTGAGGATTTCCATTGTGTTCGCTATTTTTAGCACTGACGAACAATTATGATGCAAGTTCTGTTATTGTCGCACGGTGAAGGTTAAATTGTCGCTGGGACTTGCATTTGTCACACTTCTAATTATAAAAAGCATAATCAGCCAGAAAGGAGGAAATGAATAAAGTATTTTGTGAATTGTCTATGTTCGCATAAAGCATTGAGTGCGATTAAGTTGGCTTAACACCATGAGGCTGCGGTGCCATAAATTGCTCAACAGCATCGTGACTCGCCGGGTTGACATAAATAAAACTATTAAAAAAATGTTCTTTATCTCGCTAAAAGACAAATATTTTTGTTGGATTCGTCGTCGCTCAGTTGGAAACACATTCAAATATATATGTTCATATATATAATTTAAAAAAATTTTCTTTTAACATTTTTGTTTAGCCTTGTTGTGGAATTTACCCTTTGGCTTGAATGAACAACATGTTCTTGTCGATTGGTGTTGAAATATCTTCGATAACATTTTGAACTTAACAAGAAATTAAAATGATTTTATTTAACATATTTTTTTTAATTGTATAGAAATTTATGATTTCGCCGCTTTTACTAAATTGTAATACAAACATTTTCGTTAAATTTTGTTGCGTTTTTTTCCAATTTATTTTTGGATTTCTTACAACAAAATCGAAATGATAATTTTCTCAATACGAAATTTATTTGGTTTTAGATTGTTTACCGCTTTTAGCAAATGACTTTTCTTTGGTTTAAGGAATATTTGGGAAGTCACATGGCTCAACAAACATGCACTTTTAAAGAAAAGTCTATAAGTTACTTGACTACCCAGGGTTTTTTTACAGAATACTTATTATTGTCTGACTAAAAGAGTATTTTAAGTTAGCCATGAAGTTTATAACAGATCGAAGAAGACATTTCTGACTATAAAAAGTATATACATTCTTGATCAGCACGACAAGACGAGTGGAGTTAGCCATGTTCATCTGTCCATCCGCCCGTCCGTCTGAATGAAAGCGTCGATCTCGAAGATCTTAGTAGGGGAAGCCAAAATTAATTTTCAGCTCGATTCTATTATTCATTGCACAGATTAAGTTTACTTTGGTTTCTCTCGGGCAATTAATTTAGGGGTGAGGGGCAAATAACGTATTACCCTTTACCCATTATGAAATATCAACATTAACGCTCTGATAAAGTCTTTTATATAATTCTTTATCTTTAATTTAAATATTTAATTTTTTTGAATAATTATAAACAACAAGCTCGATTAAAATACACAAACAATTTCTATGACTCATTTATCAATTGAAATGATATGATGTGTTCTCACTAATTTGCTTTCAGTTCCGAACATGTTCTTTTTTCTTAGCATACAATAAAACTTTACTCATAAGCAAATAACAGAAATTACATCAATGCATTTCTCTTTTTCTTTGGTTTTCTGCTTTGTTGTCAATTTCAGATAAATTATTAATTGAAGATACATCGAAAAAAACGCCATTTCGCAAACAGGTCAAGCAGCCAAAAAGACGAAACTTTATAACATCGATAAAAACGAAATAAAAAACCACAAGAAACTCTTCCGAATATGGCAAAAAGTTGGCAACACAAATTCAACATGATTATTACTATTAGCGCTTTGACCAATTTTGGGCAACTCGCGGCGCGCTTAATTGCGGTTTCTGTTGCGTATCTTCAGCCGGCGTATCTGCGCTTTTGCGGTGAGCAACTTTAAGTATGAAAACAAAAACAAGCTCATAATTTCATTTGTTGCTTAATCATCAACGTGTCTAACAGAACTTTCAGTTGTTGTTCAATACGGTTTACTGTTGCTCGCTGAGCTCAGTTGTGCAGGTTGAGCTGAGGTGACCGACTATTTTTAAACCGAACACTTCATTATGAAATGTAGAAGTAAGAATCGCTTGGCGCGTGGGCGTTGGGCAATAATGCTGAAACGACAAATGAAGATGTCGCCTTAAAAGGTAAAAAAATAACTGGCAAAGCATGAAGTGCGAAGTGCGAAGTGAGAGGTGAGGAGCACATTTTCCCTGCTCGGAAATAGCATTTTTATGCACAGCTGTGAAGCTGAAAATAGGCGCGAAAACGGCAATAATGAAAATTTATTACCGGAACCGGCTTTCATTTCATCAAATTGCCGACATTGCATACGTCATTGGGGTGTCTCGCAGATTAGCACTTACGTACTTATGTGTGTATGTATAACAAAACGCACACAGATACGACTATCGCAATTCCCACCTGTTGTCGGCGAATTGACTTGCTCCCTTGGCTGTCAGTCAAGGCCAAAGGCACGCACACAATTTTCATTGCTTTCGTCATTGAAATTTTCCTCAAACACACACACACACACAGACACACAGGGAGCCGCTTGCGCTGCAAAGTATGCAATATTCATTCATGAAAAATAAGAGCAAAAGACATGAGCAAATTTTTGTTGAATGAAAATGTACGCAGGCCGCACACCCGCGCACTCCCCTTGCTCGACGAGCGGCAAGGCACACACGCGGCACGTGCCAGCCGGTCTTACTCATTTGCTTGCTTACTCACTCGCACGCGCTCATCACTCACTGCTAGCATGCACACTCGTACCTCGCTGTGTGTGTGTGTGTGTGTGTGTGTGTAGCTCAATCGATTTTTCGCGCAGTTTTTCATTTCGCTTTTTTATCACTCACGGCTCCAAAGTATCTCTGCTAATTACAGTATGAGTGCCTTGCAGAGCTAGTGAGCTAAAGAGCGAGAGAGCGTGCATATATATGTGTGTGTGTGTGTGTGTGCAAAAGTATAAAAACACGAGAGTGAAAGTGCAAAGTTTCTTTCCCTTGACTTTGACTTGATTTCGCCTTGTAAGAGGATTTTCCTTGTGCTCGTTTCATTAATTCATGACTTGCCATATGTTTCGCAGAATTTTGTTGCATAGTTTGAGGCGTTGTAAGCACTTACCTGAAATTAAATAAGAGAATCCATGAAATTGGATAGAATACAAGCGAATAAAAATAAATGAATGAAAGAAATAAATTGTATCTTTAATACGACTTAATTAGCGTTGAAGGCGTTGCAAAGCTTCTCTTTTACAAAGAATTATATTTATAATTGTGCTGAAAATGACTTCATTGAATTGCATCAAACCTTAAGCTCATACCCTAATTAGTCAGTTGTTGTTCAATGATATCTGCTGTTGACTACGCTGTGCAGTGTTTGTGCAGAGATACACAGATACTTTTATGTATCTTTAAGTCTAATTTTAAGACAGCACAATTTAAAGCAATGCAAGAAGGTGCAATGTATTTTCTTCTAATGAACTTCAAGCAAAAACATATTGTTTTCGACATTTGCTTTTAGTTATCACATGTTTTTTTTTACGCACTTTGTATCTTCTCATTTGAAATGCCATTGTATAATATTAACTTGCACGAAAATATGCCAAAACCAAGTCTACGCTTCAGCGCCAAACCGACGCCCACTTTTGGCGCGTGTCACAGCAAACGATCTTCACGGCGTTGCCAGCCTTAAAAAACCAAAACACGCTGACACATGACTAAATCTGAAAGCAATGCAAGTTACTTTACTTGGGCGTTTGACAGTTGTCACAGACAGCATGACAAACAAATATATATACAAATAAAATATAAAACATAAAATAAAAAAAAAAATAAAAAATGTTGTATAAAATGGCAACTGGGCACGTTCTTGCGTACGCCTCGCTAAATTTGGTAACTTGTTCGGGCCCAAGAACAACATCAATATCAACAACAACAACTTGAGTACTCGTTTCAGTATTTGGCGTAAATTAAAAGCCCCTTTGAAGACGTTGGCGTTGTGCGCATGCCGCATGCCGCACTCAGCGCTCAACTGAAGGTGCCTGCACAATTTAGAAATAGGCATTATATATATACAAATATGCTTATCAATACATATTTTTTTTTTTATTTCGGCGCCTCTGCATTCAGTCGCAGTCAGTCGCATTCGCTTGGCAATTGATCTCTCTGCGTTGACATGCGACATTCGCGTGTCATTTTTTGTTCTGCAGATACTTCACGCCGAAGCGACGTGGTCGTTCTCTGGTCGTGTGCCTGTCTGCTTCGAGTCCGATCAGTTGGCATTACAAACGCCCAATGCGATTTCCTAAATTAATATTGTCATGCACTTGACTTAAACGTGCAATTACTTAGAACGCAAACCGATTGAACTCCAATCAGTTAGTTTTTTAGGCAAAGCAAAAAACACTTCAACTGACAGAAATGCTGTGACAAGTGTTTCCATAATTTTAACAAACTATCGACTATCAAAAAACTGAAGGAAATAAAATTTTTTGTGCGTAAATATTTTGTACATTTTTTATTGCAGTCTCAAGATCATGAATTTACCATACATTTATTGCTTAGGCTTGTAAACAAAGGAAGGAAGTCGTTAGGAAACAACAAAATTATATCTGGCTTACTTGAGACTTATTTGCTGCCTTAGTATAACCTGCGATTTTAATTTAACGAAGAATATTTTTCTTATGAGCGACTTTGCTGAAATTTGTTTGGAATTTTGAAGATTGTTAGAGATCTCGAAAATAGTTTTTCATTTAATGATATTTTATAGAGATAAAAGTCAAATTTCAGCTTGAATTAAAATCTGTTTTTAGAGGTTGTTTACTTTGGTAACAAGCCATGTCAGTCGACCAACATTCTTTATATTTCAATGTATAATAGATCATGCTTTAATATTATACATTTAACTAGCGGAATTTTTAGCGAGTTTGCGCAAATAAAATCTTCAAACAACTAATTTACTTAAACCAATCCAATACTCACATCAATATGACTGTCAAAAGAAACTCAAAGTTGTTCAATACCATAATATTCCGCTTTTTCGCAGCACATCGATAAGCTCAAAAGGCTACCTTTAAGCCAGATCCTAACTCAACCCAACTCAAGTTAAAAAAAAAAAACAATTTACAAAAAACTGAAAAAAAAGAGTATAAGTCAAAAAGTATTTCAATACCCACTTGCAGATATATTTAACATGGCAGTCGACAAATTTACGACATAATAATTTACATTTATCTTCGTTGACTGTTTTGCAAAAAAAAAAAGAAACAAAAACAAAACTAATAAATACATAAAAGTGTAAAAAAAAAAAAACCATTGCTCAGTGCAACATCAACTTTTCTTCAACACCTCTCGTTTATTTTTGTAGACCACAAGAATGGTGCATAAAACTCGATTTTAGTACACAAAAACCGAAAACAACAACATCGATGACGACAAAAAACAAAAACAGCGAAGGAAATATTATTAATAAAAAGGCAACGCCATGTTGTTTAATAAGTTGCCTTTTGATATGTCAGTCGAGATCGGTTATGAAAAGCGGTCTAAGAGCACCGAGGCAGAGGCAGCGGGACGGGCGGCGATTGCGAGGTTCGAGTACCGAGACAGGACGACAATCAATAGCCGCCACTTGCGCTCTTTTCATAACTTATGTCTTAAGACATGCCTTTATCAGTTTATTACTTGGCAAACTTTTAATTTTTTAATCATTTTTTTTTTTCTTTCGATTTTTCGATTTTTCAGTTTTGTTGTTGTTGTTTTTTTTCGCAATACCTTCATGCAATTCGTTTGCTTGCTGCTTGTTTGTTTTTGTCACTTTGTATCAACTTCGGCGACGACTTTTAATTTTTAACGCCTCTTTAAAATCTTTGTCGCTGGCACAGCACACGCGGCTGACATGGGACTACGTTCGGATGCGGATTCAGATTTGAATTCTGGTTGGTTGCCTGCGAGGCGGTTTCGCTTTGAAAGTTGACTTTAGTTGGCTTGATCTGTGTTGTCGGTTACGGGGGGAAAGGGGGTTGAAGGTGCCTCTACAGCAGGGTGTTGCAAATACGACAAGACAAGGAGGTGCAAAGAGGAGAGTGTGTTGTTGTTACAGAAATATGTCTGTTTTATAACCAGAAAGATTTGATGAAACTTTTGAAATTTTAAATTATTTAATTATAAGACTTTATTTAATTAAGAGATATAACAAATCAAAAAACGTTGCAAAATTTATTAAAAAATGTTGCGGACAATGGGATCGTGATGTACAGTTTTTCACGGGATTGCTGGCTAAGCCGGTTTGCAGTTGGAGGTTCTTATCTCTAATCTGTTAAAAGACTTTTAAACACCATTTGTGGTCCGCCATTTGTTGGGCTATGTTAGTAAGCCTAGGTTCAAAGGCGTAAGCGGAACAACAATTCCATCAAACTTGAAGCAACGCATGCCGTCACGAATTTCAAATCTCTAGATCATCTAGTTCCCGGACTGCTCTTCTAGGACGGATGGCCAGGCGTGACAAGCTCGATTTCATTTAACCTTCTGATCACGCCTACATAACCTTAAATGCCATTAAATGTATTTAACCTCTTAAAGAAGGGAGTTTGGGTTGAAACAAACTTTAATAAAACTTTTCACGCAGGATATACCAAAGCCAATTTTGCTATTAATGGCTGACTGAAGGTAACGCTTTACTAAAGATCCTTAAACAATCTATAAACGTTAGCAATTTCCTATTTTCCTTTATTTGTCGGAAATTCGTAATATTTCTCTTACTGGAAGATTTCCCTAATCTCGAAACCGGTTACTTTATCGAAGCTTCCATTTTAAATGACGGCTTTCGAACGAAAAGACTCAATTTTTAAACAATAACAAAAATTCAACTTAAAAAAAATAATTAGACTTTTTTAAACTAAACTGACGTTTTGCAAATCAAATTCACAAGTCAATCATAATTATATATGTCTAAAGTAAGTCAAGCGCTCTGCCACGACTCATGTGCCACTCACCGCCCTTGAACTTAAGAATTGACCGATATGTGTTTTATGGTGGGTGGTTTGTAAACAAACCACTTGGCCTGCTTGTGCCAATGAAAACGGGTGGGTGGTGTATGTGAGCGTGAGCGTGAGTGTGCGTCTGTTTGTGCTAAGACACGCGCCACGTTGCCGCAACTTAAAACGTGGCCATCCCACACTCTGTTGTAGTACAACAAGCCCCTCATTTTCGCGAAAAAAAAATATAAAAAAAAAAAACCAACAAAAAGAAAAGAAAAAAAATATTCTAAAAGCAAGAGACAACCCCCGCATTTGTCGACACTTGTCGAACTAACAAACATAACGAAATGAAACGAAATAAGAAAACAAAATTGTTTCAAAATAAACAAGAAACAAGAAAACAGAAATTTGCGTTTTGTGGAGGAGTCCATTTAACGATGACGTTGACACTTGCGCCGACAGCGAATACGACAACAAGATCATCGCACGCCAAATGAAAAACGCCTCCTCCCGAACGAATGAGCGAGAAAAAAAAAAAAAAATACGGAAAGAACAACAAAATATGAAACAACACACTTATCGGCGTATCCTACACAAAACGCTTCCGAGTTGCCGGCACACGCGCGTTTCGCGCACTAGGCCAGTTGGTCGATGGTCGTTGGTTGCTGGTCGAAGTCGCAGGGGTCACTAAACCCGATCGACGTGTGGTCGGCCGCCGCAAGTGGAGGTGTTGGACACAGCGATCGGCGGTCGTGTGCCAAAAACACACACACACACATAAGCAAAATGCGCTTATATCGAAAGTTGTGGGTGCATCTCATAGATACATTTTTGGGTTCTTGAGTGGCGGCGCTTGCCACTCACGCAGTTGCCGGTTGCCAATTGCCAGTAGCTAGCTTCATGCCGAGTGGTCGTCAGCGTCGTCTAGACTGTCGTCTGTCTGGCTGCTCGTAGGTGAGACCTTTCACGTATTTGCATTTCGTTTTCACACTGGGGGTGTGGGAATTTTCTGTAGTATCTTTTTTGTTTTCAATTTGTATCGACTGCGCTTACTTTGTGCATACAAGTTGCTGTAATTTGAACTTGCGCTTATTACAGTCGCACTTGCAATAAATTTGACTTTTTAGTGTTGTTGCTGCTTGCCGTTCTGCGCTCAGTGACGCCCACAAGCGCAGCTTTAATTTAATTAGTTGCAAATTCGCTGCCGACTCGAGTCGTTTTGGCTTCAAGTACGAAAACGATCTGTTTTGTGGCTCTTTCCGTTTTATTTCTCATAATTCGAAATGTTTCTTTATGGGTTCTCATATAAATTACATGTGACATAATTTATACGTAGTGTAATTTTCTTATTGGTCACACACATTTTGAGCAACTTCATTTCATACAATTGTGCCTTGAGACATGCAGAATTACAAGAGTAAATTATTGACCACGAGTCTTGAGAAACACAATTGACTTCTTAATATGCAAAGTGGAATTGTTAAATGAGATTGTGTACAAAAAAGATACAAGATGGCTCCGTACCAACGCCCTGCACTCAAAGACCATGTTTGCTTAAGTCGAATCAGGCACTCAGACACCGACAATAAGAACATGAATTCTGTTTGAAATCTTCAATGAAGTCAGTGAAGTCAGGGATACCAGAATTCATATAGTTTGGGTATCTGTTGTAAGTTGAGTCATAAAGAATTTCCCGTAGGAGACTTGCGAATAAGTTTTTGTTAAAACAATTGTTTTGAAGACAATTTAAAATTATTAATTTGGATTAAAAAATTATTCAATATTAAAACACGTTGATGGAATATTCAGAATGAGAAATTATTCTAAATTCTATACATGTTCCTCTACTTAAATCGATCGAAAGTTGAAGCAGTATTTGAATCCAAAGATCCGTCGCTCAATTAGAGCACGTCTGGGCCAGTTATCTAGAGCATTGACGGCGCACAAAGACATTCTCTTAGAGTTTCAAATAAATGTATAACAAAGTGGAAACTGTCACAGATGACTCTGCCATTGATTATACAATAAACCGTTTGATTTATCAGACCATCAAAAATGTTCACAGCTGCTTCGTCAAGTTCTAACACAGACAGACGAAAGTAGGAAGTATCAAATCGACTTAAAACCCAAGCATTTCATGCATTCTACCAATTCTTACATTCTACTGAACCTGCTTGCCGTAACTTAATCGCTTGGACTAAATAGATCGCAATCAATAATATTAAGAAAGAGGAAGAGCAACAACAACAACAACGACAACAAACGGAGAAATGCTCGTAAAAAAATCAAATATTTTTATTTGTATTATGTGCGAGACGGTCAGACAGACAAAGGACAGACGAACAGGCAAAGCGGAAACTCATTAAATGCCTTTAAATTTTCAACGCACAATGGAAACCGTTGAAATATTAAATGCACAAAATCGTGAAATATGATGCCAATTGGGCGTCGCTGTTGTCGTTGTTGTTGTCGTCGTATCTCAATAAGAAATTGCCTACAAACATGAAGTTATCGTGGCGACACACAGTCATACCATCAATCGATGACGTGCAGCGCATGCGCAGCGCTTTTTTATTATTATTATTTGTTGTGTTTCGTCTCTCTCTCTCTCTCTCACTCACTTGTATCTAAACTAAACAACATTTTTCATTCATAAAAAAAAAACGTAAAAACTCAAATTCAAAAAACAACTTTAGCGATTTCGAAATGTTTGCGCTTTGTTAGCTTTCGATAAATGAATGAATGCAACGCAATCTCATGAATGCAGCTGTGCTTCGCCTTTGTTGCTAATGTCTTTGAGCGTTTGACAGTTAATTTGTTTGCATTCGAAATTAACAGATACAGATGCGGAGAAAAACGACAATAAACCTGTGCAGTTGTCTCGTATGTTGTCAACATATATTCCGGTTTCTTCATGCTAATTCGGTTCCGGTGTGCCACCAATTTTCAACCTGAGTTTCCTGCGTGCCATTTGATTTTCGATGCCATTAATTTGCATTTGTTAGCCAAGTTTCATTTCATTTCATTTCTGTTTTGTTTATTTATTTGTTTTTTTTTTCGGCCTGCTGCCGACACAAGCGTTGGCGTCTCTGGGGCATAAACCTTGGCCCTACGCACCGCTCACTTCACGCATTTATTCATGCACGCGTGGGTTGCGTTTTACTATTTCATTCATAAAAACACGAAGTTTACGTTGCCACATCTTTTTTCTCTTCATCGTTTTGGGCGTCTTAGCCACGGTAGTGAAAAGCACTTTATATATTTTGGGCTTGTATCTTTTTGGTAACTTAATACTACATGGTTTTATTAGTTACAGATTTTTTATGTGTTGCACTCAAATGGCCGACAAATTTCTAACGCTTTACTTAAGTCGAGAAAGCCACCACACTTTTTTACTACACTTGCTCTGATTTAATTTCTTCATTGTTGTTTCGTATGCTAAATTGAGTTGCAAAGCTGAGATTCGAAGAAATAAAGACATTACTTTCAGGAACATCAAATGAACCGTTAATATCTTATTTGAGTGTGCCAATCACTACTTGAGCTTACTTGGACAATTGGAAAAATTGATACCAAAAAAATAATAATAGTTTATAAAAAGTCTTACGTAGAGAAGCGTAGCAGAACTACTGTTGGTCTGTACGTAAATAATATGGCAGAGGTAACATAAAAGAAGGGTTGCCCACACACTTTGAAGGCAACAAAATAAGTAAGGCGTGAAAGTGTAGAATTGAAATTTTAAAATTGTTTTGTTGGAGAAAGTGATTTTTTGCGAGATTCAAGGAATTGTATTAAAAATGCAAGAGCCATAAACATATATGGAAATGTTATGGAGTTATTTTTATTCCAATTTATGTAAGACTAGCTGAAAATCAAAATCAAGGAAACAAACCAAAAAAGCTTCTTTGACAAATAAACAGATATTTTCAAAACGAACCCAAAGAGACCTAAGGCAAAGGCAATAAATACATGATTCAAGATTGGTTGCCCCGCACAATCCAGAGAGACAGACTAATGTCTGGGTCTTAATCATGCTCTCTCCTTTTACGCCTCAAGATTATATGTAAATAAACTTTATGCCTTCTTTGACAATTCTTGCAGCTAAATAGACTCATCCAGAACTCTCCAAACACCAACAGAGTCACAGCGCACTCAGAGACGCCTCGAAACTTTGCTAAGATATTTAAAAATGTTTAATTACGAAATATTTTCACAAGAATTTTTGAAAAAGAAGCTAAACAAATAAAACGCTTTTTCACTCTCAAGGCGTCAAGGCGCCAAGTTGTTGTGCCTCCTTACAGTTTTTGTCTGCGACAATTTGATTTTGTCAAACAGAAGAATTTTAGTGGAATTCATTTTTAATATGAAACTCAACAAAAAATAGCAACATTTAACCCAAATATGCTAATTAAGTGTCAACGACAAATTGAATGGCTTACATTTGTTGCAAGACGGCGACAATCATCTTGTCACTTATGAATACGTGCATGAGTAAGAAGAAGAGCCAGAAGACTGTCTACGCGAAATATCGCACAAAACGCTAACGGCAAAAAATCCAAAAAAAAATAGAACAAATTTTTGTGTCTTTGTTTTAGTTTTGATATAAAATAATTTAATGCATTATTATTTATTGCAACATGTTGCGTATTTGTTATTGTTGTAGTTGTTGTAGTTGTTGTTGTAGTTGTAGTTGTTATTGCAATAATTATTTTTGTGCTGACATGCATATTAACGCAAAATTTCATTGATTCACGCACGCAGGCAGGCAGGCACGCACGAACGTTGCTGCTGGTGCTGTTGCTGGTCAACGCTTGCCAAGTGTGTCAACAAGAGCAAAGCTAATGTGGCTACTGGCAAAGAGTTGGCAACGCGGTTAGCATAGATTAGCATTTTATGAATGAAAAACTTAGCGCAGCAAACAAATTCAACCAAACGCACAACAAATGCAATAAATTGTTTAATTTTATTGTACAAGTTGCAAAGTTGACTGCTGCCGATTCCGCTGCCGCCACCGCCGCCGCTGCCGCTGACTGCGACCACGTCGTCATCGTCGTCGTCGTCGCCACTGCTGCCAACCTACGCACTTTTGTCTTTTCATTCAGGCTTTGCTGTCGTACAGAAACCTACACGCCAAGCAACACATCGGCACAGATACAAAGATACTTTGCAGCGTTAGATATTACTTAGCGATACGTTGCAGTTCAGCGCTTTGTTTTAGTTTTTGCTTATGTTGCTGCTAATTCGATTTTGAATTTAAAATGCTTTTTTAGTCAACATCGTTGTTGTTGTTGTTGTTGTTTTACTTCTTAGCGTTTATTTTTCACCTCGAAGCCGAAAACGCCAACACAGAAAAGTTGAAAATTCAAAACAAGTAGAAGAGAAGCTCAAACGAAAACAACAACAACAACAAACCAAAGCAATTCATTGATAATTTTGTCGCATTTGTTGTTGTTGTTGTTGTGATTTGACATTTGCCTTGCAACTGTCACGCCAATTGGAAAAAAACAACAGCAACAACAACAAACTCATTGTTCATTAGGTGTTTTATGCTTGAGCTTCATTCATTATTTCAAAAGTTGTTTCTCGTTGTTGCTGTTGTTGTTGTTGTTGTTGTAGTAGTATTATTCATTAATTACACGCGTCTATTTTTCAGCTTGTTCGGTTTTCATTCTGCGTTGTAAATGCGATAATAAATTATTTCATCATTCGCATTTGTGGGCGTCGTATTTCTCTCGTCTCGTCTCGACTCTCCGCTGCTGCTGCTGAATGAATGAATTCATGATTATAAACGTTAATACATTTTAGATATATATACAGTTTTTTTCTGTCATTGCGACCTGTCTTGTACTTAAATGGTTGTTATTTGTAATTAATTGACTTTACATGTTGTTTCTTTTAATCAAACGAAGTTGATCATTGAGATTTTTATTATTTCATTATGAAAGTCTCACTGTGTGAGTAAGTTCGCATTGAAGTCCAACAACAATTACAAAAAGTCCGTATAAGAAAACCTCTTGATTTATGAATTAAAAGTTTGTTTGGATTTGCTACTCAAGGCAGGAATTATAAAATATCAAAACCGGATTGAAGTTACTCGATCCGAGATTTGCTATTTTCAGTCGTTTGGAATTGATGCCAATAATTCCACTGAAACATCTCTGTAGATTCAGTAACATCACAATATCATGAGATAACATTCTTTTGAACTTTATTATAAAAGATATGACTCATTTGAGTGTTTTAACAAGAATAAGATTTAAGATCTCTGATTTAAAAGCCGCGCAAATTCGCAAGCAAAGATTAAAGATATATGGGCAAAAATCTCAATGCAAGTTTTTCTTTCTTCATTCCGAATTCAAAAAACATGTTGTTCATCTATTAGCTTTCTTATATCAGACATACTGCAAGCCAACTTTTCTCTTTATAAACAAAATATTTTACAGAAAAGTCTAGGTAATATACATATGCAGATAACTTTTATTTTTTAAAAGAATAACCTCTTCAGCCTATTTGATTTCTACAAAGGTGATAAATATTTCCCAAAGAGGAAAACGAACTCTTAAAAAACTCAGTTGCAAATTTAAGCATTGTTGTTGTTATTTTGTCATTCTTCTTTGTGTGCTGTTCTGTTCTGATTTAAGCATTAGACGAAGCGAGTTAGATGTGTGCACTTTTTTGGTCGGCTTGAAAATTTTAATCGGATTCTTCTTTGGGTGCTCATAATTTCAACCGAGCCAAAAATGTACGTCCATTAAAGAGTTCGTTTTCCACTCTATAGATCGAATACTCTTCGAATATTTCCAGGCATCATTTAACTTTTATTCTTATTCTTATTCTTATTCTTATTCTTATTCTTATACGCAATTATCGTTAGACCATCTTTAGCACTAATTTGAATATAAGAAAACTTCGACCAATCCAAAAACCAAAGTGAGGTTAATTAGTTCTGGTATACAAATCTTGACCCTCATACATTTAATCGCTCCAATTGGAGTTTCTCTTTCGTTTTCTGAAGGCTCAAGAGCTTCTTCTGAACACAAGCCGAGGAAACGCCTGAAAGATATTCTTTAAGCTATTTGAAACATTATAAGGCAATTCTTGAATTTATCAGTATTTTACATGAGCTTCAGCACAGACCTCGGTTGGCTATATCATAATATCTCTGAGCCTCTTGCAGAAGTTAATGATTCTACGCAAAAATCACATCAGCAATCAAATCTTGAATGCACGAAAACTCAACATAAGAAAGCCTCAAGCAATGTAAATGGTATAATGATACTTCGATATAAGCGGCTAAACAAACATAAAAATCAAAAATCAGAAATAAAAGATATAAAAATTCAAAAAAATTAGAAAATCACAAGAAAGACAAATTTGCCATGGTCCAACACAAATCGAATGAGGCAGCCGAGCGATACACCAAGTGCACCAAGTGCCATGCGCTACACGAGGCAAGCATTTGGGGCTGCATAATCACATACGTTACGAATGCAATCAGTTGGAGTAATCGCATGTGGCAGCCAAACAGGCAACGCTGGCAAGCAAGTCTCATGCGAGGGGCGCGGTGGGGTGAGCATCGGCCATGGCTATATATATGTATACTAGACAAGAGACAAAATGAACATAAAGCTACTTTACTACGAAGTAACAACAGCAACAACAACAACTGACAAACGAAAGACAGCAACGTTTGGACGGCCCCCGCATTTTGGGGCAAAATCTTTAGCGCTTTTTGGCAGTAGAAGTTGGCTTTGTGGCATGTTGTTGTTGTTGTCGTCAACGTTGGCAAAGTGGCAGACACGCAGACAGACAAACAGACAGACAGCTTTGGCTTTTTGGAAGCTGTGACTAAATGACACGATTTCCTCGGATGTCTCACTCGCACTCACACAAGCTAACACACATGTGAAGTGTCTGTCTGTCTGTCTGACTGGCTGACTGTGATTGCTATAAAAAAATAGCTTATTGATTTTTCATACAACTGAGATTTTCCACGAGCGTCGTTTAAATTTGTTTAATTTTTCACCGTTATAACATTTGTGCGCTTGTATTTGTTTGTATCTCAAAGATACAAAGCACAACAACTGCACTGTTGCAATTCATTCACCAGTTGGGCTCTTTATTTTTTTTTGTTTTTATTTTTATTACTCTTTTTTTTATTTGGTTTTTTTTTTGGCACACACAGCGAACATTATGAATGAGTCGGCCCACGCAAGCGCAGACACACGTCGCAGCTGCAGTCGGCGGCTGCGTCGGCGTCGGCGTAGCAGTCTTCGAGCGGATGTAGCGAGATTTTGTGCTGTTGTTGTTGTTGTTGGTGCACTCAGTGCAGTGCTTTGGCTTGTTGGTTACATGCAGCGCCAAAAAAAAGTTGACGGCCGCTCCCATTCATTAATTTCTGCACACATGCTTCGTCTGCCTCTTCGTCACCTTCATCTTCATCGACAGAACTTGGACCTCGCGGCGCTTTTGTAAGCCTCTTCTTAGGCCCGCTTCCGTCGACCGCTCATTAGAGCCGAGCTCTGCGCGCTTTTGGCAAGCGCTTTTTTGCTGGTCTGAAGCGGCCACTTAATGTTGTCTTAACTTGGCCAATATTCAAATGCTGCCATTTCGCAAGTGTGACGTCAGCCCTGGCGCTCTTAGGCTGCGTTGGTCATAAACTTCACCTCAGCGGCAGCTGTGTCCAACTTTATGACGGCGCAGCAGTTCTCTTTTGAGTTTTATGTTCGATTACCTTGTGGTTGAAATTGGGCACAAACGCTGAGCTCTTGAGCTCTGGCGCGGTTGCTTCGATAATGGGCGATAAATACTGCACATGTGTGTGTGAGTGTGTGTTAGTGTGTCATAACATGACAGCAAACAATTGACAATGCACCGTTGCTCGAAGAAGTGTCAGAAGGACGACAGTTTCTTGGTGGTCGGTTGGTCGCTTTTGTCTCAGAGCCAAAAAAATAAAGTTCGATTTTTTGGCAAACGGAAAGGTCACCTTAAAGTTTCAAGATATTAAGGTATGACAAGAAAATAATATATATTACTCTCAACACTATAAAACAATAACATTTTCATTAAGATTGCAATTGATCCGTGGTCACATTAGAGTTCGTCCCTTGACAAAAGCGTATAACGTTTGCCGGAGGGCAGCAACTTCCGGAATATCGAATCAAGTGGCGCATTGTCCGATTTCCGCTCGCTTGGATAGCCAAAGGACTCCTCGACTGAGAATCGGTGGCGTTGCTGGTGATAAGCCGTGTGTAATCTGCCGCTGTAGAAGTCAGCGAGAAACTGCTCCAAGGCGCCCGGCACGTACATGTCCTTGAAGTTGGGAAACAAGAACATGTGCTTCAACGAATCGATTGCGATCAACGGCAAGTCCTCGACGCCTCTGTCCAAGTGAGCCAGTGCATGCGTAAAGATTTCGCCATTTGCGATCAGAAAGTTCACGTTGCCTTGCTCGTCGCGGAAACGTTGCCGCACAATCAACTTGAAATCACGCACTGCCGCCATATCGCTGGCCGGCCGATGGAAGAGCATGACCATGGGCAGGCCTTCCTCGGTCAGCTCCTCGGCGTTCCCAAACGTGATTTCGCGCACCAGCGGCACGCAAAGCCGCTGCGTCCAAGCGCGTAGCGCTTCGTAGTCCGCCACACTCTGGTTGTAGAAGGCCGCGTCGGCTTGCTCGAGTGGCACAGCCGGCCGGTACGCTACCGTGGGCAGTGGGAGCGGCGCCGGCCACGCACGCGCCAGCGCCTCGCTGTATGCCACATGGAACTTACAGAAGTCGCGATAGAAATCCGCCACCTTGTAAAATGTCTCTGTCTCAGTTGTGTGCGCCGGCGAGCCGAAAAACGCGACAACGTTGCGTTTGCGCTTGTCGAGCGTCTGCAAGTCCGCGGTCGTGTTCAACTGGAGGACACGGCAGGCCGTTTGGTTGCGCACGTAGTCCACGATCGCCTGCACCTTGCGCTGGCCGCGATACTCCCTCTTGCACAGTTGCCCGTGGCGCACGACCTTCAGCGTCGGATACTTCAGTACGTGGAAGCGCCGTGCGAGCGCCTGCTCTGCCTTGCAGTCGACGTGGCCGAGCAGCACTTTGCCCGGCGAGCGCAACTCGGCCGCCGCCGCGTTGAAGATGGGCACCAGAGCTGCACTGTGGGGACACCAGTCGACGGAGAAGTGCAACAGCACAAACTCATTGGCGGCGAGCGTGCGATTGATGTTCGCGGCGTTGATCAGCGCTGCCTGGCCGCCAATGCTCGTGCAGTGTATCAATATGAGCAGCGCAGGCAAATACAAATATTCCATGTTGTTGTGTGAAAAGTTTCGACTACAAAAATTCAATTCAAAATGTCAAATTTCGTTCTGACTTAAGCAAGTTTTTACTGTACTCAAGTAAAGTTACCGTTCTTGAAGTTAACAGAGAGTCAACAGAGTGAACAGAGATAACAGAGTTAACAGAGATACCAGAGTTAACAGAGATACCAGAGTTAACAGAGTTAACATAGTTAACAGAGTTAACAGAGTTAAAATAGTTAACATAGCTAACAGAGTTAACATAGTTAACAGAGTTAACAGAGATAACAGAGTTAACAGAGTTCAAAGTTTAGTGGCAAAACGCTAAGTGCAACTTGGCGTGGCTCAATCGCAGTTTGTAGCTTGCCAGCTTGCAACTTTGAGTCTGTCGTTTTCGAGACTCAAGTGCTGCGTGGGCGTTGCAACATTTCCGTTATGCACACGTTGCGACATCGAGGTGAAAATGAAGTGTGTGGTATTAATGTCAGTCACTGTGCGCAGCGTTAGATCTGTTAGATCTTTAATAAAGCTAGATGGATGGATGGCTGAATGATGATCGATGCGGTTTGCAGTTACTAGCATCACAACAACAACAGCAGCAACATCAACAAAAAGCTGACAGCCCACAATATTTCTTCGCTAAAAATATGTAGCAAAATTATAAATAACACAACATGGTCTCAAAAAGATGTATGAAAACATAAATATCAATGCGACATGTCGCCTGTCGTAAATCACAAACGCACAAACAAACAAACGCACAGAAACAACAACAAAAACAAAAAAAAAAAAAACACTGAAATACAAAAATTAAGTGAAAAAATATATCAGGAAAATAAAGAAACAAGCGTTGATCAGCAGTGACAACAAGAACGGAGGCCAAAACTTTCACATAATTTCTAAATTTTGTCTTCTTGATTTTCCAACCGATTTTCATCGAAGAAAATTATCAACACTTTCGACAGTCCTCGCACTGATACAGATCAGTCCGTCATCATCATTATCAGCCAACACTAACAGCGCGCAATGAAAGCCAAAAAGTGGGGGAAAAAAAACTGAACTAAAAAACAAAACTTGGCACCGAAGTTTCAGCCCCTTGTGTGTTGGATTCGTCCATTTTCGTCGACGCCGCTATGAAATTTGGCATCACAACGCATAAATCTTGTGTCAAAATCAGCACAGCAGAAAATTTTTCGCGATCCACTTTGGCCAGAGAAGTCTTGGAGACAGTCACGCTGCTCGCAAAGCAATTAGCTGGCGTCACTGGTGCCGCGCGAGGGGGCGAGTCTTTCATCAGGGCGGTGAAATTGAGTTGACTTTCTGTACGTCTGTCTGTCTGTCATTAAGTTAGGTAGTCAGTGTGTGTCCGTGCAACTTGTGTGCCTTCTTGGATCGAAACTGTTCCGAACCAAAGCGATCTGTGATATGCTTGAGCTCATTAGAAAATACGCGCATAATTTTCTGTGTTCAACTTCGAATTAGTTGTATTTGTTTTTTTCGTTTTTCTTCATTTTTTTATGGCTAAAGAACTTAATTTGTTTGCGATACCCTACAGCTACAACTGCAGGTTGTTTTCACACTGCACACAAAAGGAACATTGCATAAAGAACATGCATTTCTCTATTACAAGAATAATCTTCCTTATGTTATGTTGAACTTCAATGTTACATAAGGAATGACAATTACTAGCAACGATGGAAATTGGAATGCAAAGTTACAGCAGTTTAACATGACCCAAATAGCATTTATTTGTTCACAGAGGCAACAACAGATATTCTGAATATCACACTCTGTTAAAATCCTATTTACAGCCTTTTAACAGAAATTTCTTTTTAACAGTGAATTAACAATTACAAATAATGTTTTGCAAGTGATATCAATCAATAGTTAATATATTTGACAACATATTTTCCACTTTCTAGTAAAACAAAACAGCCGTAGAAGTACGGTGCCTTATGGAAGTCTGTTCTAGAGATCCTATCTCATAAGTCGGTCATGACTAAATCGAATTCCCTTTCGATGTTAATCAAGAATATATATATTTTGACTGTCACGTCTTCTTTTTGGTGTTACATACATTTTCCAGGTGCACAAAATTAACATACCCATACACCACAATGTACAGGGTATAATAAGGTACAGGGTACCAAAAGTTTGGTCTACTTTAAATGCAGCGGTAAATTAACCGATCGAATGTATCCATCAACATGTTTGTACATGTGCATGAAGACATCGTCCGTTCCCACTTAGTGATCGAAAATAAGTTCAAGACATGAAAAATTTACCATTTAAGTGTGTCAAGAGGAAGTAAGGTATAATATCAAATACACAAACACACACACACACACTGAAAAGCGCTTTGAAATATTGTCGCGCACATTCGACAGAAATAGAAATTGGATGAAGCAAACAACTTTGATTTCCAAATGTCGGACAGGGCGACGATGAATTGTTTCACGCATTTGTTAAGCTTAATGAGCGCCAATTTTCCGAATACCAAACAGAACGGATCGTTTCACGACCATAAATTCAATATGTATAAAGTAATCAAAACAACATTAAAGCCAAATGGAACCGCGACTCAGGAATGCTTGAATGATTGACTTATTTTTGATTCGCATAAACAAAAGGTTGGCAATTTATGATATTTGACATTTAAGAGAAGTTCCTTCTTCAAAAGTATAGTGGACCGCACGTTATGCCGATGATATGGAAGCCAAAATGCCTTTATTTTTATCTCGATTGTAATTCGAAATAAGTTTGAGTATTATTATTTATTGTAGTTATCAAAGAAATATTTGAAATTTTTTGAATTGCCACCATTTTGAAATTGGCAGAATTAACTGACATCGAAAGTCAGTCAAGCATTAATTGCTCTCTTTTTTAACGCAATACAAAATGAAGTGTCTAAAGCAAAAACAGCTAACAAATCAGTGAACGCTTAGACAACTCAAAGGTTCAATGGCGCGACTCAGAGCGGTACTTAATAAGGCAAATCGTGAGTGGGCCGCTCTAACGTCGCCGTTGCCGCCTACCCAAAAAAGCCGAAATACAAAAAATATGTCTTAGAAATTCATACATAAACTCAAACAGAAAACATTAAAAGCTTCTTGAAGTATTTTTTTTGTTTGGTTTTGTTTTTCATTTTCTTTAGATTTCGTTTAATTTTTGACTTGGAGCGGCAGAACAATAAAACATTATAACGAGTTTCATGTAAATTACTTTTTGCTACCATATTTAGCTGGAAATCACATGATCTTTGGTTTCTCATAACTTTTATTTAAAGTTATTTTGATGCCGCGTCGAGCGTAGTCAACCCACATTTATAGTTTATACATAAATGGTTTGAAAGTTTGTCTGCGACTTCAATGTACTTGTTGGCTAGCTCGCCCGTCCGTCCGTCCGTCCGTTCGTTGGTTGCTTGCCTGGCCGACAGTCGTTTGAGGTCTTAAGAGGTGGCGATACTCTTGGTCCACAACAACGTTTTTGAGCCATGACTGACATTTCATTTCAAATGTCAGCACTACAGCCACATACATGACAGTTCAACTTGCTTGCCAACTGCTTTTGACTGACAGATCAGACTTTGTTCAACATAAACAAAAGCAACAACAAACAAATTATACGAATTACGGAGAGTGGCAAGTTTTTGTGTAAAGTTGTGTCAACTCGAGCATTGTTATTGGTGGCAAGCCGTGCAAAGACAAAGGTTAAGTTGGGCTTAATCGACGTCCATTTTGTGCGCCTGTCGCCATATTTGGCTGGGTTATTATTGAAATAGACATGTTGAAAAGCGTTTTTATTACAGAGTCATGGCACTCTTAATGCTTCAAGGCTTGAAAAATATTATGAATAAAAATCGGTTTCAAAATAATCGACAAAAGTTCCTTGAGTTTCAGAATAATATCTTTCCTTTTGGTGTTTATATTATTAACAAACCACATTGGACCGAAGCGTTTTTATATGCAATGAAGCATTACTATTAAGCGAGAGTCTCGATGAAAGCAGCACACGTTGTCGGCAGCATTGTAGCCAACAACAGTCAGGAGATTTGTGATCAACAAATCCTGAACCAAGTAACATTAAAGTCTAATCTCATAGCTTATAAAGAAGAATCTTTGGCATAGAAATAACCTCATAAACTTGACTAAGTTCATCCGGTGTAAGCAGCAACGTTCAAAGCTACCAGACTGTCCGAGAGTAGTCAATATATTATAAGCAACAACAATGAGTCTACCATAACTGTTGAAGCTATAAGAAAATAACAACAAAATTCTTTCTCGTTCTAAAATCTCTCAGCGAACACAAGAACTTATTGAACATACTTGCAGCAACAAGCAACACAACACTGCTGTTTCAAACTGTGACAACAACATGCAACACCAACGGCAACAAAAACACGAACAACACTCATGTAGTACACTGTTCGATATTAGTCGATGTTGTTGTTGCAGAACGGCCGACATGAAAAATCGCATATGCAAAAAACAAATTCGAATCAAATAAGCAAAGCGAAAAAAAACTCAATCAAGCAAACACAAATTGTACAAATTCATGAATGAAATCTGCAAATCAGATACGCATTGTTTATTGTTTATTGTTTTTTGTTCATGCTCAATGTTTTATGCAAATTGTCTTAACAAACTTTGCGGTTTTTCTTAGAAAAAGTGCGTAGTTTCCACTGAACTTTAAATTATATTTATTTTCTATCACTTGACTTCGCTTTTGCGGTTGAATGTTGTCAACAATAAAAAAAATATATAATTATAATTTCTTGTATAATAGATTTTGTTTTTATTGTTTGCTTTTTTGTTTCAGAGTGTGTGGGCAGTCGTTTATTTTATTTTTTCGTATGACAACAGTTTGTCTTTTAGCGGTTTTAAATGAGCTACCAAGTTCCACAAAAGAGCGCCAGATATGAGCAATGAACATGTTTTAAACAAATGAATGAAACATTTTTTAAATGTTAATTAAATATTAACAAATTAGTTCTTTTTGTTATCATTTGTTGCTTGGGCGAAAGTTTGTTTCTTTTCATTGTATTGAAATTAACTTGAATGCTTAAAAGGCTCGTTTTATTAGAAAAGTCTTCAAATTTCAACTTATCTATGCGCGCTAGTATAAACAATGTCTTTATAAGATCTTACTGAAAATATAAAAGTAAGAGCTTTTAAACCCAAATTCCGACACTTGTCGAGCTCGTATTTATTTTATTTAGAACTTGCATTTTATTACAGTTGCATACGAGGTCGTCACAACCGTATTTCTTATGAAGCTGTAAAATGTCTTCTTACGGCATTTGCTATTTTAACGCGAAATTAATTATTCTGAAAAAAAAAATTTCAAATCACTTCGCACTCAATTTTTAATGAAGCAATTGCCAGTCACACAAAAGTAAAAAGAGTTCGTAAACTCATTCTCAAACTGCAGCGGTGCATGGGAATGTCTGAGTATCACAAATTCTCACAAACGGTCACAACGATTCACATAAGCATGTCGGTAAAATTGCTATTCCTTAATTAATCTTGTCAATTTAGAAAGGACTTAAAAATTCTGTGATTTATTTAATTAGATGTTAAAGTTTACAAAACGTTTATAGGTAGTTTTGAGATAACAGTTAAAAGATAAAAATAAATCTCTTAATCTTAAATAAGTATCCAAGAAATGCAATATTACATACTACATTACATTATTACTACCTCATCGGCTGACAGAGAAATCGCATTTTTAAGTTTTTCGCTATACGGCCGGTGGCACGCCTCTATGTCCGATTCTTATAAAACTTTTGAAATTACTATATTCATAAAAACTCAAGAACAAAAAATGGTTCCAACAAAAACCTTATTTTTTACGATCGTTTCTATGGGAGCTATATGCTTTTGTGGTCTGAACAAGCAGATTCTGAGTTAAACATGCCTGGACATATCTGAAGAATTTTAGCTCTTAAATTTTTGGTAGGTACTTAAACTCTCTGGGAGGAGTTTCCACTGACGACAGACTGAATTTGTCTCGTCGTGCTGTTCAAAAATATATATAATTAGTCGGAGATCTCTCCTACTCCGCGTTGCAAACTTCATGACCAAGTTAATGTACTTTTATAATGAGCTGCAACTTGAAGATTGTTTAAAAAGTCGCCAACTCAGTGCAGAGTTAGGCGGAGAGCGCAGTGCGTGTGCACATGAGTTAACTACCGATTTGATTTCCTAGTCAACAACATTATTATTATTTGTACAAGCGTTTGAAAGCAAAAATCAGAAAATAGAAGGCAATAAATTTTCTGTAAATTAACAAACCGCCATGAGGCTGCGGTTTATTTTTAACACATGATGCAATAAAACGAACTCGAACCAAAACCAAAACAAACCGAGACACTTACTTTGACTTACTCTGAGTTGAAGCTGTCGGACACGTAGTTTGAGAGTTTCATTGATTAATTCAAGGCATAAAAATGCAAAATTTTATTTATTTAGTTTTGATTTCGTATTGAAAAACGAAATAAGAAAACCGCAGACCAGCAGCGCAGCCCACGTGCTAGTTAAGGTCTCTGGTCTTTTTTTTTTGGTGACTGGCGGCGCCAAAATGACCCAAGACTGTCTCATTTTTTCTTATTTTATTATTTGTGTTTTCGAATTTAAACAGACTTGAGTTGATAATGATATTTTATAGCATTCAATACGCAAATTCGTGGCACACTTTTATTGGATTTAAGACTATTTTTTTTTTTTTATTAATATTATTTCTTCATAATTATTGTAGACAAAACGCATCCTACACGAATTATGTAAATTTTCGTAATGAAAATGTGTGCGCGCCGCTTGATTATGTTGTATGAAAAGTTGACACTTGACTTGCGTCAATTTGCGCTTTTATTTATCTCAACTGTGTGGTCGTCGAAATGATGCGTTAATTGCCTAACAAAAAAAAAAATAAATCTATTTAAACAAGCGGTAGGAAAAATTGGCCAAAATCGATGGGTTGCTTTGGGCAAGTGTAAAAGAGATTTTCGCTAATGCGCGACTATGCATCAGCTGTTGTTGCCACGATGCCACCGACGTTGTTGCAACTAATACAACTCACTGCCTGTCTCGCTCTAACGCTATTTCAATGCAAAATGCAATTGGCAATTAAGTTGGTCGAGCATCGTGGAGGTCTTGTGAACTTTGTCCCATGTGAAGAAGAATCATGGCAACGTCGTTGTTGCTGGCGTCATCATCAACAACATCATCATCATCATCATCGTCGTCGTTGTCGTCGTCGTTGTCGACATCATCAACTGGCAAACGTTGCAAGCGGATGCAGATACATTGCCATGCATTGTATGCGCGTCTGTTGCGCATGCTCAGTCACTCCCTGTACCAGTTCAGTCCGTCCCTTCGTGCGTCCATCATTTTATGCAACGTCTTTGGGCACAACATTGCAATTAATCCCGTTTCAAGTGGCGCACTGATTGCAATTAATCTTCATTAGAGTCGGTGAATGTGTTTTGTTTGGCAGTCATTGGCATCATTGGCATCATTGTTGCCGTTGCCGTTCGTTACATCCGTTAAAACCGCGAAATAGTTTGCTGCAAGACCTTTCAAATGTCTTTCGATTCGTTTGGCTTTTCTTTGCCTTTTTGTCTTCGTACATTTTGCATACAAACGTTGACATTTTGTTGCGCCCTTTTGTGGCGTCAAGTAACAAACCAATTTAGTTTTGGTAATTACACGAATGGTGGTCACAAATACACTGCAAAAAATTGCATGTGCACAACTACAATTTCTTGCTTATAAACAGCAAATCAAATAGTTAATTATATTTTTTTTCATACATCAACAAATATTTTATTTAATTGCTTAAGCAGAAGTTTCGCACAGTGTAGTTGGCTCAATGCTTCGATCACAATTCATTTGCGCTCGTGATCTGTGCGAAATGTTGCTAAGCGTTGACAAAATGTTGCTGTCGACTTAGCTGTTGTTGCTGTTGCAATTGTCACTCAATTGCTTAACAATAAAACCGGCAACGGCAACAACAGCAACTACCAATCACCTTAATTAAACATTAGCCAGGCCAACAACTGGGCCAGCGACTAGTCGACAACATCAGCACCGGCACCGGCTTCGTGTGGTCCATGTCAGCAATTTCCGCTTTTACAGTCAAGCCAACAACAACAGCAATACCAATAACACCAGCTACATAGACACACAACAACAACAACAACAACAATGACGATGACGCTGAGGCAGGCGTTGATGGTGGGAGCAGCCCAAAAAGGCTGCCAGGCTGCTGAGCATTTAAACATTTCATTGGTCGGCCACAAGACTCAAGCCTGGCTTGGCTGTGCGGCACTGAGGCAAGTCTAAATCTATTTGGCTGTTGCTGATTGCTTCTGCAGGCGACTGGTGTTGCTGCCGGTGCTGGTGCCTGTGCTGTGTGTGTGTGTTGTCATTGTTGCCACATTCGTGTCACTATGACAGCGACAATCATTGAAAAGCGACAATCATTTTCAATGGAAAAAAGGCGCGCATAGCTCAGATCACCCAGCTTGATTTCACTATGTGGTGAACTATTCGGATAAAAGGGGTCGCGTTATTAATTGATTGAACTTCTGAGAAATTGTATTTATTTATTACGAAAATCCTTTGGTTCGTTGAATCTCACAAGCGATTTGCCTACAGCAGCGAAAAATGTATCATAAATTGTCATATCCAAATTCTAATTAAGGCACGACAACAACAACAACTAAACACCAAGTAAATTCTCACAATCAACAGTTGAGCTCATAAAATCTTAAATTAAGCACGCATGTCTTTAAGTGTACACAGTGCAATTAAGATACACTGAGCAAAATTTTCAAGCAACTTTTGATGGAATATTTATACAAATCACAAGGCCTTAAAAAAAATCAAGTTAAATTGATTTGAATTTCTGTAACTTAAGTAGTTAATTAATTAATTAAAATAAAATTAATTTATTTATTTTAGGCGTACATTTTCAAGCCATAAATTGCCTTCTTTTATACAAATGATGAATTTCAAAACTACGATTTTTTTAAACTGCCATTTTACTAGAGAATCTTGACAAATTTTCAACCGTGTATTTTCGCTTGCTCTGAGAATGTCTCTCAGTTTGAAATTGAGTCAACTTCCTGTCGATTAGGGTCATCATGCATACTTACAACAAAGCAATGCACCGTTTTTGCTTTGGCCAACACGCATAACTCAATCAGTTGAGGTCATTTCCTGACTAATTAGTGTCAATCGAGTCCAGAAACAAAACGCTTCTTTTTGCTGCGCAGCAATTCAAGTAATTAAGATTGCAAACATTTATTAATTAACTGAGAATTGTTTGAACTTGATGCTGTGCGATTTGATTTTTTTTTTTTGTGCCAAGTGTTTATTTTTATTTTCATTTATTTTTTTTTGTCGATTTTTTTTTTCATGTCTTGTGCGCTTTTATGTTCTTGTCACAGAAGTTAAAGTTATCACACATAATAAACTATTATCGTGGCTCGTTGACAACTTGACTAGACGGTTCTTTTTATAGCCAATCGTTTGCCTCATGCATTTTGGCTTATTTTTTGCATTTTGCCAGGCCACAATGAATATAACTTGTCTAGTCAGTCGTAACTCGTGCCATTGACAATTGTTTTCGCCTTTGGCTGTCATCGGCGTTGTCGTTGTTGCTGTCGTGGAGTCCCTGCAACATGTTCGCCACTTGACAGCAAACACGCATCGAGTCTGCCCAGCGATGTCACTGCAAGCGATAAAACTGTGCCTACTTTGGATTGGTTTGGCTTGGATTGGTTTCGAAATTCCAGACACCAAACAAAAGTCTTTTTTTTTCAATGCAATGCCTCAAAAGTATCTCAATTTTGTTTAATATTTCCTTGTCTCTCAAACACGAAATTTTCTCGTTGTATTATTTAATTATTAATTCACACAACAGAAATAAAATTTTGCGTTTTAATTTTAGAAAATGCATGAATAAATGCCGATGAGCGTTCTCAGATTTGCGTCAGTGTCACCAGAATTCTTGCGTTTAATATAAAGGCGTGTATCAACATGTTTATATGAGTGTTGGCCAATAAATTTGAATTGTTTGTGCAATAATTCTTGTGAGATTTTTATTTTCTCAAAGCTGTTGAAACATTTAGCACTCAATGATGATTCAGGTGTGCAAATAGACAACAAGTATCTTTGTTGGTATTTATTTTCAGTAATTTTCACATTTTCAGGAGAAGCTTTTTATTTTTTTTTATTTATTTTATTTTATGCTTTTTCGACAAATAAAATAAAAAATTCGAAAAAATATTAAAATTTAATTTATTAAATAATATAAGTTTTGAATCATCGTGGGCATTAAGACTTACGGACAGACAGGATCAAAAATAGACATGCATTTAGACAATTGTTATTTATACATCGACATTCAATGAGCAACAGTTCCGACTGACCCACTGTATACATCATTGTGCATTGCACATTATCATGTTTACAACCGAAATTCAAGTGCGCTCATTAAAGGCTACTTAACAAATGCTTGGGAAAGCTCATAAAGTCGCGTTAATTATCGGCATCGCAAATGTTTACCATTACTTTTGACAATTTCGGTTGAGTATTATTTAAGTTTGTTCATAAATTACACATGACAACACATATGTCAAACATGTAAGACGGAAATGCCGAAATAAGCAAGCGAAATGTATATTTTCCGAGAACTTGTAAGCAAATTGGTGCAACACTTGGGCTAACGAGCGCACAGTGCTTGCCAAAAATCATTTTAAAGCACTGAGCTTGGCATTGTGATTATGACTAGTAATGATTATAATTTATAAAACATCAACAACAAATCACGAGCCGTGTAAAAATTGAAATGATGCCAAGAAAGCAACGTTTGACAGACCAAATATTTATGGACTTCTCGGCACTTATCGTGTTCACGTCAAAACACGACGTCGATCTTTGACAAACTTCGGCGCCTGAAGCGTCGATGGCACGTTTCCAATCGCATCGATTCAAATATGATACGATTCCGTCGTTCTCATTTCGTTGCCGTTGCATGCACGAAGTCAATATGCAACAGGTGGCGCGCACTTGTAATGCTCGCCACGTTGCACACGTTCAATCGATTATTTATACATTTGCTTTTTTCGGTTCGCTTTTTCTGTCGATACATTTTCGCTTTTTTTTCTTCATTGCGATACTTGCGATTTCTAAGACCGATTTGATTTGGCAGCGTCGCGACGTGTCATCAGTGTGTCTGTCTGGCTATCTGGGCTCGTCGTCGACTTTGTCTTGCCAAAGTTCTTTGCCAAAAACAATGGCTTTGAAACAGTTTATGGCAGGCACAAGCGACCACCCAAAGTGTGTCAATGTTTGGCATCAAAGCCACAGATCGCTTATCGCGTCGCACATGACGAATGCCTCATTATATGCCATATTGTGTTCAAGCGCTATTACAGCTCAATAGGTCAATTTTGCGCTCAAAGATTACTTGAACTAAGCCGACTTGTCTTGAAGAATCTTCAGTGATTACTTGACATTTCAATAAAGACAATGTTATCAATTCAGAACTATAAAGTATCTGCCATTTTGCAACACCTTTCTTATAGGCGATAATGTTATCTATACAACACATGGCATTAAATTTTTTAAATCACATTTTTCTACTCAAAAGATACCATTTTATTATCTGATAAAATCCTGATTTGCCTTGGCTTGGTATTTATCTATTTTATGGTGCGTGCGTGCTTAAAATCACTTCAGTAATATACACACACCTCCGCCTATATCTCCATGCCACAGCGTAATTAAGTTAATACCATCTTTTCATTAAGCAATTAAAACAAAAAAGATACTTTATTTTAAAAATGTAAAATCACACAGTAACTTTGCCACGAGCGCGAACCAACAACAAATTTTAGTGACCCATTAAAGAGAGTATGACCAAAACAGCGCCAGAGCTGCCAACTCATTCACGCCGATAACAGAATTTATAGTTTTTTGATACATTTTTGTGTTTGCTTACGCATTTTTTCGGGCGATTGCAACGTTCGGATTGCCACGCAGCATGTCATATTTTTTGTTGGCGTTTTTAAGAGTTGGTAATAATATTTTTATGGCCAAGAAACTAAATGCTCAGTCGGCAAACAAATCCATCGTGTTACGGCACAGGGACGGCCAGGCCGGACGGACGGACAGGGATACGAACACAAGACGCGTCGTCGACCAAGAAAATTATGCAATTTCCACATGGTTGACATTTTTTGTGGCAGCTCATACAGTGGCAGCTGCAGGCCTCACGACAGATACGACGACGACTGTGCGTGAAAACAACAAAAACTCAATTTCATTTTTCATTTCATATACAACAAAATATTTTAATAACACAAATTTTTCTTTTTATTATTTATTTGTTTTGTTGTTTTTGCTGTTGTTTTTATTTAGTAACTTGTTGATTCGCGCATTTCAGTTTGCCTAACAGATACAATTATTAATTTAGCTTTCAGTTTGTTGGCACTTTAAACAGCTTCGAACATGTATATGAGTACTGAAGTGCCCATGATAAATGTTCACACTCGAGTTGCCATAATCATTAATTAATCGTTGCATTTTGTGCGACAAATACGAAGACGGACGACAAAATAAAGTCGCCAAAAAAGATACAAACAACCAAAAAAAATGTGCATATCCAGTAGTTTTTCACTGCGCATTAGTTTTGTTGTTGTTGATTTTTCCACGTTTTAATTTATATATTTTTTGATTAGTGTCTAGACTTTTATATAATTTGAAATCATTTTTGCCATAAATCTAATTTATGGCATGCCATAAAGCCGGTTTTATGACAACTGCATCGACAACGCTAATGAATGATACATAGATCATATCTGTATATGCATATATAGTATATTTCAGTGACTGACACACTCACCTGTACCATTGCTGCCAAACCAAAGGGCCACAAGGTCCTCACTTGGCGACGTATGATAATGATTGCCGTACAGATATGGACTTGGATAGTCGAGCAGCACGCGACGCGACGACGGCGACGTTTCAGCTGCAAAGCCAAGACAAGACAACAAACTTATAATTACACCAGTGCAATTAGAAATGTAACAAAAATTATAATAAGTAATCATAAAAGTATATATTGCAGTTTTCTATATATCGCTCATAATTGTGCTTAATTAATCAGTTTGGAAACCAGATTGACATGTTCAACCGAGATTAGTAGAATATTATCTGCAAAATGTTGTAGTCAGCATGTCATGATAATATTTAAGTAGCTTGTTACATTGATACTAATTAGTTACACAAAGAAATGTTGTCCGGAAAGTCTACGTTTGTTCAACACTCTCAATTAAAAGTTCAAAAAGCGAAAGCTGATTTGTAAAATCGAAATTTAACAATTACTAGGAAAATAGGAAGGGATTATTATTTATTAAATGAGATATCACAAACAAATAAACTGAGGAGCCTAATCTGTATTTAAGACGTCTAGCTAAATATGGAAAATACATATGTGTTGTTGTTTTTTTTTCTTTTGATTTTTAACTCAAAGTTAGTTCTAGGTCAAACATTCTATTATACCCTTTCCATGTAAGCCATTTGAATACTGACCATGTATGCTAGAAAACGCAATATTCACTTTATCAAATATCCCCTTTATTCAGATTAAAGTTAAGAACCCTTTAAAGCCTTCATGTATTCCATTTAACCAACCTTCTATGTTCAAACGTATAAGTCAAAAATTATTAAACAGTATTTTAAATAAACACCATCAAAATTTTGTTTAAATAAATTATTGTTATTTTTACTATTTGCGTAAAACCGGAAAAATCCATTTCTAAAAATTTAATGATTATATAATTTAAATCCCTTTTGCATTTCTATCTTAAGATCATGCCATTCCATCCATATTCCCTTTTAAGAACCCTCTATGGATGACCTTAATGGTACTAACTTACATTCGATATGGATAAGTAGGAAGACTAATCCCCTTTTTATTAAAGAAAAATACTTAAATACTGGGAGAGATATCGTATCTATACTACCATATACGCACATGCCTACATAAACTCAAAAAAATCATATTAAATAGTTATAGATGTTCCCTTTTCTTCATGACAGAGTTATGTCCCTACTCAATGCGTAATATATTGCATTAAAATATATGGTAGCACCACTTTGTATCCCCAAATATTTTGACCTGCTTAAACACATTGGGCGAAGTGTGCAAAATATATTTAATCGAATTTAATGAGCCGTCTCAGCATTGACGAATACCAATGTCGAACTCACCTTGAATCTGTGCGGCGTACTCTGATGCCTTTTGTAGATTGATGCGCGGTCTAGGCTTGGCTAGGGTTGCCGCGTGTGTTTGCTGCTGCTGCTCAACGTTGAGATGACTCTGCTGCTGCTGGTGCTGTTGCGCAGGCGTCAAACTGACAGAGGCGGCTGAGTTCGCGGCAGAGCTGCCAACTCCTTGCTGATTAGCTGCTGCCGCCGCTGATGAGTCCAACAAGAGCTGCTGCACCTGCAGAATATCAACGTACTCGTCCAACTCAACGGAGGGTGTTGTCGTTGGTGATGGCACGTCTTTCGGGCCAGTCAGCGAGATGCCAGAGCCAGAGGCGCCTACAAAGCCTGACGACGCCGTTGACAGTGTGGGCTGGCCAGCGGCGCTGCCATTTGCTGGTGCCGTCGATGTGTAATGATGCAGATACGAGGATGCCGTGCTTGCGTTGCTGTTGGCGCTGTAGAAGCCAAATTGGCCGCTCGGTTGCACGGCAAGGGATGAGGCCGGTGGCGGCAACGGTTGCGGCGCCGGAAATTGTAGCGAATTACAGCTACCGCTGCGACCGAAACTCAGGAGCGGTGTTGAGGGTGTGTTCAATGAGTCGTGCTGCTGCTGCTGCTGTTGCTGCTGAAGTTGCTGCGCGTGCGTTGCTGACAAGCTGAGCGAATTCGTTGCTGCTATTGTAGACAGTGGCAGTGGCAGAGGCGGAGGCGTTTCAGTTGTTGTTGCTGTTGCTGTTGCTGTCGGCGTTGTCGCAGTTGTTATTATTGTGACTGCGGCTGTTGATGCTGTTGAGTGATGATGATTGTTATGATTATGATGTTCACTTTCGCGTCGCATTGCTAACAACATTTTTACGCGCGTTTTTGACACACAAAACGTTCTCGAATACAAAATCCACTGTTTTATCACAAGCCAAAAAGAAACACTCACACGGTATAAAAATAATAACTGAAAAAATAATAATAAAAAGAATGAGTTCGTACAATTCGCACTCCATTTGTTTGTTAATCCCGTGTTTTGATTTAATTCTTTAATTTTTGGTTTTATTTAATTATTTTTACTTTAATTGTTTTAAGACATCATTTTCACCTCCTCAATTTTTATTATATTTATTTTTTAAATACACATTTTGGTTTTTGTTTCTTGATCTCTTTCACTCTTTATACGTAAAGAAATTCATTCTCAAAATCAGTCTTTCAGACGCGGTGGTAAACTGATTATTTCGCCAAGTATCTCAAGGAATATTTTTGTTTTTGATAATTATCTGCAATAAATAAGATTTAGAAATTGTATTATTTTTTATTTTTAAAATAAGAGTTCACTGTGTTAGCAAATGAAGCAAATAGACTGATCAAGAATTCAGGCTATATTGTAGAATTAGTCGGAATTGCTTCCTTTCATTTGTTAGAAAGTTCATGACAAAGATATAATTCTGTTCACTCAATTCGACGAATCATCCGTTTTAAAAATCGGCTAAAATTTAAATGAGTCGCCATAATCATGAGTTCATCCTACACATTTATGTGTACATTTAGCCTGAGTGATCTCTGTTCAAAATAATAATTTTAATGAGAGGGCTTTTTTAAACTGATATGCTTCACACTAAAATTTGCATAATTAACATCACTTCATTTACAAATCAAAAAAATGATGTTATTAAAGAACTCACGGCTGTCATGTGTAGCGACAATCACTACACCAGACTTATTAAAAAATCAGGAAACCTTAAACTCAAATATGAAATATTAATTTTTTAATAAACAAATTTATGTCATCCTCGAATAAATAACACATCTATAAGTAAAAAAAAATGAGAGAAAGATTCAGATAAGAAATCTCACGCCCGGAAATCTCAAAAAGTGATCGAAAAATGGTGGCAGCCTAACCTAACCTTGTTCCCTAGGATTATTCCGTTTTCATCAACATTGATTTTAATTGGTTAACAGATGTGCAAACTCATATTATTAAAATTAATTTCAAATAATATTCGCCCGAAGCAAACTCTTTGCAATTTGTGGTTTTACATATAAAGACTGCTTCAAAATTTGTTTCATTCGGCAAGACGATGAGAGCAGGTCGTGCTCAGTTCAAATCTTAGACTATATCACAATTATAAACTGATTATTTTACAGTTAATTCATATTTCAGTAACTTCATAATTGTTTCTTATGTTCGCTTCGTGCTAATGTTCGTTAATTTCCGTAAAATTTTATTTAAAATAAATAATTGATAATCCCACTTTGCATTTACCTTTTCAAAATACTTTCAATCATGTTCGCTAATGAAATATTCACATTTAAATTTTAACTCTAATTATTTTTTGAAAACAAAACATTTAAAAATCGTTTGAGTAAAAAAACACATCAAGACACTTTATTGGATACAAGCACATCAAGACACAAATTCAATACATTTAAACGTTTAATTCAAATATTTGAATATGTTTTTATAAAATGATTTTATATAATTTATTAGATTTTTAATTTGCTAAAATATTAACTATAAAAGTGAAGTTAAAAATATATTTTACTGAGCGAAAACCGTTAATTTTCGCACAAACACACACACGCACGCACATATATATGTATAAAGAATATTGTATATAAAAAATCTGATTTTCGAAGAAGAACAACCGTCGGCGAAAACCGATTGTCACAGCTAAAAACTGACGGCAATTTTTCAAAAGTATTTATGACTTTTTCAAAAAAGTGAATTGACTATAAAAATTTGGCTAAAAAATTTGTGTTTATAAATAAGATTATTTAAAATTGTATTTTTGTTTGCAATTCCCGTTTTTGCTTAATTTTATCTTTTTGGTCACTTTTCTTGCACGATTTTCTTTTTGTTGATTTGTTGATTTTAATTGTATATGAGTTTTATTTTGAATACTATTACATTTAAGATTTATTTGCTTTTTTATCGCTGAGCAATGTTCTTTCGCTTGCAATATTTGCCGATCGAGAGTTTTGTACTTTGTGTGTGTTTTTGTGTTTGCGTTTTATTCGCGTGATTTCTGTGCAAAAAGTAACTCGCTGCCGAGACGAGCTGCTGAGCCGTCAAGCCGCTACTAGTGCGACCGGTGAAAAGTGAAAATGGAAAACGCGCGGCAAACGCAAAAAGCAAAAGAAATGAACAAACAACAACAAAAACAAAAACAACGACAACGACAAAAAGCACTCGTCGTTTGCTCGTTTGCTCGTTTGCTCGCACGCACGCTCGGTGTTCTTGGTGTACGACTCGTGTCGTGTGTGCCAACGGTAAATGAAACGAAATTTTTAACAACAACAACAAAAACAATGACAACAACCAAATCGTCATCGTCATCATCAGCAACATCATCAACATCATCATCATCATCGTCGTTGACTTCTTCGTTCGTTTGTGCTTTCGTTTCATTTCGTTTCATATCGTTTTGTGTTTGTGCGTGCCTGCGTGTGTATGTGTGTGTGTGTGTGGGTGAGAGGCTGCCGGCGTTTCTGGCGCTGCCAAAGCCAACGCAGAGGAGTTGGGACAGCGACATTGCGAAGGCGACAACAACTATGCAAATGTTGTTTGTTATTGCTGATTTACCTCCGCTTTAAAGCAAAAAGAGCGCAAGTAAGTAAGTGCGTATGAGTGTAGGTGGTTGGTTACTCTATGTGTGCGTGTATGTGTGCGTGTATGTGTGCGTGTGTGTGTGGGTGCGTATAGACGCTCGGAACACTGCGTACTGCCACCCAAGCAAGCAGCGAGAAAAGCGTCGGCCGCTGCCGCCAAGCGCGCCTGACTAAGTCAATAGCTTAACGCTTGACTGTGAAAATGGCAACTGATAATTGATAAAAACAAACGTTGCTGCTGAGCCGACCGAATATTCTTGTATTTGCGTACGTTTTACAACGCGTCGGATTTGACGTAATAAAACATAAATAAAACATAAATGTTTTTTCCTTTTCCTTTTGTTTTTTTTTTTTGTCATTTTTCAGCTGTTCTTTTACTACGTTCAGTTTTTTTACGCTAACGGCGAATATTTTCCTCATTGATGACGTATTTGTTATTTGCTAATGAGTGTTTTCTATTTGGTTATGCGTGGCGTATGCGCGATTTTTTTTCATTTTCATATCGTTTTGCAAAACGTGCTGTTGATTTTATATCGCGTATACGCTGCGTGTGCCTGCACACTATTTTTTTACGTCTGCTCGTCGATTCATTAGTGCAGCTAATGAACTAATTTTTAATTCCATTGCAATGTAAAAATAGCACGTTTTATTTTTTGTCCTTAACGTATAAAAACATCGCTAAATAATGTCGCAAATTAACAATGCCAATTAAAAGACACCGTGCCGTCCGTCGCACTCCGGACACGTTGCCCACAATGGCTGCGAGCAGTGACTTGAAAAAAAGGAAATTGTTATTTGAGAAATTTTATTATAAAAAACACTTCTCAGTTGACGTCAATGAAAATTGATTGTTGCACTATTTATAACTGTTAATGATGATACAGACGAGCATACTCAACATTATAATACATCATCCCAAATCGACAAAAAAGTTAATTTCTTTTTAAGAAAATTGGTAAAAAACTTTTTGAGGGGAAACAGTGTCGTAAGAGGGGTATTTTAGGGTAATGTTTTTAACAAGTTATATTTACTAAGCCTACACACGAAGTTTCAGTTTTGTACCACTTATAGTTTAGGAGATACAGTAATTTAAAGAAAACCATATTTTGGGGGGACATGAGTGGGAGTGGTAAAATCATTTTGTATGCTTACTGAATCTTACAACCGTTTTTCATCTAATCTAATCTCTTCTTCTTCTGACTTCTGGTAGGGCGCGCAGAAGTGGGCCGGCAGAAGTGGGCGGGACACATAACCACTCAAACTTTATGCGTTGGCGAGCGTCACGTGTCTACCCTCCAAATTTTAAGCCAAGTTTCCGAGAACCATTGGTGAATACGAACGGACGGACGGTCTGACTGATTACAGTGGAAATTATGCTATGGTTGGATGAATAATATATTGGCAAATTAAGGAAGCATAAGTAAGTTTGCTACCTCACATGTTTATGGACAAATACTTTTCTTAAATTACTCTAGAGCTCTCAGATGTTTTTCTCAATTACGCTTTCACTGTACAGTGAGTAAATTGTACACCAAAACTTTATTGATATTCACTCAAAAAAGTACACGCATATATCCAAACAAGCATTCCTTTTCAGAAGGAGTAATATTTTTGCCATTTTGAATGCATTCATGCTGACCTCTAAACTACACTTTTGGTAACAAACGGAGGCCCGTCATGCCGCAAGCCAGCTATTCTCAGAAGCTCTACCATGAACTCACACTTGAGTCTTGGGTGTTTGAAATGTCAAACTAGAAACATTTGTAGTTGAAGCTTATTTTAAAATGTCATCATTGTGCCAAAAACGCGCAAAGTAACCACACAGGCAACATATTCTCACGCTGCGTATACGCAATATCACGTGTAATAAAATAAAAAACAGAAGATTCAGTTACGCATACAACGTGTGTGCCAAAAAATCGAACTCCAGATAAAAGCAAATGTGTGTAAAAAAATTTTATTGACATTTAGAAAGCCCGAAAAAATTCCAGTTTAAAGTTCAGAAAAACATTGCCAATTGCAGAACTCTATGGAGCGACACCCACAACCGAACATGTGTACACACATGTACTCACTTGTTGAGCGCCAAAATGTCATGCAATAAACAACTCGCACGCACGCACACACAAACATGATTCTTTCTGTAAGTCAAAAGCAATTAGTGTGTACGCAACAAGTTGACACGGCAGCATTTTACAGAAACAATGCAGACAAATGAATATGTGATTTGACATTTTGGAACGCACGAAAAAGGTCAAAGTTTAAAGTAACATGACCGAAAATGCCGTACGGAAATGGCAATGTAATGAAAACGCTCGGCAGCAAAAGAGAACGCACCAAGTGAGAAACAATACCCTACACACATGGCACGTAGCAACCCCACAAAAAGTGCTGGAGTGTTGCGAGAAAACAGAGTCCCCTTCTGCAAGGGGTAAAAGTCTGAGAAAGAAACATTTAAGCTTGGCCGGTTTTGAGAGGGTGTTCTTACTGATATTTATTGGTTGGTAACTCTTATAGTTAACGAAATATAAAAAGAGTTTCTGAGGGGAGAGGAAAGTTCTAATCTCTCTCAAGGTCTCCGAGCATGAATATGTTTGGATCGCTCTTCAAGACACCCTAATCAAGTGTCTAATTGTTCTTCTTCGATGTGTTGCACACATGTGTGCCCAAGCATACGAAATATCTCAAGGAGGGGCAAGGTGTGAAGGGCACACCAAACGTCAAACTTGTTGATTCATTAAATTGTATCTTCGTGACATTTAAAGTTGCCTCTACTGCATGAACAAAAAGCAAACACATGAATGAATGAAAAGCGTTCAAGCAACTAAGCGAATGAAATGAAGTCTTACGTTCAAATCAGCTTTGTTTTTATAACAAATTTTCATTTTCATTTATTTTTTTTTTTGTTGTGTTTTTTTTTTGTTTTTTGTTTTTCGCTGGAAAAACCTTTGCAAGTTGTCCTCTTGGAAAAGTAGCTAGGATGCTAATAGATGCGATTAAACGCCCACTTCGATTACTGCGAAAATTGTGCGCGCAGGCGAAGGCGAACTTTTGTAGTACTTTGCCCTTTCATTGCTGGTGCTGCCGGCACGTGTAGGACGTTGCCATCTTCATAATGATAACCGTGATAACTATGACGATGCGGATAATGATGATGTTCATGTTGATGATGTTTTTTAATGGTGTTTCTATGGCAAACGAACAAAGCAGAAGCTTCGAAAGTGCGCTCATCCTTAATGGCAACTGTTGCTTCCTTTACAAGCTCAGACAAGACAAAAGGAATTCGAACTTCGCAACAAACTTTCTGTCGTCATACACACACACACACACACACACACACACACACGCATACACACAAAGTAAACAAAATGGCGGCAGACAAACTCATACAATGAAACATTTTCATCAATGAATTTACGCACATGAATGAAAAGCTATTCTCGCCCTCCAAACCAAAAGCTAAGCAATGACGTCATCATCATTTTTCGCACAGTCAGTCAATCAAAAGCAGAAAGCATTTCCTTCTACACATACGTTGTTGTGCCTCTGTTAATGCCAAACTGTTAAACGCGCCGAAAGCTGCCAAAACTTCAGTCGAAGCTTTCGGCCTCGCACAATATTATTATGAACTTTGATATTTCACAGCGCACGAACGCAACTGTTGCTGGCAGCATTCCATTTACGTATTATATTTCACAGAAATTTCCTACGAAGAGGAAAAAACAAATCGAATTAAATTAAATTAAAGCCATTTGCGACTTTACCGAAACTTTAATGCTCTAGCAGCATTATTGAATTATTGCCTTCTACATGACCGTTTCTCCGTTAAGAAATATACACGTTCTTAAGAGGATTTACAGATATATATTCTTCAAATTTACAACTACACATGAAGGCGGTTCCGTGCCCACTTCCAATTCTTACAAAACTTGTTCAATTGTCTGAACATTAGCAATAGCGTATAAAGAAAAGGTTTGCTTATATTATCAATCAAAAAAGTTTACCCTACGAAAACCGCTTTTTTGATCAATGGTTCCTTTGAAATTTCTATGCTAAAGTCATCCGATTCTAGACCGTAGTCTCTCAACCAAACCCTCATTTATCGTTGGTCTGATTAGATATACAATGGCTGAGCATATTTGATGATAAAAATTGATAGACATGCTTATATCAATTCCTCTCGTCGACCTGTTCAATAATACATAAGCTTCGTAGAGCCAAAGATGACTTCTTCAGACCGTGTGTAGTATAAAACAATTGAATATATCGCCTATATCGGTAGCAACAACAATAACTACAGTCAACAGAAGAAAAAACTACAGTTAAAATGCTTTAATTAGCAACACAACATTTGACCTTTCAATCTGTTTGTCACTTTGCCTTTTGATATTATGAAGTTATTTCCACTTGTGGGTGCTTCCCTTTGTTTAACTTGAGTGCTTCGGCGTGTGTATGGGTGTATGGGCATAATTGATTAGTTTCGCTTTCACTTCCTGTCTAAGCACACACATCCGCAAATAACTTTGATTTATTATATCAAACAATTATAAATCGCTGTCAGATTCTTTTGTCTATAATTTTGACTAATTGTTTTTAGAATTTGCGTGGGCAACTTTCTTCATTCAGTTCTCCCTGTCTGTCTCTCTGTCTGTCTGACTGCCTGTCTGGCTAGTTGCCTTCGAAGCGACAGAAAATCTTGCTGGCATATTGCTTGCCTTTTGTGTATATTAAGCCAAATTGATTAGTTAGTAACGCCTTAAATAGTTCCGTTTTTATGACTAATGAGCAAATGTGAAGTCTTCATGAGTTTAAAGTTTTTATTCATAAAGTTTCTAAGGGAATAAAACAATTCAAAGATGCCAAATCAGAGCAATAAATAAATTTATCAAAATGAATTTAAAAAAGTATAAAAAGTCAATAAAATAAACGTGTTCAGAGCAATTAAATTTATATTTCTTCTTCTTTAGTAATAAAATACACCAAATAATTACTCATTTCTAATTTAAAATATTATATTGAATCATGATACTGAATCATTTGCAGGGATTTCAGTTGCCAACTGTAACATCTTTTACCATAAACAGTAAACTCTCAAAAGAATGAATTTCCATAAATTTTAAATCTTACAAAAATTCAAGCGATTTTCTATTCCTTGATTACCTTCTAAGGATATGAATCTATGTTTATGAACAGTCATTATGTTACTAAAACAGTCGTCTTGCTGCTAAGCTTATTAAAATGAGAGAGAAAAGGAAAAATTATTGTTACTACAAGAGTACTGCTCCTCTTATAGCATTACACAACCTGTATATTGGGCACATGTTTCTATATCTCACTCTGATATGTACGCTATATAAAAATGAAAGTTTCATCAAAATATCCTCAGTAATTATTACGTGAAATTGTAGCAACACATCCTCATAAATTAAAACATTTGTGTGATTAAAAGTATGCACAAATACGTCGATCTACAGCAGAGAAGTCAAACCGGAATCTTGAGATCACAGCATTTTTCCAAGATCCGAAAATCTCGGGGCTGTCAATTGTTAGAAACTTAAAATGTATTATGTTGAAATGTAAAAATCTCAATCGTAAATGACTATTAGGCTAACTATACGATAACAACAATTGAGGTCAGAGCAGTCATCTCATTACAAACACAATTAGCTAGAATGTTGGAAGTCTCTATCATCCTGGGATCCCGAAATTGACATATCTAATCTGCACAAACTCGGATAAAACGGAGTAAAGTTGATCAAAGTTTCCAGAATTAAAATGAGAAGGAGAATAACAAAAATTAATGATGGCTACGCAAAACATGACTTCGAGCGGAAGTTTATTGGAATTACGGTTAGTTTAAGCCTTCTATGCTAAGAAACCATGTGTACAGTTCAAAAGGGTCTATTGTCTAGGGCAGCATAGAATATAAAACTAAGAAGGTCTGAGATGAAACAAATGAAAATCTCAACACTCATCAGCGATTCAAACTTCACTTATAAAAATTGACAAAATTTACCGAAAGAAACATTCAAATTATATTTATCGCCATAAGTTTATATCTTTCATTTAAGTCCAACATTGTTACGCCATCTTATGTCTTGGGTGATAGCGTCGAATACAAAATTAAAACATTAACACAACTTCTGCACTTCAATTATTAGAAAAAGAAAACCTACCTTTGCCGCCATAAGCAGACTCCATACGCCTTTATCCAAACGCACATGCGAGTGTCATGCCAAGCAAAAAAAAAAGCAGAAGAATACGAGAAAAAACGTTATCCGCAATCTGTGGCCAAGATGAGCCAAGGAGCGAGTAAGAAAAATCAAGATGCAACGCGCAAATAAGAACTTTCAACGAGTTGCGCGCGACTGGAAATGAACGCGCGTAATTAATTATCAACAAGAAGCTAGAGAGGTGATAGCGGCAAGGGGGAGGGATGAGGCAGAATGGCGAGTGTAGCAAAGTAGGCGCACAGACAAGCAGCAGCAGCAGCAGCAGAGATTGGTAATATGAGATAAATAGCAAAGCGTAAACAGTTGGCAAAAAGGACGTTAAGCCACTTTAATGGCTACCACAATTACGCGTCAATTGCCAATGAAGACGATGAAGAGGAAGCACAAAGAGCCAACCAACTGCGCTATGGTGAGCGCTGAATGCAGGTGGGGAGGGAGGGGGCCAGCATTGAGCTGAGCAAGTCAAAAGGAAAACGGTAGCGCAGAGATGATATGCGCGTGCGCATGTGCACGTCTCGTTGACAAAGCACGAAAGCGGCGAATGCGGCAATTTTGCGGCGAATTGTGCAAGATTATGCTGACCGATATAGACAGCCAGACGGACAGCCAGACCGACAGACAACCAAGCCTGGCGCAGTGAACGAGTGCAAAACAAGCGAAGTTCTGCCTATGCGTATGCAAGCAATTGAGTGTGTGAGCGAGACAGCTAGTGCGTCACTGTCTAATGCCGATTACGATCATGCACAAAATTGACACGAGTGCGCGAATGTGTGAATGTGCGAATGTGCAAGGAAAACGGAAATTGAAAAAAAAACAACAAAGAATGAACGAAACCCGACGGCTCGCGGCTCGCGGTCGTGCCAATAGTCGACTTCGTGTTTGTTCTTAACGCCGTCGCATTTGTGAGATTTTACAATTTTGATTTGAAACACGCAAATTTATATTTGCTATTTTCGGGCGGTTTTTCACTTTGAGTTGAAGTTGGCTTTTTGTGTTGTTGTTGTTTTTTTTTTTGTTTTTTTTTTGTTGGTTTGCTGCAGGCTACGCTTAATGATCACATGCAAGCGCTGCGTAAATAGCAAACTGAGCAGGCGCGCGCTTATTTAAATGCGATCAAGTTCGATCGTTTCAATCTATTGATTTGATTATGTTTCTTATTTCCTTTTTATTTTTATACATTTCAGTTTACAGCTTAATGTACACACACACAAACACACATACACAAACACACACACACACTAAGAACTTCTTGTTGTTGTTGTTGGCTTACTTAATGAACTGCACGTGATATGTGCAAATTTAGTTTCAACACTTTGGTTTGCAATTTTTATTTTTACCGGTCAAATTTAGCAAAATTTTTGTTATTTGTTCGCTTGAGCGCAGTTTTTTGTTCACCACTCACCGTTGCAAATGTTCACGCGTTACTCAGCGAGCAGAAAATCATTTCACACAACGTGAGGCGCGGCGAGCGTCGTCGAGAGTTGACTTCAAGTCGTCGTAGCCGTAGCCGTTGTCGCTGTCGTTGTCGTCGTCGTCGTCGTTGTTGTCGTCATGGTCGTGGGCAGATCCATCGCCTTACTTAGATCGCATTTTATTTTTTTTTTTTAATTTTTTTCTTATTTTTTTTTTTTCACTTATAACGCGTAGGCAAATGTATTTGCTTCTCTTTCACGTGCAGTCGCACTCAGTCACACACACACACAGAGAAAAGCGCGCAGCCATGCTGTTTTACATAAACACACGCACACACACACACACACGTGCATACGACCCCCGCAATTTTCAATTGCTTTTCTTTTTTTTTTCTCCATTATTTTTTATAAGTTTATATATGTACTCATACTTATATATGTATGTATGTATGTATGTATGTATGTATGTATGTATATCGTTCTATTCTCCAATCATCATCTTTGCTGACTTCTTCTGGCACTTTGTATCGCTTCTAACACGGCCTCAACTCAACTCAACTCAGCCGTCGTCTTTGGCCATACGATTTTAGCCCATTTTTTCCAGGGGCGTCAGTCGCGCGCACGCTCAGCCTTCGTACATTTTGTCATCGTCATCGTGATTGTTGTTGTTGTTGTTATTGTTCCTGATTTGTTGCTGCATGCATCATCTGGGCGCATGCCCAAATGACAGACTATCTTGGTTCCACAAAAACCCACACACACACACACACACGCACACTCAACTCGATTATTTCTGAGCTTGACTCTAGACCCGATGTATTTCTATGAATACTTTGCTTTGTCTCTTCGACGCTTTGTGAAATTCTCACCTGAATTTGTTTGGACGCACGAGCTTTTCAACAAGCCCACATCAAAGTTACTGCAACACTTGAAATCACGCGTTTTGAAGCTTCTCATTAAATTAAGAATCTAAGCGCGCTTAAGTCTTCGTATTTGTTTAGTCTCACCCGCTCATCAAAGGACTTGAACAGCGTTAACTGATTTACCACTGGGCTTTTTATTTTCTTATCATTTACAAGTCAAACTAAACTCTCTACCTTTCCTTAAAACTTTTTTACTTATCTTTTTTCGTCAGTATTTTCTTCTGCCCTTCTTGAAAGGCGTTTTGGAAAACCTTTTTCATCAAGGTAATCCTATTTTTCCATATAGTATCCCTTAAGTAATTAACATATGTAATACATGTATGTATGTATGTATCCTTTATTTCATGAGTCTTCTAAAAATGTATTAAAAATATTCTTATCTCGAAAGATTGATAGATGAAATATCAGAATACATGTAGATCGAAAGATTGATAGATGAAATTTCAGCATACACGTATATCCCTTATGTTCATACATCAAATAAGTCACAAACAAGGGCGTAGCCAACTTGTCACAAGGGGAAGGCTGAAATTGTATTTTTGCATAAGTCTGACCACTTTTAGTCCGAATCAGACCTAATTCAAGACAAATTTATGTTGTAGGCCGTCTCTCCCTGCCCTTTGCCTACATTTAAAAGTCTTGAAAATTTTTAGAGAGGCTTTTGTCTGTTGCAAACCTGCAACCTCCGGACTTCGCCTCGAATCGAAATGGTACTGCTGATCTAATGATTCGGTGCTGCAGAAGATGGGATGCCCGAGCCTTCTAGTGTTTTCGGTTTTGAGCCATGGTAATAGTGTGTACGTTATCTTTTGGTCTGGGCCCATCTTCGTGATGCTCCATACTGGGGCATTTTTTCTTGGCCATCTATCGCGAGTTAAGCTCCTGCTTGAAGTCAAGTCGCTGATCCCCAGATTGGCAGAGGTCTAGATAGGAGATGCTGCTGCCTTTTTAACACAACTTTAATATTATTCAATAGGTCAATGCATTCATATTCCATTTTCTTTTTCTCGTATTTTATCTGCCGGTTTTTATAAGCTGCTTCCTGATACTTTCGTGACCAACTTTTCTATCAAACCCATTTTAGCCCAAATCAAATTAAGAAAATCTGTTAAAACAAGAAAAAAAATACACAGAACTTTTCTCCGAAAAATTCAAAGCTTTTGCCGTCGAAAGCTTCATAGACAAAAGCTTAAAGCTTCACAGAAAAAAGCTACAACGCCGAAAGAGGCGCAACACGCCCACTTGTAGCAATACACACCTCTGCAAAGTATATAACGCTGCACTTTGGGCTCGTTTCGCATACACGCAGAGAATAACACCTACACCTACACACAGATACACAGGTACAGATGCAGATGCAGAAACCGACACACACGAGCAAACGTGGGTGGCTTCATTGATAAATTTACGCGCGACATTTGCCGCTGCAGCAGCAGCAGCCCAGCTGATGAAGAACGCGACATCGCCAGCAGCGGCAGCGGCATCAGCAGAGATTAACTGCAAATTGAATTGCAAAATGCTTTGCAGCTGTGCAAAGCGAACTAAACCAAACATAACTGAACTGTACTAAATGCGATGCCAGGCTATGCCATGCCATGTGATGCGATGCGATGCGAACACGAATGTGAACTCAAAACTTGCTTTATGATGCTCGATGATTGTTACTCGTTTTCGCTGCCATTTGTCGGTCTTTTTTGGCGCTGAGCAGCGCTCCATTTATATACCCTATAGACAGAGTGTGTCAGGGTATATCAACTATTTAACACCCATAAGGAGGAGAGTTACGCCACACAAAGTATTTATAATATTGATTAGAATGACGAGAAAAGTTTATATAGACATGTCTGTCCGTCATGAGCCATGGTTCTCGGAAACTATAAGAGCTATGGAATTGAAGTTTGGAAGGTAGCCCCGTCCAACCAGTAGCCCCCACTTTTTAAAAAGATCATAGCTCGAACACCAGAAGCGATAGAAATATGAGAATCGGTTTGTAGACTCACTGAGTATAGCTCTATAAAATTTATTAAAACATTTCGCCCTTTCATTTCCCCATAAACAATAGTTTTCATAAATTTGCTACATCTTCTAATCCGTAAAAGGTAAGAAGCTGCAGTATAATCTTATAATTTTTTGCAAGCTCAGTAAAGATACCTCTTCAAAATTGCAGCCACCACAAAAGACCATTTTCACCGAATTGTTGCCCCAAAAAGACCAAACTGAAAACGATTCCATACAACAGCAACATTACTGTTAGCTAATGGCAACAACAGTACTCTAAGCCCTGCCTTACCAACGAATTGGAACAACAACAGACTGTTAGCTATGAATTCATGTATGTTATCGTAGCATTGCCACTGTTGCTGTCGGCAGATCTGGTGTGTACAGGGCATTATATTGTCGATGAAACTCGACTATACCGCCTTTAATTATTTTTTTTTTATTTTTCGTGTTGTTGTGGGTGTATTACCAACATCATCGTCAACTGCTTAGTTCTGTGCACACATGTGTGTGTGTTTTTTTTTACTTTAATGCTTAGATATTTTTTTCATCTGTGAATGAATACGATTTATATCTTTTTGTAACACTGAGTTAGTCAATGAAAATATATGAATGAGTTTGCGAGTGTGAATGAAAGGCAGCTAAAACACCCACTGACTGTTTCATTGGTCTTTCAAACAACAATATAAATATATAATAAAATATACATGTATCTGTATTTCTGCATTGAGCATTTGTTTTAATAAGGAAACTTGTAAATTAGCTTGCTTCATCGTACACTGTGCGAAACTTCAAAGCGCGTCTGGCTTAAATCAACGGCCAATTCAAGTTCCATTTTTTCTACAAGTGCATTGCGGTTTTCATTGATTTTGCATTTCTCATTCATAAAAATGATTTGCATATGTCTTTTCTAACTTCATTCAGCAAATAAAGGCGCGACTGCCGACTGTGCTGTCGATTAATTACGTTCGCGACTCCCACAATCGAACGACATTAACTGTAATTGTCTATTCAGGCAATAAATCGCAATTGAATCGCATTAAACCACGTATATCATTAGGCCATATAAGTGAGATAAAAGAAATATTTGCAAATGTATAAATATATATTGATTGCTAAACAAAAGAAGAACAATGAGTTATTTGCAATATGCTGACTGAGATGGCTTTGTGCATATTGCAGACAACGATTACAACATTTTATGATATCAAAATGACTTAAAGACTTAATATTGACAACTTTAATATTATTTTGATATTATTAAATTAATTTATTAGCTATTCAACAAGCGGCTACTTTGAAAAATTAGCATCCGAAATAAACTTTTTACCATATTTCACATTTGGCTTATGCTACGACAAAACCATTTCTATACTAAATAAAACTCGCGAAAATTTCCTGCAATTTTTGTTCTAACCTTTTTTTTTCGAACGCCAAAATAACACAGTTTTAAAAGTATAACTTTTTTGTCCAAAAAAAACTGAGGTGGCAAAGTTGAAATTCGGAAAAAAAACTAATTATATATAAGGATATCATATTCGAAACACCCGATGATGATTTCCAAGCGAAACTACCAAATGACTGGACTAAAGTTGTAATTTTACTATTATATAATCTCCTTCGTAATTAGACCTATAAGAGTTATTGCCACATCTTGAGTCTTTATTAGAGAAACGAAAAACTTAAAGAACTTTTAGATAGAAAAGCTTCATCTTCTTCTAAAGAGAACTTTGTTGAAATATTAGATGATCTGAAAAAATTTAGCATTGAAGGAAACTCCGCAACAGGAAATCACGCATTCCAGTTATACAGTGCTAGTTTTAGTAGCGTGTTTCTTGTATGTCTTTGCATTATTTCAAAGTACTACTGGGTTCTTGAACCAGTATTCAATGTAATGCAATTGAAAAACTATGACATGTTTAAATGTTTTGAACTTATATGAAAATTTTTAAAAATCGTTCGATTTAATAGATCGAACATTGCCGTAATTTTTGGTGATTTATTTAAAGATGCCTATGAATTGGCCAAGAGCTCAAAAACTGCTACAATATATTTGTAAATCAACAGAACTTTCTTTCTTTTTTAATAAAAAGGTTTAAGTACACAAAAATTCACTAGTACTCTTGACTGTTTTTATTGAATTTATTTACTATTTGTTTTTCTTTTTTGCTCTTTTAATTTTATGCCATTCGCTGCTTTCACTACAATGGGGCACTAGTTGAAGCTTTGGGTCGTAAGAAGTTGGCGAACACTTTACCGGAATCAACGTCATTGTTGTTGCTTGCATGACGCACATTTCCGTTTTGTTTTCATGCACAGTTCATTTAATGAATATTCTTACAGCATTTACGTCAGCAGGAACAACAACGCCAAACGAAAATAAAAACTCATTAAAATCAGCTATCAGTCAAATAGCATGGCCACAGTCGATATTTATGCAAGACTCGAACTCGTCCTCTTCATCATCATCATCATTCCCAACATCGTCCTCATCAATGGCGTTGTCGTTGACTTCAGTGTGTTCATTAACATATTCCAAGTAGTTGCAGAAGGCAAGTGGCAATCTCAGCCATTGACGTGCTGAAATGTTTATTTTTAGCCTTCATTCATAAAATATTCTACAAAAGTTTCGAACAACCCAAATTGTTCGTTCTACAGGCACCAACTTTCTTTCCACTTTGAAAATGAGTGCAATAGATTATTTTTTTTTTTTTTGCTAATTTAACATTTTCACATTGAAGTTTACAAAGTTTTCAAACTTTTACCCACACATGCATACATTTTTGGTCATTCGACGATAAAATTGTAGTCATCAAAATTGAATTTTCATTTTATGAACTTTGCTTACAAATTCACTTGGCCTATCATCATCATCATCTTCAACACCATCATCGTCTTCGACAACATAATCATCAGCATTCTGCTGGTGGTCCACGGCTTGCACTGGGCCCCACCTGTTGGCCACCAGCGCATTCAATGCAGCCGCCGAACAATTTAATAACCAAAAATTTCTATTTTCGGTCATAAAGTTGACGTTTCAATTGCCACAAACGTGTGTGTTCGCCATTGTTTTCGAGCAACGCAGATTGTATCTGTGCGATACAATGTGACACTTTTATACGACTGTGCGTTGGGTCACTCTCACACAAGCAGCCAGCCAGCCAGCCAAAGTCGATAAGTGAGTCGAGTCGATTCGAGTCAATGTTTGCTTGCTTCGTTTTGAAATTGTAGACACGCGAACTCGATTTGGTCTATGTTGATTTATGATAACGTGCTCTATAAATTTTCAACATAAATCGTTGGCCATTGATGTTATGTTAATTATTTTCCGATTCTGATAATTTCCAGTCGTGTTTATTGTAAATAAATAAATTTCGTATTTTCTCCAGGCAATTTATATTATATGATTTGATTGTGTTGCGAATGAACAAGCCACACAAGTTGAGTCAGCTTTGATTACAATTCGATATAATATAAACTTTGGTCTCTTGTTGTTCATCAAAAGCTTCATTCAGTGTGTTTGTCATTGATTCAATTTGATTTGTTATGCGAGTCGGAAAGCGTGATTCAGACAGCTGACAAAGCGTGTAAAATAGGAGCCAGTTGCCGGGCACGATAATAAATATCGAATTGATTCGTTGCAAGAACGAATAGAATAAATGACAAATTGACTATAATAAATGGCAAGTTTGTAATCATTGTATCTCAAATTGCAGACTTTCCACAGCTGTCTAGAACTGCAAAAAAACGGATTTCTTGCTTGTGGAACGTCGATTCTTTTTTTAGAAAATCAATGCTGAATCCAGGCTTATCGAAGAAATTTTAAATGCTTCAACATAATTATATATATTTTTGTAGAATCAGTGTTCGTTGGTGGTGCTGCAGAAAGGGACCAGAATGAATAAATTTTTGCAATTAACAGGTAATTATCGTCAACAAAATGCAGTGCCACACACGTTTTATGTCTTGAAAGTTAATTTATTCGACAAAAGCTTAACATTTTTATTTATTATTAATCAGGAAAACGAAAACCTACGGAAAATATTGAACTAAATTCGAAAGAAGTCTCCGAAGACTGGAATTTTGCGAGCCTTTATGATACTATGCTCAAAAATATAAATAATATGATCCTCTTGAAAAGTTAAGCTTGACAATGCGTTCAACAGAATGATTGCCTTTCGAATCGGAGATCGAAGATATCAATATATTGGACCTACCTGTGTTATGGATTATCTGAATGGGGTGTCAATAACAAAGTTTCAGAAATATAACGGATAATGCAGCTACCATGATAAAAGCATATAGTTCGCTGGAAATCTTATCTCAATCTTGAATCTTATGAGAGGTATGCACTTTAGTGTTAGAGAATATACAATGTGTCGTTTCTAAACGCCAGCGAATTGAATGCTGCCGGATCCAAGAAGTAACAACTCGTTGATATAGTCACTTTAAGCAAAATTTTTAAAAATTAAGACACAGTTTTTATATTCTTTTTCCAATACCTCAAGCATCACCACCCACAGCAGATGAGATAAAGGAATAACCTTGCAGATTATGGCTATGTTTATTTTATTTGATTTTATAGATTATTTTAATGATCGAAAACCATCAATGCACCGAGGATCGTCTTTTTTTCGCACCTCTTCAATGACGTAAAAATGTTCGAAGTAATTCAGTAATCGAGGCTAGTTTAACGCTTTTTAATAGTTCAAGCATACCTAGTAGCATACTACTGTTCGGACTCATACAATTTTCATGAAAACCATACCCCAAACAGTTTCGATTCATAAGCAATATTTGCTATGCGTCACCCAGACTTTCCGACTAAAGAAGAGTACAGGGTGAAAATAGAAGTTACTAACCTAATGTTGCCATAAACACAGTTTTTATTAAAAACTGTTTATATCCATACAATCAACCCATACAGAAGAAAGATAAATAGACAATAATTAACATCCTTCCTCTAAAAAAATTGTACATTAAATTATTATACTATTGATATATTAGTATAATAATCAGGAAGTTCGTGAAGCCTTTTCCAGCGCCTCCACATTAGTACACCAAAAAGTAATGCTTAAAAACTTATAATTTTTCAATTAATAAACGTCATGCCCACCCTACGAAAAACCATTTTGTAATGTCATACTTGAACGATGCGCATAAGAATGGCGACCATGCGCTGAGACATGCCCAACCCATATTGTTACCATAAATCTTTTTTATTACCATTTCCTTTATTTTATGAAAATTGTATGCATAAAAATTCTATAAATTTTTCTCAGTTTTTTGTAAGTGTGTCTTATTTTATTATTTTTGCAGAAAAAATCAACATTTGCAATTTCAATTAATAGACTTGCCACAGCTACGGGACGCTAACCCCTCAGTGCACAACGCTTGGCAAGCACACTCAAACACACACACACACATACACAAAATATATGTACATGAAACTATGTCAAATAAATCATAACATTCATGGCACATGTCTGGTTCTGTCTGTCTATGAATCTCATCTCTGCTTGACTTGACTCGAGTTGACTTGTGCTGACTGCATTTTGGTCTCTAAAGTTGTCGGTCTCTTAATCTGTCTCTATGTCCGTCTGTCTGTCTGTCTGTCTGTCAGTCTACATATCTTTTGTAACTGTCTGCCAATGTCGGAGTCATGAAACTGTAGCAAAAATAAAATAAATAATTTAATAAAATTATGAAAAAAAAAAAAAACCGTCAGAAACTTGTTCAATTCATGCTTCTTTTGGCGCATTTCATAATCATGCACATATCTGACGCAGTATCATTGTGCAAAATTTAAATAAATAAATTGAGTTACCACCTTTAAAAGCGTGCGATTCGCTTAATACTTGTCAACAAGTTGCATGTTTGTGGTGTGATGAAATTATGGCTTGTTGCAATTGTGCGAAATTTGCATTGTTGCTCGTTGCTGCTGATGAGCCTCAAATCTGAGACGGAAGTGCAAAGAAACGCAGTGGTTTTGTTATGCTTATATGTCGTTGAAAGACACAAAAGTCTCTGGATTAAACAACGTTTTGACTGCAGTTGATCTGAAATGATAATGCCAGCAGAAACATAAGACTACAGTGACAAACTTCGTTTAAATAAAGAACCATTTTATTTTATTATTTATAGCGAAATGAAAAAAAAAAACCACCTCGCCCAAAACCCATTTGTTGTGCTCATAATTTTATACGTAGCCAAGTCAATTTGTTTTTGTTATTTTTTTTTTTGTTTTTGTTACTTTAATAAATAAACAATTTTCACACAGCAGAAGAGCAAAAACGCTTCCCTTTAGCTTTTTCTATTGCTCGCTCAACTTGGCCCAACTTTATTTCGTCAGCGATGCACAGTGAACCAAGCTCATGCCGAAGCAATTGCAAATGGAAAACAACAACGGGCAAATGGAAAAAGAAAAACGCCAACAACGGTGCAAAATGTTATAGCTTTAAGGCACGTGTATGCAATTTTCATTCATACATTATTCATTCATAATGTTCAATTTCTGCCTTTTTTTTTTCGTTGGTCTTTCGTTCGTTACCAATATGCACTAACATGGCTCATACGCTTGCGCACTCCCTTGGCCATCTTGCAGACTCCACGCGCTTGTGTGCGTTGCTGAAGCGTTGCTCAAATAGCGAATTTTTGGCTTGTGTTTCTACATGCAACATTCTTTGTTTTATTATTGTTTATTTTCCTTTTGTTTTTGTTTTTTTGACTTAGTTGCACGTTTAGCATTTTACGTCTGGAAATCATAGTTCAAGACGCAAATATAATTGGCAATTTGAAGTCAATTGCCTGTTTACCCTTTTTGGTGTGCGCTCATCAATACTTTGGTCCATAGTAATGAAGAAATCTCATGCTATCTCGGGAGGAAGTTAACATTTTCATAAACGTTTGATTGTTATTAATTTACATAAGTACTGTTGGAAAATAGTGAAAAAAAGAGCACAAAGTTGGCTTGCTTTTGCGCCTTAAACATTTGAAATTAACATGAAATTTAGCAGCAAGTTTGTTGCTTAAGTCATTCGTTTTTGCGTTGAAAAATCATATCATATTTTTTTTATTTTTTTTTTGTATACAACAAATATATTAAAAATTGTTTTTAAACAACCTCAAGTTATAGAAGACTTTTTTGTGTTATATATAATAAAATTTATCACTTTCTAGTCATGTGTCGAAGCACTTTCTTGGCACAAAGCTTTGGTTCGAATCTGTTAACTTTCGCTGCTAGTCCAACGCATTAGCTACCGAGCCATAGCAGTATCACTAAAGTGACACATTACAGATACGCCATAATCGTTACTGCAACAAACGGCTAACAATATAATTTACTTTCATTAAGAAAACAGTGGTTTGTTAAACAAGTTGAGTCTTTTGTTGTGCACGTTCTTCAGCCAAAACATATCTCTCTAGCCACTAACTAAGAGCGCAATTTAATGGCTTCATTATCGCGCCACTAACACGCAAGATAAGCCAAACAATACAGCCTTACAAACTTTGTTTCACCGCGACACAAAAAGATAGTTAAGCGAAACAAACGCGCACACTTTTAATTAACAACGAACGGCCTACGAAGCGCTTCTGCGGCTGCCGGCGAATGCACAGAAGTATATGAGTAATTCTGCAATTTGAATGCAAATCGTTGCACGACAAACAAAATCGACTGTGATGGCTTAAATCGTTAAAACAAAATTTGAAACAAAAGTCACTCAATTCAATTCAACACACAACACACATCACAGATACAGACACAGACACAGCGCAGAGTCGCACCAACAAATTAAATGACAATCTATTTAAAGCGTGCAACAATCGGCAGCGGCGGCAACTTTGTAGCATTTTATCAATTTAATTTTCACGAAAATTGCCGCCGCTTTTCGCTCTCATATTCAAATTCAATTTCCAAATCGAATTCAGTTATTAAATTTGACAAGTCTTTCGTTTGCGACGGCGGCAGCTGCCTTTATGTGCTTGTTGTTGGTATTACTGCAGCCGCCTGTCTTCGCACCATCGCATTAAGGCATGCAACAATTTGGGGCAGATTTGTGCTGTCGTTACTGTCATCAGCTACTAAATTACTTAGCTTTGATTTTCGGTGCCACTGTCGGCACAAGTTCAAAGCCGTAGCCAAGATTGCTTTGCGTTAAAGGGTTCGCTTGTTTGTCTTATTGTTCAATTAGCATTTTGTTTGGCCAAGGCACTTGGCTAACAATTTGAAAAATTTCATTGTCGGAATTTTTGTGTGAGCGAATACGAAATCGGCCAAATCGGCAATAATGTCATAACTGTCAATTTCTCTAATATGAGTTTTATGTCGACCACGGCGCAACTCAATTACTGCACGCGATGTCTTTGCGCTCGCCTCCGTTGTCTTTTGGCTTCCAACTGCGCAAACTCATTGCTGAAATGCAATTAAGCAAAAACCTTGATGGAGACGAAATAATATTAGTTTTACAACTTTTCAGAAGTCTATGCGACAAATTAAAATGTTGTTGCCAAAAACGAAATCCAATTAACAAAATTTAATTGAAATTTTTTTTAATAATTAATAAAAATCGTTTTAGCAACTCAAACGGAAAAATATAAATGCCGGAAATTGTTACAGATTATATTGGCGATAAATGATTAATAGTAACATATGTAATATATTTTTTTTTAATTGGCGATTCTTGTAACTAAAAACAAAAAGACATACTAAGAAACCAACATATTAGAGATATTATTTTTAACAAATTTTTCTTATCCAGAATTCGTCTAAGAGCGATAAATGATTAATAGTAACATATGTAATATATATATTTTTTTTTAATAGGCGATTCTTGTAACTAAAAACAAAATGACATACCAAGAAACCAACATATTGGAGATATTATTTTGAACAAATTTTTCTTACCTAAAATTCGTCTAAAAGCGACAAATGATTCCATATACATAAATAATTACTTTTTTATCATTTGTTCTTCTTGAAGATTTTTCTATCTCCCGAGGATTATCTTACAAGCAGCACCTATTGGTACTTATGTACAATCAAAAGCGTAGACAGTTTCACACAAAAGAGGGGCTCATACAAAAGTTGAATCTTGCAAGAGTATCGGAAAGCGCCCGGAGATTTTGAAGTTGGTTCTTTTATCTAGCACGTTAGTGTGCCAAAACTTCGGACGGTTTCGTTTGTCAAACAGAATTGTGTAGATTCCAGTGATATCAAATTTTAAAAAAATGTACGCACAATTTTTATGACAACCCTACTCTCTAAATGATACACATTTTCATTGAATTGAGATTTCTTACATAATTTTAAATAAACTCTGTCATTTACTAACGTTTTAAAATTTATGGTCTGTTAGTAATTCAAAGCGATTGGGATCAACTACACAAAAAAGTATTATGCCATAACAACAATAACATTTAATCGAAGCTTATCTTTTGGGATCAGAGCTGTTAAATTTCAAGAGCAAAAAAAACCTTTATCATTTTTGTAAGGAATAGGAACGCTGGCCATGCCAAAGATTGAATGTTCTTTCTAAATACAAATACTAATTTTAGTTGCAACTTTTATTTCTTGTACTAACCTACAATTCATACTCTTCCAACAAAACTATCTTATCCTTACATACTTTGAACTGAAAAACTTAAAATAACATCATTTGTTATTGGGAACACTCTGCGCTGCATTTCCTATGATTAACAGACAACACTGACTAGTGATATCAATTTAAGTTAATCATAAATTATAATAATGAAAAAATGTTAAACATTTTACAAAAATTAAATTATCAGAGTTCAAGAATTGAATAAAAAGAAAAAAACATGTTTGATTGCCAAAACGTGATATGCGATTTTTTATTAATTTTATTTATCTTCTTGTACAGAAACACACACTTAACGCGCTAAGCGCCTGCGCACACTAAGCTGTCATTCAATGTCATGACTGGCAGACGGACAGACGGACGGACAGATGGTTGTACATGCGGACAACTGAACGACTGCGAATGGGCCAAGTTGACATGTTGAACATGCAATGAACTCACGATGTTCGTTCTGGGCGAGTCAAAAGTTGAGCCACTTTGCCGTAAATCGCGAGTTGCTAAAATAGAAAAAAAAAACAAAAACTGTTAATGAAAGAACACTTCAGTCGTCACACTTCAATTCATTCATAAACTTCATTTTCAACGTGTTTTTTAATGAATGAATTTTTTATGCAAAAATCAACGCATTAATGAAGCTTTGAATATAAAATAAACTTAAACTAAAAAAAAAATAGATTTCAGAATTTGAAAGTTTACTTTTTTGAATGATAAATTATGTTGTGCTAAAACTAGAATAGAAAATAATAAAAACAATAAAAACAAATAAAAACAATAAAAAGTGAAAAAATAAGCTACGCTGCGTTGTCGTGCGTCAGTCCAGTTTGACTTCACGACATCCGGTCGGCCGACCGCTGCCTGGCCTGGCCTGCCTTCTGACTTGGCTCTGGCTCTGGCTTGGTCCGACTGGAAATTTGCGTTCTGGCGTGTTGAATGCTGTTGAATAGTTTGCTTGTCTATTCGTCAAGTTCAACGGCAGACAACGACGCAACAGCAACAACAACAGCAGCAACAACAACAACAAAGACGTCTACGACAACGCGCAAAAGTTGTTGTCTCGTAATAAAATTGTTAACATTTATCTTTTGGTCGCAGAAGTTTTTTTCTTTTTATTTCTTATTTATATTTTTCTATGCTTGATTTTGTTGTGTCTGCTTTTCTTATGTATCGCTCATTTTGCACTACAAAGTATTGAATTACAAAACGATTTGTTTATGCCTAAATGGATTTTTAAGAAACGATTTTCACAAAAACTAAAGCCAAAACTATCGTTGACACTTTCAATGTTTCGTTTTTGTTTTTCCTTATTTTTTGTGTCACTCGTGCGTGTCTTATGTAAATCGCATTTGTCGTTATGTTGTTAATGTTGTGTTGGCACTCACTTGGCTCATTCATTCACTCACTCACTCACTCATTCATTCAATGTGCAGACCACACCAACGGCAACGAAGAAAAATGATGTGCATTTGCGATTTTCGTTTTCTTTTTGTTGAAGACAATGATTTTCGATTTTTTTTGTTTTTCTTCTTTTGTATTTTCTCAGATAATTAATTTGTTTGTCAACTGCAAAAAATAAACGAAAATAGACGGCAAACAGAAAAGAAAAACATTTTTAGAAATAATCAACAGCTCCGAAATCGATTCAAAATGATTTTATGTTTATGCTTAAAAAAAACAGCTCAGAATTATTAACAAAGCACAAATTTATCTTTAAAACTAACAACTGTCGTTAGTTACTAGAGGTCTGCTTAAATAAACTTAAGTTGTGGTGAGTCCAACTGAGTACAAGTAAATGTTGTCCTCATAGTGAATATTTCCATAATTCATTCAAATTAATGAGTACTTATTATTGAATGCATTTTATACGTTGTATAGACAATCAAATTATAATTAATAAATTTGAATGATGAATGATAAAGTTCTAGCAGAGAATCCAAATTCGAATTTCACCATGGATATACTTCGAAGGGAATGGAAATCTTTGTTTAAATATTACAAATAATGAATAAATTAAATGGACTTCTTCGACTTATCCTAACGTAAGTAAATCACTCACTTAAATTTCTCTAACTTTTGTAAATGTGCTTATATGTTCAAAATGTTTATTGATTCAGATGCATTTGAATATCTGCACGAACTGATCCAACTCTTTTCGAAAATGAGTGACTTATTTGCCATTTTGAAAGATTGCATCTAGACCTCTACTATCCTCACACCTGAATTGTGACTGTCTATACACCTCGAACATATGCAAAGCTAATAAAAACGACGATTGGTTAAGTCTCAATGGTGAGTAACAAGTTCACTCGAGCGTTGATATTCGCCATTTAAAAATAATGAGATGATGGAGCATGGCAGTTTTTTTTCCAACCTCCTTCCAACCTTTTCCAACCTTCAGCTTGTCAATGAAGCCTAGTGTGATTTTGTAGTAATTATACATAATTGATCATGGAAACTATATGACATAAATTCTGTCTTTGTTGTATTTTTCAATTCTTAACAAATATTTCAACATCTTTTTATTTTTTATTTTTAAAATTCAAAAAATTATTTTGAATTTTAATTAAATTCTAACAGAATTTTCAAACATCTTTCGGACAGTTTTTGCGAAACATTTTTAATTCAAAATGACTATTTAATCAAGTTTATAATAAATAAAAAATGTTTATTCAAGCAAAGTAGAAATGAACCTGCAAAACAACAATATTGTTCTATTGGACACTTTTTTCTGCACATTAAAATGTAATTCGCTACCGAAACTATTCAAAAACGCATTCAAAATGTTTTACGCCCGAAGTGCTTTTGTCTCTATTACAAGACAATGATGGTCACTTCGACGCAACGGTGACCGAAAATGAAATCTTTTCAAGCGAAACACCAAAATCAAACGAGCCGCAACAACTTATCACACTATTTATTGAATGACTTTGTTATAATCAATTCGAGCAACTCTTTTTCTCTCTCCACTTTGGTCTTATTTTCTTTCAATCTTTTTTTATATTTATAAGTAATTTAATTACGGCAACGAGTAAATTGTTTAATTAATGCATGCAAAACTTCACGCAAATCATTGAAAATCCATAAAGTTACGAGCTCGAACGAATTGAACTCAAGTCACTAATCTGGGGCGAGCCAGCGTCGACGCGTGGCCGCGTGGCAAGTGCGGCAACACAAGCACGACGAATCGCCGATGCAGGCGACCACATAAAACACTTAAGCAGCCGTGCTGATTAATTAATTAATACGCCCCGAAATCGAGCAACAAAAAAAAAAACAAAAATCGAAATTCAGCTCAGCATTTAATTAGGCGAATTAGTTCGGGATTAAGTGGCTAATTTTTCATAAGCTCATCGCTAAGGAAAACCCAATGAAAGTTTGTTTTCCGTTTGATTAATTTTGTAGGAAATCGAAAACACTTTGCGGCATATTTTAATTTTCAACGCTTTTTATTTTGTTTAATGTTTTTCGAATTCATTCAACATTTTTCACTTTCGAAATTGGCAGCAAACGATAAAAAATAATGTTGAAATTAGACGTTGCTGCTGATTAGCGGCAACATTGACGCCGCCTTATTTGCGTGCCACATTTCCTCGCTGGCCTGGTCTGCGCCGATTTTCTGAAATCGTTTCATTTATTTTCGGGCCTTTAAAAGGCCTTAAATCTCAGCTGCCAATGAGCCAATAAATTAATAGTCCATTATTTTTAATATTGTATATTTTTTGGCTCCACTGTTGTAAATGTCGCCAAGCGTTTGGCGTTGACTCGCACAGAGTTGCTTTAGTTTTGTACGTTTTAATGCGCATTTGCATTTTAATCTTGAAGACATGCTGCGCAGTCAAATTAATGTTGCCGGTGGTGACTAGTTAGTGCAGCCAATAATTCAGGAGTGCATATGTGCCTTATCAAGCGCTAGTGATGGGGCGTGGTAGGCGGTAGGCATGCAGACTATTGACAAGTGAAGTAAAGCGAAATTGAAATTTATGTAAATCAATTTTTGGTAACAATTTGAATAAGCATTTTGTAACATAAATTTTTAAATCGCCTTATCAAGCACGAAACAAAGCACTGAAAACGAAAGACTTAGGCAACGAACTTGCATGAGAAGAACTCATAGAAAGGAAAGCGTCTTTTATCGTTGTAAGCCAATTTCAATTTATATGTATATATTTTTCAAATTCTCTCTCCTTTTTTAGCATTTCGCATTATTTTAAATTTGTTTCTCATATGCCAAAAAACGTTTCTATTACTTGCACAAAGTTGCACAGACAAAACAAAAGACCTTAGCAAGGAACATGTACTTTTTAAACACAATTCAACACACACCAATTGCCATCTGCACGTAGACCAATCAATGTTGTTGTTGTTGTTGCTGTTGCCAGAACGCTTGCAGCATTTTGCGAACTCATTTTCAACTCAATCAAATCAAATAATTTATTCAGTTGAAAATTACTTGGTGAGTGAGGTCAAGAAGCCAAACAGGCACACATGGCCAAATCCAACAGACGTTTTAACTATTGGACAGCGTTCGGCGGCCAACAAGATAAAGTATAATAAAATGTGTTGATTTTTCCATTTGCATGCTGCCTCAACATTATTTGTGGAAATTATAAATACTTGAACGCCGACGAAGGAGCTGAAGCAGCGCTTTGGGCGATTTGATGTCTACATGAGATGCTAAATTGCTTCATTACATGAGCTTTGCTAGAAAATTAGTTTGTTCTAAAGTTAAAAAAGTGAAAAAATAGTGCTTTGTTTTTGCGGTTGCCGTTGTATTTAATATTGACTTAATTACTATTATTAACAATACACAATTAATGAGAAGTAGTCCTATTCAAAATCAATTTCGAAGCCATCGTCCTGAAACTCATACTCGGTTGAGTCGAGCGTCATGCGTACATGTGGATTGCGGAACCATTCGTAGCGCTCGGCATTGCTGGCAGCCGACCAATGCGTATCACTGAAGACATTCAACGGCTTACGACCGCGTATCTTATCCGAGGCGCGTATACGCTCGAAGGTGGCCAGCAGCGAGATGTGACTATGATACTCATTCAGATGCAAATGCTCCAGATCGACGCACTCGCGCACCAATTCAAGCAGACGATAGTAGCGCAACGTCTCCCAGCCGCTGAAGCCGAGCACCTGTAGTTGCTCGAACGAGATGTAAGGCTTGTCCAGGAACAAATCGTTGCCGGTCCAGTTCTCGCAGACAAGTTTGCGCAATTTCGGCAACGGCAATTGTATGCTGCGATACCAATTGTTCGGCAGCTGTACGACTTCGTTGTTCAGCGCAATGGCAGTGATCGATTGGCACTTCGTGGCTATGACCTGCTGGAAGATGGTCTCAAGTGGGGCATTCAACTGACGCGAATCGTCAAAGCGCACGCAGAGCTTCTTGAGCTTTGGCAGTGCGAGCACATGTTCGACCATGTGCTCAATGCTGCTCAGATTGATTTTTAGCACCTCCAAATTGGGCAACTTGATGTCGTGCAGGCGGAGCGTGCTGTCAAAGTGATCGGTTATGTCAAGCACACGCAACGATGTCATGCCCATGAGCACATTCTGCATGCAACAGCTGTTGAGCGGCACCGAGTGATACGTCGACTTGAAGCTAAGATCCTCAAGCATGCGAAAGCCTTGCAAGTAGCGGCCCGAAATGTTCATGTGCGTCTCCATGCGTTTCAGATTCGGCAATATGAGCGTTAAGTCGCGGAAGTCCTCATCGATCATTGTGTCCGGATTGCCATGGAATATGGCAACCTCAACCTTTGGGAAGCTCAACACTTCGATGTCGCACAAATGCATAATGTACTCGTAGAACTCGGAGAATGAGCCCCAGCCATCCTCATGCACGTGAAATTCCTTGAAATTCGGCGCCATGTGCGACATAAAGAACACGTAGTCATCGATATCGAGATCACGCAAGTAAGGCGTATTTGGGCCAACAATTCGGTAGTCTTCACAACGGCACCACATCTTCACAATCGTATCGATGAATTGCGGATAGGCGCGTGCCATATGCACCTGATCGCTCAGGTGTTCGATTTTCTCAAATATCTGCTCGAAGAAGATATTATTCAGATTGTCAATGCGATTGGGCTCATTGGGCTTGGCGTAGGTAGGCGTGCTTTCCTCATCGTCGGTGTCGTTCATGCACATGTATTTCTTGGGATCGCCCATGGGATGCATTGGCGGCGCAAACTGATACTTTTTAGCGCTCTCCACAATTTGTTCCTCGGCTTGTTGGTTCGCTTGCGTAGCAAAGTGTTGGATTGTTGGTGGCATGGCTTGATGGTTAACATGCTGCATTGGCAACATTAAATGATTATTTACATAGTTTATCGGCAACGCTGGTTGATGATGATGATTCTCAATGTGATTGACTGGCAGAAACGCTTGTGGATTGTACAAATGCATCATGCCATGATTGTTCAAGTGCGGCAGTGGCATGAGTGCGCCATGATTGTTTATATGCTGTAGGGGCAACATGCCGCGATTGTCCAGCTGGTTGATTGGCACAAACGCTTGATGATTGCCAAAGCGTTGGTATGCTTGATTGCCCATATGATTGTATGGCAACATTGCTTGATTCTGCATGTGATTCATTGGTGGTGGCATATTCAGCTGATGATTGTCGTAGTGATTGATCGGCATGAGGCCATGATTGTCCATATGATTGAATGCCAACATACCTTCTTCGTTTTCGTAGTGATTGATTGGCAGCATGGCTTGATTGTAAACGTGCATTATTAAAGACTGTAAGTAATTATTTTTTATTTAATTAATTCGTAAGTTTATATATACAATTATTATATTTTCTTTTATTTTTTTTTGATTCTCGATTTGATCTTGAGTTGTTAACTTGTTGCTTGTTCGCTTGAAACTGTGCCAAACATAACTGAATGTTTGTCTTAAATACAAAAGTGCTGCCTGCACAGGTACAACATAATGCCATAGGATTTTACTATTGTTGTCCCTTTTTGTGCAACAATCTGCCACAAATCAACCACCTATCTATCTATCTATCTATCTATCTATCTATCTATCTATCTATCTATCTACCTGTAAACAATTGTTAATCTGCGCTAAGGATTAAAAGGGACACGCGTTTTTATTGACCTCATTGCCAAAAAGTTAACTACTTCTCACTCAAGTGTGCAGCAGCTACTCAGCCACTGCATATAAGTAATTTCAATATATAACCGTTTGGTGCCTCAAGCCTTAAGTAACTAATTATGAATATTGCAGAACGCACAGATGTCGGAATTTTAATACATTCTTGGAAATTACAGCAAAGCTACTTAACTGCAAATTACAAAGGGAGTGAAGTATCGCTCATTGCTCAATTCACTTTATCAAACATAATTTGTTCTTCTTGATCGACAAATGAGTTGCTGTATGAAACTACAGATCATCTGTAGTTCTGTATTTTATTAGCTTAGCTATAAGTAACTGTACACCGATCACTATGCCAGCTCAAGTGTACCAAGTTGCGTAGCATAATTCTGTAAGACAAAAAGGCCCACTTGCCACTTTACAAGCGCTTAGCCAACTTCAAGTTGTTCAGGGCCCAAGCGCTTATGTTCTTACTTGCACATTTATGCACATAGTTTTGCATTTTGGTTGGTGCGGGTTCATAAATTGCATTAACATTGTCAGGCACAGAGCCAAACACGCCAGACACGTTCAGACACATGTGGCTTGTTCGTCATGACCAAACAGAAATGTTGTTGTGATTTGTTCTTGCTTCACTTCGCCACACTTTGTTTTGTCGACTTTCGTGTTACTCTGAACTGTGCCTGAGTGCAATGTCAACCTGAAGTTGCTTATCTTTACAGTTATCTATGCAACTTGTTTGCATATTACATTGTGTACGTGTAAGACTGTTTAAGACCGGAAGCCACTTGCGAGTTCTTAGAAAATGAGTAGTAAAGCTTTTGCTTTTTGCATAATGTGCCAGGATACAACTTGTAAGGCAACGTTAAATGTATTTATATAAAAATAACTTTCAATCAAATGTCTGGACTTCTTAGCCTTATAAACAAACGTATGACAAACATTTTCAATAAAATTCCAAATAAATTAATTTGAACACAATCATGCATGAAGATACATCAAAATGTTATACAAATGTGCGAGCCGCAACAATAAACACTCTAACGAGATCTCCGAGTAGCGATAATACAATTTGTAAAAAGAGTTCGACTTAACCTCAAACCCAATAAGCAAAGCAACATGAATTCAATGCAACTCAAACAAAAAAAAATACAAAACAAAAAGTGTCCACTTGACAGACGAAAAGCAAAACAAAAAATATATAATAATAATTTAAGCGTAAGAAACAAAAATCAACAAAATAATAAAAAGAAAACAAATGCATAAAACATGAAAGGAAACAAAAAGTTATATCTCCAAAATCAACTGAGGCCTCAGAGCGAGTCTTATGCTCAACGTTAGGCCGAGAGCTCAGCTCAGCTTGAGATTTGAGTGAAGTGATTATGTCAAAATTATTAAAACAGTCTTGTTAAATATGAGTGACTGTGATATTATTTGTTGTTGTTTGTTTGGCCTCTTGCACAATACACTACTTATTTTTCATTTTTTTTTTTTCTTTTTGTTTGATCGACAGTTGGACGGACAAGCCGAGATGTAAGATAATGAACGGACGGACTGACGGTCAGGCGAAACAAGTGCATTTGCATCACTGGAGAGACAGAAGTTCACTGAGAGCCAGACCAAAGACATTAACGGCGTGTGAAAACAGCGAACTTCGGTGAATTTATGAATTTTCTGTTAGGGAAATCGACTAATGACACAACTTCTGAAAAAGTAATGAATGAATTTGTTGAAAAATCATAACAAAAAGGCTTTAGAATGCGTTAGAAAATGCCTTTTTACGATTTGACAGACGCAAAGCGAGTTGACAACAATGACATTAGGCGACAAAGGTTTGGTACCAAAAGCGTCACAAAGCGTCGCATATAATGCTGACATGCGGAGAAAATGGTATGTCGTGGCGAGTTGAGCTGAGCTGAGACTGGACAGTGTAGAACTTTGGAAAAGCCTTTGGCTGACTAAGCTGTGCATTGTGCATTGATTGTAGTTTGGTTTGACTAAAATGATTGAAAGAGTGTGAGAATCGTTGGTTAGTCGCTTTGTTGTGGCAGTTCACTTCATCAATGGCATTTGTGTTGCTCCACGACATTATGAATGGCATGTGAAAAAGTTCAGCGTAGAATTCTCAGTTGGTCACAGCTGTGATAATCGTCTCAACTAATAGTGAGTATTATTACGAAAAAAAAATACACGCTTTTATATTTAGTCTAATCTAATCTAATACAAAACGGTATACACATTTAGTCACCAAAAATCGGCGGGCCTTAAGTTCATGTCCATTTTGCGAGGCATTCAGTGAGCTGGCGCCAAATCGACTTCTTTTATGAAGTATTTATTATGTGATTTTTGTATGAAACCGGTTTCGACGCCCACTGCCAAGGCGTTCTCTAACTGATTCGATATTTGCCTAGGCTCCACTTGCAGTACATCAGCCACGAATTTTATTAACTCGTCCTTGGTCAGCGGTTCGCCAATTATCTCCAGAGCTCTCATGAGTATGCGACCGTTGCAGTGCGGCATTGTGATTTCTTTTTCAAACTAAATTAATTTTTAAAGTGACAATTTTTATAGAATTATCATTCAGTAATACAAAAACCAAAGCTGTTTTGATCAAACTATCAAGTAGTCTTGGAAGCAAAGTAAGATTGTGATTGCATTGAAATAACAAAATCAATTCAAAACTGCCTAAGAAATATTGTTGTTGTTGTCCTTATACTCGTGTGTAAAAATCTATACTAGACTGCCGTTAATTGTCATTTAATCATGTTAAGGAAACCCTATTTTGATGATGCTCTGTGTTGTAATGCTCTACGCACACAACAAATATATGAAATACCAATAAAATGGGAGAGCACCAGTAAAATCTCACTGCACGCTCTAATCTCACCTACAGCACATATTTACAAATCTCACCAACACCTCAAGTAATAAACGATTGTTCCATAATGACAGTTCCCGTCAATTTACAATGAGCCAACGTCCAGTGAGACTTAAAATTCAATTACGAACAACAATTTCTATACACCAACGACAGATGTGAACAACCAACCAACTGATTTTATGGATTACTTTCACCAACCAACGTATAATAAATTATAATACCCGGAATAGCTCGGCATTGGCCAAAGAAAGCTCGAGCTACTGGCAAACTGAGCAAGACTCAAGCAAGCAGCGCAGCTGTCGTAATTCCTGCGAATGTCATAAAATTGTTACAGAAATTCGCGAATTATTTCACATATGTAAGGACCTCAAGAGAAACGGTTCCAAAGTTGGAATTGACCAAGTGCGGCAGGTAGGCCACTAACAGCTGCCTAGGAAACTTTGAAGCTGATTTGTAGAAATTAGTATATAACAACAGGTAACAGGAACGGTCTGTAATAATGGGAGACGATATAGTAAAATATGGAAAAACAGATTATTACCTGAGCACGAAGTGACAAATGAAGCGAACGATAATATATAAAAGAAGAAATTTGGCAAAACGGCAATTCAGTCTGGGCAGAAGAGTTGACTTTGTAGAACACGCCAAAAAACACTTGAAGAAACATAGACGACTGGCATTATTCAGATTAGCAAGATGTGTAAGTACACTTTCTTTGGTTCAAATTGTACATTTAACTTATATTTGTTTCATACAGACACGCTGGCAAGAAGCCCCTATTTGAACACGTACATCTTCGAGCTGATATTCGAGGCGCTTGACAGCATCGTCTCCCAGGTGCGCATGGCGCGGGCGTTTCCTGAGTACATCAACGATGCGATACGCACATGGCGAAAGTACGATTTCACCAACTCAATTGGACCGAACACTTTCATGATTGACTGCCTGTCGGACATCACAGATTACACATTCTTTATGCGTCGTATGGCGCCACACTTTAAACACTTTAAAATGCTCGAGGACGGCTTTGGCACGTTTCCAACGCTCTACAGTTATTTGCTGCACTTGCAAAGTATTGGCTTAACGTCACTGCCCTCTGTGGAGAGTTGCACGCTCAACGGCAATCCGGACACAATTGTGGACGAAGACATATACGATTTGTCCTTAATGTTTCCCAACTTGAAGGTGCTACGTGTATATATGGGCATAACCGGCGACTATATCGAACGTTTTGAACAGCTGGAGGAATTGCATCTCTATTCCGAGTATTTTGTACTACCGCTAGAGACACACATTATACAATCAATTGTGCTAAATATGGAAACACTGCGCGTTTTGGATATACGTGGCCCATTTGAGAACGATCTCGAGCTCGCTGACATACAACTGCCCAATTTGGAGGTGCTGAAAGTTAATTTAAAGACTTTGGTGACCATTTTGCCACAAGTGTTGGCTTTGCCACGCCTGCGCAAACTATCTGTACTCTATATAATATCGCGCATACATGACACGCCCAACGAGCGCACATTCGAACAAATTTTGCGGCAAAAGGCGGCCAGCATTACGGGTATTTCGATAAACAATGTTTCCCTGCAACTGGACGAGCATTGGGACGCTGAACTTGGTCAACTCGAATTTCCCAAGCTGCGTAAACTTGTTTTCGAAAACTGGCCACACCGTGCACCATTCCTCAGTGGTCACACGTACCCAAGGACACAACTCGAAACGTACGGCTGCAGTTTATGGCACTGCCTGAAAGCGCCACAGCTCTTACAGCTCATCAAAGAGCACATAAAGCTCAAAGAACTTAGCATTGCATATTGCTATTTCGATAAATCGATACTCAGACAAATCGAACAGTTATTAGTCTCAGAAGCGGCCAATCATGCTAGGAAATGCAACACTTCCGCGGAAGCGAGACGCACGGGCCCACGACCGCGACTATTCATCTGGAACTTTTGCAATATTATGCGAGATCTGCAGCCGGGTGAGGAAAAGTACTGGCGCCAAAACAAGCACATCGAAATGGAAATGAGAGATTATAGTGATTTTCGATTCCAAGAGAATGGCTATGAATTCGACTTTGAGTAAAACTCAGTATTTGCTAATAAGAAGAAACCAACAACAAGGTTGAATTGTACACATTTAGTTTTTAAGTGTGCTCCAGAACTTATACAAAAATCGCATACTCATGTCTGATATGGAAAATTGTTAAATATACAAAAAAATATTTGTTTACACTAAAAGTCCTTACGACCGCAACGGATCAAAGTACACTCAAATCAAATTTTCATAATAAAGCATTTACGATATATAAAAAAAAAATTAAGTTGTTAGTAGGAACTTAAAGTTCAAATTTTCTTTTTCATTGGTTGGTTTAAATCAATTCTACTTTTAAAGCTCACTGCTTATTTCACAATTAAGAACACTTCACGCTTTTCGACTTTTTCGACGTCTGTAAAATCGGCAGCACGTTTTTAATTCATTTGTTCTAAAACTTAATCAGCACCAAGATTGCGGGCCTAGTAGTAGAGTAAGTCAAGCAGGCAGGAGGCAGCCAAAGTTAACTCTGTGCGAGGTAACAACATTTTCAACAGAAGTCAAGAACAAAAAAGTCGTGATTGCGCAACTCATAACTCACAAACGCTAAACGAGGATGACACGCCGCCATTGCCACCAAAGCGTAGCCAGGAGTAAAAAAAACTCAACTGAGCACTGAACTGTAGCCAACTGCAGTGCAATACAAAGCGGCACGTTTCAGCCGCATCGAAGTGATGATGGAGCTGCTTGGCGGCGGTGTTGAGTACGAAGTGCCAGTGGCAGTGGCAGTATAGTGATGTTATGTACTTCACACTTTAGCTTACATTGTTTAATTAAAAACGACGATGACGGCACGTTCGAATGGGCATGAAGCAAACTTTGTTGGACGAGTCAGGCACAACAGCAGTAGCAGCAGACAACAAACGGATAGACAGACAAACAAACTGACAAAGGGACAGACAAGTGGAACAAAAGGACGAACACGTTTGCTTCGCTTATTCCGCTTCATTCCATTTGCGTTGCATTTCATTACCGTTGCGCTATTCAATGCATTGCGACTTCACTGCGCAAATGCAACAACACCAACAACAGCAACAACTCGACACAAAGTGGTAGCAAAATTCTTCGCACGTTGCGCAGTAGCAACAACAGCCCAACAACCTATAGCTTTACCGCACTCTGCCGCGCTGTTGTGTACAAAAGCTGCACAACGATTAAATTGCTCCAGAAATTTACGAAAATTATTTTGCGCTCGTTGCGTTTATAATTCGCGAATCATGTTGCATTGTTCACGATTATGATGATGACGATGACGACGTCGACGTCGGCGACAACGGCGTTGCTGGTGATGAGCCTGTCGACTGGTCGTTTGAGCGTCAGCACAGCACTTCAAGTCGCTGCCTTTTGGCCACTGTTTGGCAATGAGTTTGCAATTTCAACTGCTTTTTTTTTTTTTTATTTTTCAAGACTTCAATTTTGTGTATCCTTTAACAATGACAATTGTTGGCTGTCTGATTATTTTGACTTGATAACGAGCTGCACAATAAAAACACCAACAACAACTTACCCACCGCTGACACCACCGTTGCCAATTGCCACTCCAACTGCTGACACTTTCAAAACAGTATGTTTGCAAGTCATCATTTAGTTCTGTCCGAATGCATGTCGAATCTTCAACTCCTTTTGCTTTGCTACTCCTATTCATCGTAATCAATTTGAATCCTTTTGTGCTGCTCTTGCTCAAGTTGTGTTGCTCATTTGTTTGCAAGCCTTCTGCGACTTGTAGCAATTATTGCTTTTATTTGCATATTTTTCTGTCGTTTTTTAGTGCTTTACTGAAAGGGTTGCTTATACAAAAAGCTGAAAGTGAAAATGCATTTAAAATCATTTTGCATGCTTTAATTTGTAAACATTTAATTAATGGTTTTTGAATTGAAACGGCATACAACTGCATTGAATGCTAAATTTGCTATTTTTGAGTACTTGTGTGTGGCACTGAAAATTATTCAAATTTTTCAACGACCCCTTAGATATTTCTCCACACCACAATTCTAGAAATTTCAGAAACCATCAGAAAGTAAGACCACCGCAATGCAAACAAATGATTTACTATGAGAACTAAACAGTCAATTAGTATGTAAAAAGGTTTAGAACTCTGTGCCCGTTCATCAGTCAGAGGAGTGTCGTTCATATTTTTGCGGGTGGACAAATAATAAATTCACTTTGCAATGAACTTTTGAACTGTTCGCATGATGGTTGTAGAATACGTAAGAAAAGAACGTACTGCATAAGAAAGCCACGTTCCGAATCATTGATTAAGAAGTGTACTGAAGCACAAAAGGCAACAAAACGTTTTAGGGTTTTGATTAATTGTGGGAGCCAAGAGTTCCTACTGAGCGCGTAGAAGTCTTCAACTACAAGAAATCGGCTAAGAATGATTTTCACGTTTTTATTCGAGCATGCAATGCATTGAAGCGTGTGTCATCATCAGAACCGGCGTTGACGAGCGCATCTTTGAAGGAGTGAGAATTAATGATTTGTTGATTTATTGATTGGTCGGGGTCAAGTGCATGACAACAGAAAACATGTTGATCGTGTTGAGTGATGAAATTTTCCACTGTGCGGTCTGGAATCGAATTGTGAGTGCGGTCGGGCAATTGTGCTTAATTATTGTGGTTATAATTGAATTTGTTGTGGTTGTAAAGTAGAGTTTTTAAATTGATTAGCTTGAAATTGTATAGGGTGTTCAGTACAAATAATATGAGACGCAATGGCGATCTTGATTAAGACAGTCTGTAGTGTCTATTGATATGCATCAGACTTGCAGAGTGCAACCAAATTGGCTTAGAACATTTAGTCTAGGCGGCTTAAGCCAACAACTTAGTCAACCTTAAGAAATTAATCAAAGCGCCGCTCGAAAGACCGACAATTGGCATGCAAAGCTGAAGATGTTTATCTTGCATTCTTAAATAAATATCAATACGATAACAATATTTATTATAAATGTATGTTAGGCCTTGCCGCTCTGCCAAAGTCGTCTTATCGCAACGCATATCTGCAACTTGTGCAGCGCGCGTGGATCATCAAAAAAATGGATTGAATGAAAGATGTTGCCTCATGAATGAACCAACGAACAGACACATGAACTGGTCAATCCAGCGTACCAAGAAGCGATCAGATGAACGATCGTTCGGCCGATCGATCGATGGATCAAATGCTGCAACTAGTGCGTCAATCGATAAGGATCGCGCCACAGAAACGATAAACAGTAAGAAATAAAAAATAAAAATTCACTTAAAAGTAAACAGAAAACTCATTAACGCAGTAATTAAGACGACAACAAGGTTTTTAAGATAACAAACAACATGCCACAACAATAACAACAACACCAACAGGAGAAACATATCGGACTCGAATCGAATCGGATCGTTTGAATGGCCGGCTGACATCACCGCATGATTAAGTATTAAATACGTGCCCGTTTCATTCACTCATTCATGATCCATCAGCCAGACGAGGCAAGCAGTCAGCCAAGTCAACCAGATGTGTCATGTCGTCTACTGTCGTGCTGCTTAAGCGGCTTGCGTCCATTGCCACTTGCGCGCACAGACACTCACTCATTACTGGCCTGATCCTTGTACACATTCTGCTGTTCATATAATGGCCACTTTGGCACATTCACTCACTTGCTAACTACACGGAACATTCAGGAAACGCCCGACCGAGCATCACATGGCAGATCGTACCAACGCTGTTGCCATCAAGTTATGCCATCACATCGGATCGCAAGTGCAAGTGCGAGCTCAAACAGCTCAGATGTGATAATGATAAAGGGTCCGTACATCAATCGTTGACAGTTGGCTACCAGATTTTCACTGTCAATGCCACGCTTGTGGTTGTTTTTGTTGCTGTTCTGTGCTTGTGTACTGTTTGCCAGTATGATTTTTACAATCTTGTTCGACTTTGGCAAGCCGTAGGGTACTATGCCTTTCATCTCTTACGTTTCCTTTTATCATCGTTCGTTTATGCCTTCGCTACAATCTCAATCTGAGCGCGTAAGTACTTCGCACCATTCGATCGCTGTGTGTGATAAGATACTTGTTCTTTTCGTATTTTATTGAGAAATTGATTTTTTTATAACTATGTCATTTTTTCCCTTTACCTGCGAGTCAACTTCGAGGAGTTTCAACCTTTATTTCACTTCAATACCAGAAGCAGCAGGTAATTTTACGCTTCATTTAGCGTATCATTTAATTGGAATTTCATTAATTTTTTTTTTCTTTCTCAACATGTTACTGCAGAAAGTATTGGCATCTCTACATGATATATGAGTCAAGTCGTTGTAGACTGTGGCCCGTTTTTTAAGAGGTATAATAAATACCGTGTGTAAACAAACCATCAGCTGAGTATTGAGTGATTTGACTTTACTTAAGCGCAGCACTTAATGCCTTTTGCTGTAACATCTTGCTTGCATATTAAAGTTCACTTAAGTCTTTAAAAATCCCCAGTTTTACTTAATTTAACAAATGTCTCTAACTTGCTTTTCTCAACATAAGACATAATAACATTAAAAGTTCGCACTCACATTTCTTCTTCTTTCATTCATGCACTCCCGCTGCCAATTACTTTTGACAAACAGTTGTAAATGTAAATTTTGATAGATCGTTACAGTATTGACTCGTTTGAACATAAACCTGTCCAAACTTCAATTTTTAAGTCTAATTGATTTTTGTTTCGACTTACATAGCTAACAGTGAAATGGGTAATTGATATTGCTTTCGAGCTCTACGAACATGACAAGACATAAAATGCAACGTACAAAAATTGTGCACAATCATGCCAATTAAAAGTACATGCGAGATCGCGAGTCCATATTAGAAAAGAAATACTAAATTTGGAATTGATATGTATCTGCCTTGAGAGTTGATTTTATGAATGGCATGTACATATGCATATTGAAAGGCAACTACACTACATTTAACATGAATCAATGTGGAACTGTGAGTGGCGGGTAAATAGCGTAAGGATATTCTTTTATCTTTTTTCTTCTTTAGGCATCCTTTGATTTGATTGGTGTCGGTTACCTCCCGGCGTTATTTAATTATGTCGCTGATAACATTTTGCGTAGATGGTAGCAATTTTTCAAGTGCCAACAGCAGAAGCCACGAAGCAAACAAACACGCAGCAGCGGCAGTTGGAGAGACACTTTGCTGCGGCCATCGACGACTGTTGCACGCTGCACTCATGCAACTAGACGTAATAAATATTATTCCGAAATGATAAATTACTTTGTAACTTAAAATGTCTTCTAAATGCAACTCACTCAATTCTTCGTGCATTTTAACACACCGAGCCCATTTGTCCGCGCCATGACGATTTCTTGCCGTATTTTAATTTATGAATATCAGACATGAAAAAGTATATTTTTGAAGATACGTACATATGTATGTATGTAAACCAATTGATGTCACGCCTCTTTGGCTTAAGTGATGGTCGTTGGTAGAGGTAATGTAAGGTGTAGCAAAGCCCTAAAGCAACTACAAATATCAAACTTAAAGAATTTTTTATAGTATACCCAATTAAAATAATAAAAATAATGTTCAAACAGTAAACTGTGACTTCTTTATATGAAATTTAAAAACTTATTTGTTGTTTTCATTTCTGTTCCAATTTTTCTTCAGAATTGTTTTTATTCAAACAAACGTGTCGGCCATATTCTATACAAAATGTCGAAATCGTTTGAAAATACAGCAATTCCGCGATCGAGCGATGATTCCCACGAGTCAGTATCACACGTAGATATTTTAAGCAGTATTGACGGACAGAATGAAAATCCCTCCGGATCAAATTCGGACAGTGTTAAGATTTTGAATCTCAAAGAAAAAACCAGCCAAGAAGAAGCTGATAAATCTGCGGAACTATCGAATCGTGATTACCCTGGAATTGGTAATTTACTTAATCCTACTGACAACATTAAACCCAAATCAAAAGTAACTGTCTTATGCGCTGAATGTTTGGCGCGTGAGTATCAGGAACGGCAGGCTTGCGAAGCCGAAAAACGACGAGCTCTTACAGCAAAACGTGCTATTCGATATCGAAAAAAAAAAAAGCAAATACACCATCACCGAAATGCCATGTTGTCAAATCATGTATTAGATCAAGAAGAGTGAAGCCAAAACATAAATCCAAGCCAAAACGATCTTGTGCGGGCAAACGCCGTAAATGAATGAAAAGTAATGAAACATTCCATAAACTTAATTATTCATCACATTTACAAAAATTCTAAAATGGGGAAAAATCAGATTTAATTTGAGCTACTTGAAGTAGTTATGGACATTTGCACGGTCGTGTCGTATGTATCGGGCGAAAACATTAGAGGTATCAATTTTTGTCTTTTAAAAACTCAACGTACTGTAAAATAAGCTGAAACAGGGGCAGGGATGGCTTAACTTTTTGTCATCCACCGATAATGTGCTCAATTAATCGAAATTTCCATCGACTATTTTCAATTAAAATACGATTTAATTATATCGAAAGTTGTTTTTCATTTAATCATCCATATAGTGTAACATAATTTTTAATATTCAGCCCAAAGTAAAACCGATTATTAATCCATTAATTTTTTTTTGTCAAAATTATTATATGATTATTTAATGGATTAATTAACTTTTTGTGCCATCACTAAGTGCAGAGTTGAACTTCATCATGCTACTAGAGTTTTTCTGCTAGCCAACATTTTTGTAACAATTGAAACAACAATTATGTGCCGATCACCAGTTTTAAATTAACGCAATATCATATTAAAAATTATAATTGATCGGCAGATAAGTCAAAACAATGTACGAGTTATTTTTCTACTATATCTATGTATAATTCTCAGAGCTGAATGTACATATACAAATAACTTAATGTTTTATGGTGCTATATATATATATCAGTCCGACAGACAATTATTGTTTTCCTACATTTGTCAGTTATCGTCTTTGGGCCAGCCTTGTCTTGAATATATGAACGCTTTTATTGTGGAAATCATGAGCCAAACTGTGATTTCACAATCTCAGCGAGTCACTGAGTTTGCGAATCACTGCAAAAATATCACAGTTGTTGAAAAATTGCTCATCACTAACTCTTACTGGATTATTGGTAGCCTTCACTCCTATTGGTTTTTAATTGCAAAAACGAATATTAGTAGATATCCAAAATGGAAAAGCTGGAGAAAATAAATTTAAGTCTCGATGAGATTATTGCAAATAATCGAAATGACTATAAAGTTTCTCACACTTATAAGCAATATAAGTATAGCCGAAAAAATAGGAGAACGCAGAAGCCCAAAAATCAACAACAGCAACGCAACAACCAACAACAACAACAGCGCCAAATACAACACCAACGTGGTAACCAAAAGGCCCCGTTATATACAAAACGACGCAACCAAAAAGTATTTCAACACGGACCAAAAATCTGGGATTACTCACAAATTTGGGATAACAATCAACTTAGTTATACTTCAGGAACATTTGGTAATCGCTTAATTACCGCTCAGAAAGGTAAACCAGGCGGAGTTATTCAAGTACTACGTACAACAGAGAATACGGATCGCTCCGACAGCCAAGACGTCAACGATACAGAGGAAGAAAGTGCAACTATATATGTTGAAATTGCTAAAGGTACAGTCGTTAGTTATCTATTAATCGTTTATTAATATTCACATTGAGTCAATATTATAAAATGCTTCATATGTTTTTGGTTCTTAAATAGATGACAGTATGGATTGGGAGCCCGAGGCTATTAACGAACCGTTATTGGAAATAAAGCAGGAGGAAAGCTAGGAATAATCAAGTAATCATTCATGCTTTATTTTTGGACGGAACAATTCTTGTAAACGCAAGTTCTTCATTCAATGAATATTGTATCTGAAATTGACAATTTTTTTTTGATTTTTTTTTAACACTACTCTATATTACTATTACCATCAATAGATTGAAATCATTAGAAATACCTTATCTTACTTTTATGTTTTAGTTCTTAGCATTTATCGCTAAGCTGTTTGAGGTGTTAACGATTATAGTCCACGCTTAGTCGGACTGTCAGTTGGCCATGCATTGTTGTCGCTTTGTTGTTATACGCCAACAATGTCAACACAATCAAACAGCATTCATTTGCACTAATTTAGTAAAATGTTTTGTTGCTACCATAAATGTTTTTCAGCTTTGTTTAACAACATGACATATCTTAAGTTTTGTTAATAGCATAAACTTTCTTTTCTCAAGCGCTGCTGTTGGCCAACTCCATTTGCTTTTTAATGCAACTGTTCAAAAAAGCGTTGACACCTGCTGTCCGTCTGATGGCAGCTTTACTTTTGTATTAGTTGTAGTTGGCTACTTTTGTATCATCCATTATCTCATTTAGAAATACGACTTCGTAAACATAAATCTACACGCTTTGTTCGTTGTTAGTTTGTCGTCATCGACGTCGTTGCTCCAAATAAACTGACATAATTGACTGAAAATTTATGAAGTCTTTCGTGTATCGAACACGCCGCCAGGGGACCTAAGACAAAAAAGTGTCAAAGCAAGTCATTAGCGTTACAATGCGTTGCCTTGTATATTTTTCTCTCTACTTTTTTCTTTTTTTTTTTTTTTTTAATTTTAATGCATTTCATTTGATTCTGACTGTGGCAAAACACTTTTTTTTAATTAAGTATTCATGCGTTGTATACGCTTTGTTTGTGGCATGCTCGCAGATGCCGCAAGATAGATAAAATTTTCCTCAAATTAAATTTTGTTTTTGTTTCTTTAATTTCGTGTCATTCCACGCTTATAAATCACATATTTAATTATTATTATTCCTGTTAATGAGTGTCATTCTCGAACTGACTTGTACATGTGTAATTAAGTGGAATTTATTATACAATTTTGTAAAATGTTGAAAGCATCAAAATTTACCGAATTTTCTAAATGTGTCACGCATAATTCTTTTTTTTCAACTTTTGCAAATTGAAAAACCATTAACTGTCAGGCATGTCTGTCCTTGTGCATGCGGTTCTTTGCTTAAACCATGTTCGAACTTTAAATTGATAGAAAGTCATGAAAATCGTGTTTTACTGCTTTGGCGGTGTGGTCGCTTTTTAGTGCAATTTTCATTTGTCGGTATATTTTCATTGATTATTCTCATAAATTTTCTATAAGATTTATTTGCGGTATGCCAGCCACACACAGACACGGCTTTGCTTTGTGTGCAAGGAACGTTTGTGTTTTGGTGTCATTAAATCGCAAATTGTTGTTATTATCTACTCATTAAAGCAAGTTCATATAAGCCTTCGTATGCCTTCGGTTGAGGTGTTTTTGGTGCTTTGTCTCTAACAAGCGAGCTTAGCCTGCCATTGCGAACAACTGTCTGAGCTGAGCTGTTGTTTGATTAGAAAATCTTCGAGTTCATGCATTGCTTATAACATGTAAGACATGCAAAGGTGCAAAACCGGCTTTAAGACTATTTTCTTTAATGTTTCTGCCCTGTGGCAAATTAATTTATTTGATTGGCATTTTTCGCGAATTTTTCTATGATTTATGCCTGTCAATTTTTTAATGAGCTTTGAGTAATTCATTATACACTACCTACTCATTCACATTTGCTGTTGTGTTGTGTGCATAAAGTTCACTGGAGGGCGTTTAAGTGCTCTATTAACGTGTGTTAAAAATTAAGGAATAATTTGAATCTTACAAATTTTATATTTCTTGAAAAAATAAACATAAAAGCTACGATTATTTCAGCTTATACGTGTCGAAAGCAATCATTCAAGAATGATACTTTATTTGTTAATAATTTTATGACAATTGTCTTTAATGTTCTTCATTCATGAATTTTAGTGTTCTAATCATTCTCACATAAAAACGTACATAATCATTATTATTTATTTGAAAAAATAATTACAATGCTTGAAATTAATTATGAATATTGTTATTTGCCACGCCCATATTTGTAATAAGCGTGGCACAGCCCACATATCTTAAATTTTACAATTTTCCTTCTTTCTTTCGTATGGAAGCTATCAAATTCAGTGTTCCGATCATGGCAGTTCCAAAAAAATGAGTATCGTACAGAAAAGAAGATTCTTCAAAATTTCAGGTCTCTAGCTTTTTTACTGTTGTAGACGATCTTATCTACAGAGACTGACAAACAGACATGTCTTAATCGATTTGTTTCTTCAAATTAATCGATAATACATATAATTTATTTGGTCGGAGATATTTCCTTCTAGGTGTTACAAAGCTACAGTTACAGTTTTGAAACTCAATAGTCAGGAAGCCGACGATGCTAAAACCTGATATACTCCTGCTTCATTTGGACTGGTTGCTTTTGGAGGATTATTTTTTCCATTTAGCGATGGATTCACCGTCATAAGGCGTCTCACAATATGAACCGCCCAATTAAGTTCCTCAATAAACCATCTGTATGAAAATCTGACGCGCAGGAGTAACTTAAATGTCTGTTAGGTTAACCTGATGCAATTAATAATCGGCTCCTTCCGGTAATCCGTAAAACTCATTTTTTATCGCTCGTACTTATGATGTCTATAGCACAAACGAACATATATTGTTTATAAAATCAACCATTAAATTTCTCGCCTGAAATATTTAAGAATATTTTCACATAATTTTATTGCATTGCCAAGGTTGTTATTAATAGAGCTCAAAACATTGTGTTTTTTAATCTTAAATAGAGCAAATAAAATGAAATCAATAAATATTTAAATCTAATTTACGGTAAAAGCGAAATAAAAGCTGAAAATATCTTAAAACTCATTACGTTGCGTTGCATCTGTAAACTCGATTCTTGTAACGACAGCGCCAAATAACGATTCGGCAGTAAAATTGTTTTTTCTTTCGTTGCATTTTACAAGGCATTCCAAATGAGCGGCAACTAATGAACAGAGTCGTTGTGAAAGAAAGTCCGATGAAGTATTCGAACTTTGAATTTTTATTACCCATTATTACAGCTTTAGTTGTTTGCAGTTGAGCTGAGCTTCAGGCAGGCTTGTTTTGTTTGTCTGCTTGTCTGCACTGAAATGACTTAAATGAGTCATTTTCTGAGACATATTTCTCGGGCGTAAACGAACGTGATTAATAAAGTTATTAAGACGCATAAAAGTGCATTTTATTTGGTTTTCGTTGCATGAGACTTGTTAAAATCTCATAAAAAAAAAATTCAAATCGAAGAGCGGTTTCAATATTGTTGGTTTTCCAAACACAAACAAACAAATAAAATGCCGACGCGACATGTTAGCCGTTAATTAGAAAGCGACTTGAAGCGAACTCGCCTCGGCCTCGGACACCAAATTGGAAAATGACTTCATTAGAAAACTATAACGCTCGTTAACATTTTGTCCGTTTGACATTTTCAAACTCAAAATATTTTTGTATTTCTTGACTGTTTTTGTGTTCGAAATGAGTAAAAGTTGTGTAAAGTTTTAATTAGTTTATGTAGCGGCGCTTCTACCCCCTTGGGTGTTTATATCGTCGGGTCGCCTTTTTTGATATTTATAATTTCAAGTTATTTTTTCCAAGCTAATCTTGTTATGCTTTAGTTAATCTATAAAATTTTACGGTCTTAAAAGAATTGTAATTAGCGGACAAAGTCGTAGTTTTGCTTGAGAATTTATAGATCTTAAATGTGTGAGATTCCTGAACTGAAAGTAGTCTGGGAGTCCGTTAAAACTTTAAGTAAAAATCTATTCAAATCTGAAGGATCCCACTGTCCCTCAATCAGATTTTCCTGTTTTCATCATCAGTTGTCAATATTATAAGTCGTTTTGAAAGTCCGTGAAAACTTTAAGCAGAAATCCATTCAAATCTGAAGGATCTCAGCCAAATAGATCAGTCTAGATTGACATCTTATACACTGATCATTTTTGAGACTTGTGGCCTGCCTTCAAATAATTCATATAAATCATAGTATAAACGTAATTATTTATAAATTTAATAATCAAGAAGTTCTTTAAAAAAAATGACACTCTTACATATGATGACTTCTTCTAGCAACATCTCAAAGTGATATGCTCAGCATGTTTCGCTTCAAAGTAGAGTTTTGATACAATTCTCAATTAACAACAAATCAAACGGCAACAAGTCGATCTAGTAAACATTTCAGGCCGGCCAACCAATCCACACGATCACAGCAATAATAATGAGTTGCTCATCTTCATGCACTCCAATTCCGATTCAGTCTTGTTCGGACTAACAGCAGAGCAGCGCTGCTCAGCGTTGCTCAGTATAAACTAATAAAAAATCTTAACAGACATTTTTCGTTTACAAAAATGTCACAAATTCACAGCGGGTCGCATGCCAATACAAGTGATTTAAATTCAATAAATCATTCATATTCTGTGCATCGATTGCGATCACCGTCGAGTCGAGTAGAGTCGAACTGGGCCGAGCCGAGCCGCGTTGAAGTGAACCAAGCCGAAGCAGGCCAAGACGGGGCGAGCTTCGCCAGACGCGACATGGCCATGTAAATGATTATAGCCAGGCTGGCTTGGCTGGCGCTGGAGCATTGCGCAATATTCGATTTAATTATATTTTGCTTTTTCGTGCATCATTTTGGCTTGGATTTTACATGTTTTAAATTGCATTATTTTTTTTGTTTTTAGGCCAATTGCACGGTTGAAAGGCGTCATTGCGTTGATAAGCTTATTCGACGACTGCAAATCGACTAAAATTGTGCATTTAAAATCTCAAGTAAATTAAAGTCAACATTTTGGTTCGATAAGCGCTAAGATTAAAAACTTGATTTTGACATAATTCCGATTCCGATTTCTAAAAGGAATTCTTGTAATCAAACAACGGGTGAGGGGCTATGGGTAGTAACATGCCATTGCTAAACCTAATGATTTCATATTTCAGTTGCTTCGCGTCGAACTATGCCTTGTTGTACACGATTTTCAATTAGAAGACATCTCAAAGAAGGGAATCGATTAAATAAACACAATCGTCGTGTCAAACTGTTAGCTAATAATTTAAACATCACTTGAGCGAGCGCTCTATGCACAAACCGTGCCCACAAGCACGCCTCACACAACCTTTTACCAGCAACAAAAGTCAAAAGCTCGAAAGACACAAAACACTTTTGACTTTTAAGATATTTATGAGTTTAACTTCTTGCTCTCGTTTTGTGTTAAAGAAAGGATTCAGCAGCGTGAACTGCTGGCGCGCGCAGCAAACTCAAACACACACGTTGCACGTCGACTTCAGGCTAAGCTAAGCTTAAAAGAAGCAACAACAACAAAAACGTATAAAAAAAAAACCTTTGGCCTTAGCACCGACGCGGCTGTGCTGAGCAGGCTGGGCGAGGGCAACGTTGTCGTTGCAATCGACGGACGACGAACGACGGCGACGACTGTCTCACTTTTAGTCGCTATCGTTAAAGTCAAAGCAAAATGTGAATTCATAAATTAGTAACTTCACTTGGCGTGACAATTGCAACACGTAAGCGTTGCAATGCATGCGCGCATTGCAGGACCATGCAGCAGGCGGTGGCGCGGGCGAGGGCGCGTTCATCTTGTACATGAGAATAGACATTTCATTGTCGCCTCGATTGTTCGTCCGTCCGTCCAGTATGTCAGTGTGTGTGTGTGTGTGTGCATGTTGTACATGCCGCTGTCTCATTCGGGCGGCGCTGACCAACATAAGTTTTCTTACATTTTTGTTGTTGTCTTTTCATTTCTGGGGCGTTAAGCTTGTCCAAAGTGTCGAAGCGCGCTTAAGAAAATTTCCATTATAATGTTGTATGCATTGTTGTTGTTGTTTTTTTATTTTTATATTTGTCTGTCTGTCTGTCGCTGTTGAATGCTTCTGATGCCGCTGCAGCTGTGACTTTTTCAAGATAAGCCCAAAGCGCATGTGCACTCGACTCAACTCAACTCGACTCGACTTACCGATTCTGCGCTTCGTGCGGCTTTTGGCCGGCGACTCATTGCTGTGTCCACTTTCGGTTTTTCGTGTTTGATTCAATGTTCACAGCATGTTTCTTTGCTAGTTTTACAAGATGTTTCCTGTCTTTGCATCGAATTGTTGTCAATATCCGGACTTTTTCATTCTTCTTTTTTTTTGCTTTTGAAATTTTTTGTTTTGAATTTATTTTGTTTTCACGCCGTCACGTTGTTCTATTTCTATAGAAGACACGCGAATCTGTACACTGTAAGAAAAATTCCAAACCATTCTAGAGGACTTCTGAACATTTTTGACTTTGATTTAAGTGAAAATATAAATATTTATTTATTTCTTTAACTTCCAATTGAATAGTTTTTTTTACACTGCCGCAATTTCAGCAATCCTTCCTTATTTTCTTATAGACACTAACTTATCAGATCCTTAGAACGAGCCTTGCTTTTTTGATGCTCAGTGTATATAATCTAGCATATGGCTCATATGCACCGTGTGTGGCTTGAACATGCGCCACTCAAACGTGTACAGAGCGCCATAACTCTCCTTAGAACAGCGACACTCTTAATCATTGATTTAGACATACAAGAATTGATTAGATGTCAGCTGAAATGTGTTCGTGTTATAGATTTTACTAAGCCAGCACTCGGTGAAAAAAAAAACAACTATATATCAACATAAGAGTGCATTTTACATCTACAGGAACCAAGAACTTCCAAAGACGTTCGTGTCAAATAAAAATATGAAATGAACATATTTGAAAGCCGTTCTTGGGCATTCAGCGCGCATGTCGCTCAAATTTATTGAGCTGCACGTAATAAATAACAATTTACACCCATTTTTATTTTTTTGTTTCTTAATGTTTTTGTTTCTTTTTTTTTCCTTGCCACATGCCTTGCAACAGAACTGATTAGTTCCTACTATAAATTTGCTGTAAGCACTTGTGCCAAAAAAAAATCCAACGCGGACCCAAAGTGAGACTCCGTTTTGGTACGGTTGGTTTGTTTGTGCGTTGGATTATTTACAATGGACACTTTTATTGGCTTCTTGCTTATTTTTTGAGTATTTAGTATGTTGTTGGCTCACTTGATTAGTTTGGCTCGTTTGCAAATCAGTGTTCCATAAATTTCATCGAAATGAACTAAACGCATATGGGAATTTATATTTGTGTAATTGGAAGTTACAACTTGTTCAGTGAACTAATGCCTAATGGTTTGCAGCTTCTTAGCTGTTGTTGGCGTGCTTCAAAATTTTGGCTTTAATAAGAAAAAATTACATAACTCTTGACTTGGAAATTAAGACGTTCATTTTCCAGACGGACTATTAACAACATTAATTTTTTTAAATATATATTTATAACAAACATTAGCAAAGTCGCATGGCCGGCCACCTTTTCCTTTTGGCATGTTCTAATGCCGTGCCACTAATACCATGCGGCTATGGCTACTACTTGCATAACGTGTAGTATCAAATAAAACACGCATAAATCAAGTAAATGTCTAAGCTGCTGCGTAACATGAACGCTTTTAAAAATGTGACTGACTCGCCAATAAGACAATTTTGCATTAAAGAAAACTTATTCATAAAAAAAAGTGCAACTTCTACTATTAAAATTTAATTTTAATGGCAATCCTGTTAGATCGTTTTACAAGTGGCCTATACAACGGCAAAAAGAAAGAACGAAACCGAAACAGTAAATGAACTGACAACTCTGGCATCTTGAACGCAAAGTCAACGGGTATGGGGATTAACGCAAGTTGAGTTAAGACAAGTTGCTACCGGACTGAAAGCGAAGCCAAATCGAAGTGAAACGAGCGTTTAAACATCACCTTAGGCCTCATTAAAAACAAAATATTATGTAAATTTTATTAAATTACGTACAAATCAATGTTAAGCCCGCCGCGCGTCGTCGACCAAGTTAACGTTCGGGAGCTCTTGGCACTTGTTGAGCCAATGAGTATTCAAATGGACACTTGTCAAGCCACGCATGAGGCTACTAAATCATATTACAACTAGACAAGGATTTTACAAAACAAAAACAACAACAAGAAAAAAAAAAAACAAAAAACGTTGAAAAATGTTTCGAACATGTTGCAGCAAACGACGAAAATAAGGCAACTCTACGCATGATGTTCACTTGACACGCAACGGCGCAAAGTCGACGCCGGGCATACAAAATAAAAAAATCTAAAAAAAGAAAAGAAGTGTTTAATTTTTATTTAATTAAGGCGCACTGCTTATAACGCGATTTATTTTTATATAAAATGCAAATAATGCGAAATAAAAAAAAAAAAGAAAGCGTTTTAAATAAACACAGTTCGGTGTGTGTTTTGTCGTATCGCAGCATATCATGTTGACTTATGTCAGACGACATGTTAGAAGCGTTCAGTCGCCAGTCAGCTTTAATTCCACCGACGGCGACGCTTGCTAAAGACTTTGCAACAACCAATAGACAAACCAACAGACAAAAGCCAACACACTTGCAACAATATACGAAATATTTTGTACGACAAGTGTCGCATTAAAACATTAGCGGGCGCCGGGCAATTAAATTGTTGTCACACGGTGCCACCAACCATGGGCAGCGCACCTTACATGCCAATTAGAAGAGCATATGCAATTATAACACAACCGCTGAGACTTTAATTTTTGCTGCTCAAATAGTGTAAAATATTGTCTAAAAGACGCATACAAATTGTCACCCATTTTGTCAAAGGGGCAACTGCTTAAACTCAACCCCATGAAAAAGCGGCCACCCTCACGCTTGCAAAGCGGGTGGCATTGAGTTTGCAGGCAACACTGATGAGTTATCATCTGTCATCGTGCCAAAAGGCACTTTTTTTATACCAGCGCGTGAACTTTTCGCTTGGCAGCACTGAAGAATGTCTTCAGCAACGGCATACGTTTTCTCAAATGTCACATTGCTGACATTTGCAACTTAATTAAAATATTCCAAATGATATGTGACACATCAAGCCATTTACACATTGCTTATGTCATGTATTTTTGCGTACATGGAAAATGCATTTCGTGCAACATAAGTATCTCAATTGTTGGCATTACACATACACAAATCGCGGAAGTTGTTTCTTAGCCACAAGTCTTAGGATTATCACACTTACGTACGCAAAATGAGTGTTAAGGGGTTAGACCTGGTTAGAACTTTTGAAAAAAATTTGTTTTGTATTTTCTTAGATCTTAATATCTTCAAAATATGCACTGAAAATTTCGAAAATTTCAAGACGATCCGAAGAATACTTTTTGAAATATTTACCAATGAATGACAGCCTCTCTAACGCGTTGTTCTCGAAAACAGTTTTCGAAATCGGTGATCATTGTAACTTAAGAATGGTTTAACCGTTCGGTTTGAATTTTTTTTTTCATTTATTCTATACATAATTGTGCTCCGGTTGAACGAGGGATTTTTTTTTGGAAAATAATTTTTTTTTTAGTGCCGAAAAATATTTCAAATCCCTTCGTCCAACCGGAGCATTATGAAATTACCTGTCGATTTTCTTTTTATTTATTAAATTCCGATGATCCTGTGATGAGTTACAGTGATCACCGCAAAACACTTTTTTCGTGTAGACCTCTCACTCATTTTTAAATATTATGTAATACAATTATTTTCAGATCTTTAAATACATATCTTTCATATGGCGAAACATTTGGTATAAATTATTTTGTTGTGTTGGCAGGAAAAAATCTTAAAAATGAGCTATTTTTTCGTGTTCCAACTAGTTCTAACCCCTTAAAAAACGATTGTACTTCTTCTTTTTGTAAGTTTCGTTTTCCGTTAATTTTAATATCTTACAAATTGCTTTCAACTTAATTAAAAATTGATATGGTTTCGTGCTTTTGTCGTATATCGCATTGCGGCAAATATTTTGTCAACTCTTAGTACGACACTAATTAATAAGTAGATCGATTGCGGGACGTGCAATGGCGTGAGTTGAAGGCACATTATCAGCTCGCACATATTTCATGTCAGCAGCAAAGGCTTTTGCTACTTTAAGCGCCGCCAAGTATTCGCCTTTTTTTTTTAAACAAACAAACAAACAAATATGAAGATATATCCGTAAGTACGTGTTTGTCTGCCATAATATGCCAATCAGTATGTTGCGGCCAGCAAACACCTTTGCAAAATGCACGCGCCTCGATAAGACCGCTGCGTTGATATAACACTCAATGCAACTCAAAAGGAAAAGCCCTTGAGGTTGGTTGTTTGGTTGGTTTGCACTGCGCCGGTAATAAGCGTGATTATTTATATTTATTAACTTAACAAGTTTACATTTTGTAAAATGAGACTTTTAATGTGAACTTTATCTGCAGTCGTTTTAATTTGGTACTCGATGTAGTCGTTGCTGTTGCTCTCGCCGTCATCATCATCATCGACGTCATCGTCGTCGCGCCTTTTTCTTAACTCTTCATTTGTCTTTATATGCTGCACCTCATTTTAATGACGCTTACGTAGCGTTCTTAATGTATTTACATGATCATGTGTGTTTTATCATTGTCCACATATTCCAGCCTCTACGCTCCGTCCGTCCGTCTGCCTTTGTCTTATCTGTCAGAGTTTCGTTGCGCCAAGTTTGGCGGCACTTGGCGAAACTCTTCTTATTAGTTTTGTCTCCATACGAAAGATTACATGAACCTGTGTGTTAAACTGAAATCATATTTTCCCGCTTAACTGCTTCTTCGTCTTCGACCGTAAGTTTGCAGAAGTCTGCCGTTTTGGCGCTTTTTACTCCTTTAGTATGTATTTTTGGCTTGTTTCGTGTTGCATGGTGTGTCTCGTCCTCAAGGCATGCGACCGACCAAGCAGAGTATCGTGTGACATATCGAGTGTGAAGTGTCAATTTGAATTTATTGATAACAACATGAAATCGCTAAGAAATACATTGGCGTACAACAACAACAGCCAAAACTTGTTAACAAGCCAGACTTGAGAGCGTTCAAAGTGAACATGCAGCATGCTGTCTCTTATCATAGCTGCGCTGGGATTTTCACTACATTTGTCATGTGTACAAAACAGAGATTTTTATTATAAACAAACGTAAGAAATATATTATTTTGATGGCAAAACAACAAATTTGTGCACATTTATTTACATTTGCCAACAAGCTGCAGCAATATGCAAACCAAGCTGAGTTCCTTAAGGTAGTCGCAACAAGCTGAATATTAAACCAAATCAATCATAGGCTAACTGCAAATTAAATATATTGCGTGGCTCACTTCACACATTTTGAGCTTTGAGATCATCAATTTTGTCAGACATTATTGTCTACAAAAATTATATATGTCGCTGTGAAGATTGTGTTCTTAAATCCATACAAGGCGTTGGTGTTGGTCGAGGCTCAATGATGCTAATTTGTTTAGTTAAAACGCACGAATGTAATCATCATGCTTATATGAGCGCAATCAACTAACAAAACTTTAAATTAATAACAGAAATCAATAAAAGCGCCAAAGGTCAGCAACTGCGGCCGGGCCGGATCGGTCGAAGTAGAACAGAAACTCCGGTTGGAGCGAAAACACGTCAAATCATAACTAAAGACTTTCGCAACAATAAATTTATCAATAAAATGTCGAAATCGGTTTATTAATGCACACATTACACGATAAACTTCGTGCAGAGTCATCGTGCACTCGAAAATGTGGCATACGCCAACATGGGCGAAACTGTTGCAAGTTTGTTTGTTTGTATTTGTTGTTGTGCTGTTGCATGTGCCTATGAATGTCTAAAACATGAAACAAATTACAGACTTTTGTCTTATATTAAAATGCACTCTCACAACGAACAACAAACTGAACTTCTGCCAAGTGGGAGCAGCTCAGCCAGACAGTTGAACTGTTGTGCCGCCTGCCCCACTGCACATGATGCCACATCAATCGCCAGGCATCAAAACATTTGACCAGCGCTCAACTCAACTCAACTCAGTTTGGCTTGGCTCAGCGCGGCATTGCGAACTGACATGCGCCTGTCGCAACAGAATGGTAATTTGTGCGCTATCGCGGAACACCCCGATCATTAATCAAACATGATGGTGGCGGGTCTGGCGCACATATGATGGCTATGGAGCAACTGGGCAGCGAAGAAATGCGAAATCTTATGTAACAAGGCACAGTTAGTTTAGTCTGTGTGCCATTTGCAACAAGTTGCAATGCTGAAAGCCTCAACAACAGCAACGGCTGCGGCGACATCAGCAGCAGCAGCAGCATTGATGGCTTTACTGCGCTGTCGGCGTTCACGTGTTGCGTCAGCCAATTGTGAACTGGACTTGCCTAATTTGACTATCATGGCAACAGCAAGCAGCAACTGCAACATGCCAGCCGAGCAACATTTGCTGAACTGGGTTGCGCCTTTTATGTCTTTCAAGTCGCTTCGCAAGTTGCCGCGCGTCGCCTTCGTGCAATCTCATTTGTGCGCATTGCGCGCGTCGCGGGCTGCCGGAAAATTGCAGAATTATGATAATGGCCTGCAAAGTGATGTTCGCATGGACACAACTCATGTTGCCAAACAAACTATTATACCAAACCTAAATGAAACTCGTTCGAGGCGCTTTACATTTGACTACATCTTTTTTTTTTTTTGGTTTGGTTGCTTGCATTTATCAAGTGTTTGAAAAATTAGCCGAACGGTATATGTTTCTAAATTGAAAACTTGGCGATACATTTTGATTGCCTTCAAATATGCAAGACTGTAATGCGCAAGGAGTTGAAAGACCGCAAACAAAAGGCGCAATAAAACCAAACAACATGTGAAAAGTCGGAACAACATTGTAGTGATATTGAAACAAGGCGCTTGTCTGTCAGCTGTTAGGCAGTCGGTCAGTCAGGCAGACAGTCAAACTTATAACTTATCGAACTAACGACGATCAAACGGCGACATGAATATGAGCGCTGCTGCCGCACTAACGACGTCAGCGTCAACGTTAACGCCAACGACAACAACGACGACGAAGACCAAGACCAGTAATCGAATCTTATCTAAACAGAAATCTTAAAAAAGCGCAAAACCTTTTAGCATATATATATAAATATATACTTATATGCATGCATGTAGATACAGTGCAATTACTTGCGGTTTTTGGCTGGCCGTTGATAATGATGACGATGGAGATGATAATGACGCTGCGTGGCTTGATTTAGACAAATATAAAGAAATAAAATACAAAAAAAAAAGTAGTAGAAAAATCTCGGCAAGTTTTCATTGAAGCAAAGCCATAAACATCTGAGCTATCAAATTACAGAACGATTTGTTAGTTGCCGACGTTGAGTACAGCATTGAACTCGAAACTATGACTAGATTAAAAGTGTTTCCCGGCCATGGAGTATAGCATAGCCAGCCTCTAATGGATTGGCTTGCCTGGGTTCAGTTCACTTCAGCTGAGCTGAGCTGCGCTGGTTAGCCACAAGTTGCTAATAGCTCATAGTGTGACTTCACGTGCTACGTGCAACGTATGAAAGGCAAGGCGTGCAAGCGTAGCAAGATGCACCGCCAGCATGAGTTGGGCTGTACTGTGTTGCACAGAGCCTTGTGCGCGCCCGCTGTGCTTGTGAGTCTGAGGTCGTCGCCGTTACCAATTGGTTTGTGGTACTTGGTACATTTGGGCAACTGTGCGATATCTTTGTTATAAATCTCGCTAGTTGAACGTTGCACGGCTGTGTGTGCGCATGCTGAGTTTGTTGTTGTCGTTGTCGTTGTTGTTGCTGCAACGCGTTTCCTGTGCGGAACGAACGAGCGCTGAGTTGAGTTGAGTTGAGCTTGTTTGGCACGCGTATGTTGCAGCGAGCTTTGACTCGGGCAACTTATCGATTTGTCTGTATTTTGTTATATTATTTTACTTTTATTTTATTATATATTTTTTGTTTGTTTAAGTATTTCTTTATTTGCATATTGAACTCCTTTTTTTATGCCTGCCATTTTTGGCATTTTCGCTTGTTGCACTTTTTCAATTAACGAAAAGTAAACAAACCGTAGCTTTGGGCTGGCGTGAAGACAAGTGGCGTGTAGCATGCCACAAGCAACTGGACGACGACGATGCTGATGATGACGTCGATTGATGTCTGTTGCAATGCTTTTATGAGGCACTTAAGTCAAACTCCTGCACCGAAACTGATTGCAGATCGACTTGGTTGCCGCTTAGCCGCCTTGTTGTTGCTGCCGGAGCCAGAGTTGCAGTATCGTAAATGACATAATTTCGATCGCGCCGCAGGCAGAGACAGCAATGGTCGGTTATTAACGCTTTCGGTGAGCAAATAACCAAGGGCCTGCAAACTTTAGCATGCATAAACATGTTTAGTTCTGCAGTAATATTTAATTTCTGTATGGCATTTCGGAAGATTCATGTCGGGGGTTAGTTTACTGTTGGCTTTTATGCCGCAGAGTAGTTGAAATAAATTTTTATATGTTTAATGTTAAACTTTACCGTTGCAAGCCGCAATAATTTTGCATATAAAACTGCAAGCGCCATGGGAATTTGAAATTCATTAGTAACATGCCAGCGTTTCAAAAAAAGTCTTATTGGCTATGCTTGTTTTTTTTACCGAATTTTGCTGTTTAACTGTAAGCGTCGGAAATATAAATATAAATCTCAATATAACAAACAATTGACCAAGCACTCTCGTCCAGTTGCACTTAGCATATGGCCATGTATCTGCAACGTCGTCGCTTTGTTTCTGTTTCGGTTTCGGTTTTGTTACAAAATCAAAATCAAGTTTCACTTTTATTTCACAAGCGTACTGAACTGCTGCAAATGCATGCCCAAAGCAAAGAGGTGGAGTCTAAAATGCATATAAATGCAAATGCAAATACATAAGCACCGTGTATCTGTGTATCTTTTATTTATTTAGTGCAATGAAAACAATTTTGAAAGTGACAAAAACACTTCTGGCTGGCTTACTGAGCGCGCGAGCGATGAGATCATATTTGGCGAGCGAGTGAAGTGCACTTACGCAGGGGAAATGCATTCGATGTTCGAAAGTGCATGAAGAGGAGCTGAGCTGTGGTGAGTTTTCAAGTTCGAAAGAGAGCGCAACTGAGGCAAGCGATCGTGCAGGTGAGCGCGAAGATACAAGAGCGTAAAGTGAGCGTTGAAACTTGTTTCTTATATGTTTTTCTTTAACGGTTTCGAAATGGAAATTTAAAGGTTTTGAAGTTGAAACAAAATAAGCAAAACATTATTAAAATAATATAGTTTTTTTTTTACAAAATTTCAACATAATTTTAGATGTTTAATAAATTTATATGTGGTGTAGGTAGGTGGCATATATAATTAGATAAGTCTACTCAACAAAATAAATTAAAGATAGACGCATGTCTTCAAGGATTCTCAAAGGGGTTGTCTTCCTTATATGTTTTCGCGTGTTCAAGATCTTTTTTTGAGAATTCTGGGATTCTCATTGAAAACTTTCCCTAACGAAACTACGGACCTGAGCCGACGTGCTCCCATGTGCGCTCAGTTCCCACTTTCAGGAGCATTTTAGCATATATCACAATTAGTTAGTTATATTCAGACTACCAGCCAATCCTGCGTTTAGCAGCCTTCGCTCAGTGGCATTTCTTGGACAAGAAGTTGTCTCCCCGGTCGCCTTCTAAGCCAAGCTGATATATTTGCAATTGACTTCTGATTATTCTTTCTTTATTCGTTAGCAAACATACAACAGTTCAGCATTAAAATTCATGAATCTTATTTAAAGTTTACACAATAACTATTAATATATTTTATTATGATTAAAGTGAAAGAAAGACACAGTTTAGTATGTGTCACGGCTTAAATACGTGATTACCATCAAATATAATAAGTTGCACATTTAACACAATCTAAAAATTAAGTCACTTAATCCTTGGCGCCAAAATCGTTTGTGATCTCGACAACTTCATTTGTGAAGTGAAGACTCAACAGTGTCGCACAGCATAAACAAGTCTCATCAGCTCTGCGACGAAGCATTTTCGCGCCATTAAATTAAGTCAGGAATGCGGAAAATCTATTTGATTTAAAGTAGCAACTCGCTGGTAGTTCTGCCAGAGCGCCTTAGACAGAAGCTCGCACACACGTAGTGTTCAAGAAAAGGCGGAACACGTTGCACATTTCACTTTCGTGCAACGATTCTTAAAAACAACGCCAACAGTAACACGTTGCCCGAATGCCCGCCGGGCAGCTACAATTCCAACAGATCAGAGACAATCAACAGAACGGCAAACGCGAAACTCATATTCAGTTCAGTTCAGAATTAGTCTGAACACTTTGCATGTAAATCTTGTCTTCGCTTCGGGTATGTGTTGCTTACTGCGCACGCGCCACCATACCGCAGCAGCGACAAATGTATCTGTATGCAAGCGTGTCGCTAGCGGTTAAATTATACTCAAAGTGTTAATCAGGAAATTATAGTCAGCTTCAACTTAACTGCACTTATGAGCAGACGCCAGCTTAGCTGCCGGTTGCACTTGCCACACGCTCTCATTGCCTTTGCTGCATTAGAAATGCACCCCTATAAATTTGCTGCACGAGACGTGTATCTTTTGTTGCGCATCTAATGTAGCGCTTGTTATTGCGGCGTGTCATCTTCCTGCTGCTAAATAAACCTGATTAGCACTTACAAGTGGTCAACTGAGATTTAACTGCTGGTCTTCTCTGCCTTCACTTCGCTGCCACACACTTTGCCTGTCAATTGGTATAATGAATTTTATGATCTTCGATTGAAGTAATGACTTTAACGATCTCGGATCGCCGCGAGTTTTCATTATGGCATCCTTTTTATTTAAGCTCAGTTAAAGTTTTACAATCGGACAAACAACAAAATCCAAGCAGTTGAAATATCTAAGATGGCTTTGGTCATTTATACATTGCCGTGATATATTCAAGACAGTTTCGATAACAATCTCAAAAACAAAAGTGTATTTCGCAAAACAAATTTCAAGCAAACTGAAGTTCCCACGAAGATTGCAAAATCGCCAGAGCTTATTAACAATTTTCAAGATGGAAACTTTCAAGTAACTTTCCGAAGCTTAAGCACCAGTTTGGGCAATGAAAACATAATAATCACAGACCGAGAAGACCCTCTAAATAAAACTTCGTTGTTGATCGATCCTGCCTAGGGCAAGTATATGATATAGTTATCTGATCAATAGGAACCTTTTCTTTTAGCCTTGAAGAAGACGGTTTGTTAATGAAGAAAAACTTGAATAATTCATTGCGAATTTAGTGATAGAATTCAAACCGCGTTGACCTCGCCCTCAATGAGACGAACAAGTCGCTGATCCAAATGACCTATTATTCTTAACTCACAGCCTTTTGCACACATCATACGCAAGGCTAAGACACAATCAAGACACATTACTTGCAGTTGTAAGTCTGATATAATCTTAACTAAACAATAATGCTTGAAACCGGCTTCCAAACTTTCTATTTCCAATTACAGGAAATTGATCTTTGTATAACAAAATAATATGCACACCCCTAAAAATACGAAATAAGAAAAAAAAACATACCATAAGGAAGCATTTGGCAGACAATGTTGAAGCGCACCTGAAGCTAAAACAAAGTTGGTATTAATTTTTAATTGATCAATTAACTCGTTCACAATAAATTTTCATAGACAAGAGCAACATGGCATCGAGCAACGCGACGATCAATAGCGATTATGATCAAAAGCGATTAAGACTAAAGCCTGAAAGAGTCAGCAAGAAAAAGAAATACAAATTCAAAAATATGAAAAACATGCGCATATTAAAAGAAGCACAAATGCCAACTGACGATCGGCAGAGGCACAGCGTTGAGATCAGCATAGATCGCATCGGATCGGATCGGATCAGACTTGGAGTTGAAAGAGGGCATAGATCGTTGTTAATATGCCGAAACGTGCAACGAAATGGCGTAACATAGACGAACAGTTGATGCTGCTGTTGTTGTTGTTGCCGTTGTTGTTGCTGTTTGTCTACACCTGTCGGCATGATCTACACTCGCCGCCTAATAGAGTCAGTTGCTGAAGAAGCGACGTCTTCAAGCAACGGCGTGAAGAATCATTTGTAGTTTGTTAGTTGCTTGTAGTTGTTGTTGTTGTTGTTGCTGTTGTTGCTGTTGCTGTTGCCACTTGTAGATGAGACTAGATAATATCACGATTTGTTGCAGTTGCAAGAGTTGTTGTTGTTTGCAGCCGACTGGTAGCTAAGTAAGTAAATGTTGTCTCGTGCTTACAGCAAAGCGAATTTGAAATCAAACAGTGAAAAAAAAAGAGTTTTAATTTAATTAAAAGTTATTAGTTGGTGTTGGCGTTCGCATCGAGCTTAAAGGTTGCCGGCGCAACATTAGGCAAATGAAAATGTGTTTGTAATAATGTTTCACACTAATCACAAGTGTTGCGGCAACATTTCGTTGATTAGTGGTCGGTCGGTCCGTGTATGAAATGTTGCCAAAGCAACAACAGTTCAAATTTTGTAATGATCATGTTTAAAGCTCGTTTGATCGATCAATCGAACGATCGATCAATGCTTTGATTGACAGACTGCCAAACTACTATTTTAGAAAATGATTGTGTGTCGCGTCGTGTTATTCGGCACAAACCACATTAAAATGCCAAGCACGTCATTCTAGCAACATGTTGATCAACACCAGCAAAATGATGTACATCATCAACAGCGGCAACATCAACATTTTTCCAGTTGTTATGCATTTTGTTGTTGTTGTTGTTGGCGTCATTTTGTGCTGTTATCGACTTTTGTGGAAAATCGTTTCAATTAATTTAGTGATTAATCCGCGAACGTGTGTTGTTGTTGTTGTCGTTATGATTGTCTATCGCGCCAAAGCGTTTGCTCATTGAGATGCGTTGCATGCCTGCACGCAGCATCGTTGATTCAGGCAATCAGACAACCAGCTAGGCAGACAGACAGACGGACAGACGGAGTGAGAGACAAGCGTTTGGTACTTGGTACCTAACTGGGTCATAAAATGGGATTAAGTATGCTTCTCTGCTGCTTTGTGGGGCATGTTTGGCTGAGTTTGTGCGTGTTTCCTATTGGCTGGGATCAGTTGAGAAGATTACAAGTGCTTGATGGCTCAATTGTTAAACGTCAGGTGCTTGCGCGTCTGCTCGTCGTTGCAACTAGTTTGATTCATTTATAATTCGTTCTTTAATGTCGTTGCTTTATTACCAAATTAACAAAATTTGTTTAATTGCGAAAATTCTCTTTTTTTTTAATACTTTGAGCTGTAGAAGTTGTTGCTTGCAATTAAAATTAAAACTCATTGGCTTAGCACTGTTCATGATACTTAGTAAAAGTACAGGGCTTTTACTAAGTATCGTGCAGTCATAAATGTTTTAATGTCGACAAATTAGAGGTTTTATAATAAGAAACCTTTTGCGATTTAATCGTTCTAAAAGTGAAACAATCACTGTTGAAGATTCATTTGAGTTGTGCATTTAATGTAATGCTGATTGCTGATTGGAAGTCTTGTGCTGTTTTTAAATGATTTCAATATGTTAAACCATGCGAATGTTAACTAATTAGTTTTAGTTTTGTTTCATGGCGTTAACGCTTCACTCAATGCTCTCAACCGAGAGCGATTCGAATGAGTTGCCAAGCACATATAAGCTCATCATTATAAAATCGTGTTCAATTGCTCTAAGGACAATCATTGCTCATTGAATGTTGTAAAGCTGCTTGCATGCAACACTTGATGAAAAATGCGCAACATTTATTGCAAACAGTAAAATTTACACAAACTCAAGGAAGTAGTAAAGATATAAAGCAAACGAGTATTTAAATGAAAAAGTATACGCAAATATAATCGAACACCCCGGAACGATGCAACCATACTGACTTTGACTTTTTTCTTATTGTTCAAATTTTCAAAAATGTTAGAATGTGAAAGTTTTTTGGATTTAATATCAAAACGCTCTTCTCATCAGTCTTGGCATTTTTAAATGACTCCAGCAAGTATTTGGCTCAATTCAAATTGACTTATCACTTTTGCTCGCCATGTAGGACGACATTTATCACAGTTGTATTTGATTGATAATTGCCGAAATGCGCAATAAACTATTTCGCCTTTGTTTGCTGATCTTCTTAGGCGATTGTGCACATTATGGTTTATTGAGTGTTTCATGGCTCGCTTACGGCAGACAAACGCCCACCATGTCTATAAACAATTAGAAGCCAAGTGAAACTTTTGTTGCGCCGAAAATGTCATTATAGAAGCTTATTGATCATTTATGGCAGATATGTCAAATGGCTACCGGTTTTCAGTGAAGCATAAATCAGTTGGCTAACAAAACAGTGATAAATCAGGATCAAGGCAATGCTTGTTGTTGTTGTGGCATAACGCTTGAAAAGAGTCTAGAAAACCAGAAATTAAATCGTTTATTTTTCTTTTTTTTTCTTTGAAAACATAAAAATGAAAAGCCCAAAAATAAAAGTCGACACACTAAACTAGATAAGTTTCATTGAAATGAACAATAAAATTGAACATAAAATCGATACGACCACACACACACAGGTGGCGTGCATACTCATATGTAAAGTTCAAAGCCTTGTACAACACTGTCGCGGTCGGTCATCAACATGTTGCCTGCTGGTGGCTGCTGCCGCTGCTGCTGGTGGTCTGCCGATGATGATGATGATGATGACGACGACAGCCAATCGGTGCATCAAGTTAATATAGACGAGCCGTGTCGAGCCCGGCTTGCATAGCGGTTGATTGAATTATCAAAACAAAAACAAGATAAAAAACGAACAACAACAACAACAGCTACAACAACTTGAACTCAAGTGCGGCTCGTTGATGCGATCTGCTGCGGTGACACCTTGTGTGGCATACTTTAAACTGTCACATAAACTTGGCAACTGATTAGCACAACAAAGTCGCGCTCGACTGACCTCCGTGGCGTGAACTGTTGGCGCATGTGCTGCCAAGCAAGATTAGCGCCGCAGCACAGTTATGTTGCAAGCAGTGAAGCCTAGTCAAGTCTAGTCAATAAATCAAACAAGTATTGATTCTGTTTTTAATTCATTTATTTAAAAGAAAATTTTAAAAGAGATGCTTTTCATTATAGACACGTGCGTTGTTCAGTTTGACATCGGGTCATGTGTGTGGTCGTCATTGGACCTCACAACAGGCGTCATTGTTCGCTGACTGATATGCATGCTTGTTGCCCTAAATATTAAATATCGTATTGAAAATCCACGGCTTCTTTTTCGCCTTTATCGCTTTGTACAGCGGTCGCACTCCGCCGAAAGCCATAATGAAGATCTTTATCAGCGATCATTGATCGTGCGAACAGTTTCAGGTTCGGTTTGAGTTCACGCATTGTAATTGCTATGTTAGTCTTAAGTTCTTAAGCATTTGAGAAAAATACTTTAAACTTTAAAAGATAAAAAATTATAAAATAAAAAACAATTGTTGGAGTTTGATATTTAAGAATCACAATCGATGGATTGTCTTAATACATATAAATTTTTCGAAGTTGTATAGTTTTTACCTTAGAATTTACGAGCACTTTTACCACATCCACAATATTTCAACTAAGTCTAAGGAGTAGAGTAGTGTTATTTCCGCAAGATTAAATCGTAAAAAAGTTGAATTATTACTTAAGGCAAAAAACCTTCGCGAATTACAGACTTACGGTATTTAGGCACAATTTATTTTTATAAAGTCTAGATTTCCGTTTTCTCTATTGCTCAAGAGAGTCCACTGCCAAATAGATCACTTTAAAACTCAGGGACTAATACGCACTGACAAAGACAGGCATGGCCATATAAATTTGTCTCGTTGTTCTGATCAAGAATATATGTATGTATGTACATTTATACTATCTATAGTCACTGTTGTCTCCTTCTGTGCGCCTCACACGCCATGACAAAATTAATATACCCATTCAAGAGTATAAAAAAGTAATTCGGACAAACAAAAAACAAGAGATCAATGTACCAAAATCGGTGGTATAAGCCAAGGATTGGCGAGGAGAGACGTGTGGAATAAGAAAACACGCGGACAAAGTCACAGCCCGACACGCACGAGGCTTGTTCTTAACTGTTAAACAAGCGGCGAGGCACATGAGTGGCGCAGCGAATAATCCGCAGAACGTTTGGTCAGAGCCAAAGCGAGCGTGGAATTCAGTAGCCTTTGTTCTTAGCGCTGTTGTTGTTGTTGCTGCTGTTGTTGTTGTTGCAATAAATTTGCGTGCGAAACAAACAAAATATGTATATTCCAATTTTGGTGTTCAGGCAAGAGGGTAACCCTGGTTTTGACATTAGGCACACACAATTGCGTGGCAACGACAATGCACTATGGGCAAAACTACCTTTTTATTCTGCTAATAAAAAAACTGCTCAAAATCTGACCAAAACTTAACTAGAGAGGGGTGAGGGGTCAAGATTTCAAAATAAAAACCGCTCAATATTTATTTTCCCAAGGAGAAATGTTGTTTAATGAAAGTATGGTTTGCTAATTTTATTAATATATAAAATTGTTTATAAATATTTCATAAAAAAAAGTCGAAATTAGTTGTTGCACCTACCAATTTTTTTAATACACTATCTAACAAATACATGAACTTAAAAGAAACATTGTCATTTCATTTTGACTTATTAATTTTTGTCACAAAAAGCGCTTATATTTCCCATAGTGCAATGGTTTTGGTCTGTACATGTTGCTCGACAGACTCCGGTAGCGTTCTTGAGCCAGGTGCAGATTTGATTTATCTTCGCTTTGATTGTCAATGTAGGAGTTCCGCTTTAAATCTTTTGCTGTCGCGCACTTGGCTTAGACGCACTCGTTTTGACTGATAGCTCAGCGAACTTCTGAGCGCCTTCTCAAAAAAGCAAAAGGCAAAAACAATGTGCCGTCACTTTGTGCACGTGAGCCGCATTTAAAGTCAGTCTGAATCGTTTGTAATGGGCAAAAAACATGGGTGTGTGTCTTATCTGTGCTTTGGTGTCTTTCTTTAGGAAATGAGACTTTAAAGTTTAACAACGTCAATTTTAATGGCGGGCAGACATTTGAGTATTTCTTCTTGGCCTTAAAGTCAATACTCTGACTTTAATTATTCGTGCCTTGCTTGTGACTCAGCATCGTTGAGCCTTAAAGTCCATTGGCCGCTAACTGACATAAATTTTGAGCTCCAACTGAGACTTGCTTGTTTTTAAACAACATATTTATGGTATTCCTATAGGCAAATCAACGCTTAGAGTGAACTCACAGAACCAATAATAATTATCAAATATTGGGAATATCTAAAACCTACTTGGAATTGCTTGGATGTTTTGAAGACCGGTTCCGTCTTCGATCTACTGATCAAAAATGTAAGCGTGACCACAACCGTGCCAATTTCAACAGATTGTCTAAGCTTTGGAACGTTTTCCATAACACTTTTAGTAGACTCAAAGAGGAAAATTTACTTTAGTTCAATCACATAGTAAAATGGCATTAAATGAATATGTTTTTGGCAGCGAAAAGTGAAATTTCACTTCATATATGCGGGTGCGGGGGAGTGTGCAAGCACAACAATAATAATGCAACAATAAAACCAATAAAACTGCAATAAGCCATGAGGCATGAGACGCACACACACAATGAACAAATTGGAGAAGAAACAAACCTGCAAACACAGCGAGGGAGATCACTCAAGTGAGCTTCGGAACGATCGATTGAGCTTGAATTATAGCCAAAACCAAAACAAGTCGCATGTTGACTCTGGGCCAGACACAAACCGTCTCGCACTGTCTGTCTGTCGGTCTGTCTATACACGAGTCTCACTAGGCCCAACTCTCAGCCTGGATATCTGTCGTTCAGCATGTGTTTCCGGTCTTAAATCATCAAGTTAAGCGTGAGCTAATCATAACTTACAATGTGGTCCACAATATGACAGGCCAGCGATAGATCTACATGTGCGCGTCTGACACTCTTGGCCATGGCTATTGGAATGCTACAAGTTGCTTTAGTTTCGACTCGACTCAACTCGGCTTAAGTCTTTCGAACGTTTCGATTCGATTCGATCCATGCAGCTGTGCCTTGCGCCTTGAGCCGCCGCATGCAGCAAGCTGTGTGAGCTGTCAATGAACTTGTAAGATTTTGATTGATTTATATTGTGTTGTTAACGCATTTTTACCCATATACATGTGTGCGTTTTTTTTTTCTTCTCTTCTCTACTTTTCCAGTAGATAAATCAGCTTAGCTTGGAGCTTGGAGCTTGTAGCTTGGCACTGCTCGTGGAAAATCTTTGTGCATAATTTTTTTTTGTTTTGTTTTGTATCATTTGATCGCTGCCCGAATCGGAATCCGCCTTCTCTCTAATTTGAGTTTTATTAATTATGCCGTGTATCGACAACACGAACACAAGGCTTTCCTTTGACTTACCTTATTTGCCGGCCGTCCGTCCGTCCGTCAGTTTTTCTGTCCGCTAGTTCGTTGGCTCGTTCAAACGCGCTAATACACTCGTTGGCACCTTTGCCGCTTGTCGTTGATCGTGTTCGGCTACTGTTCCACTCGGGGCAAACAAAGCGGCTTTAATGAGCCATAATCAGTCGAAGATTATCATGTGTTGTGGCCGAAGTCGAGGCTCTAAGGCAGCATTGCTTAGACCGGCAATCGACTTAAAAATGGGCTTAGTTCACTTTTAACGTGTATCTTTTTTTCCACTGCCATTTGCATACACTACCCATCAAGCAGGTTGCGGGGCTTACAGCAAGGAATTTATTTTGAAATTTTATTTTGCTTGTGTGTCAAGTGCAACACACATGATATTTGCTTTTGACGAGTAAACGCTCCAAAACAAAAATATCTTCAATGTTCTATGACTTCTTTTACTTTACTTGGTCTTAGTCAAAATGAATCTATAAATATGATAGCATGGTTCCAAGTTGCTTCATATATCAACTATCATTGATTTACTAGTTGATGATGTAAATTCAATTTCCATGTAAAGAATAAGAGGTTCTACTGAGAAAAGATCATCGAAAGCTGATTCCTGGGCTTTTCAGACACACTTAAAGAAAAAATGTGCAGCCGATTCTTTGGATCTCTACTTTATATATGTTCCAATCATCGCTGCTTTGAGAAATACCTCTAGTTCAAAGGAGATCAAACCCATATCCTTGAACTGTTTTTGCAAGTATCTCAAGAACCCTCAGGCACTGAGGTACAGGGTATTTCAAAGTCTGCAGTTTATTCTAAGTTGAACAGGTTGAGCGAAAAATACTTAGGTTAATGAGAGCAATCAATTGGGAGGAAATTCAATTATTAAAGAGATTGTTTTGAGCAAGAAAACTATTAGCATCGGCATCACTATGACTATGACTATTGAAGTAGGAGGTCGCGTTCAGTTTTCAATCTGAAACAGTTTTCAATACAGCTCGGTGCGCTGCAGATATCAAGTAAAATCTAAATAAAATAAAAAAATATTTAGCAAAAATCCAAACAGAACTCTGTATAAAAATATGAAATCGGCAGATCCGTTGATAATTTAATCGTAAAAACATTTTTTTTGTGAGCAAAGGGCGAAGTGAAAGCACTGAAATTGCAAACAGAGAAAGAACATCAACAAATTATTTAAGTGATAAATTTTGTATTCTAAACAATCACCAGAACAAACAAACATCACTTAAACAAAATCAACTAACAATTGCTAACAATTTTTCTGAGTCGCAGTACCCGTTTATATACTGCAGAGTTTACAAGAAATTGCGCATCAGCAGTGTGAGTATTAGAGATTTAAAGGGCGTCTAGGGAATTTTCGACCATATTCTAAGCAATTAAAATATTATTTATGCGAGTTTTTTTTTTTAAATTATCATTTGTAATCTACAATAGAAGAAACCATTTTCAAAACATTAAATGACCATGGGTCTTAACATTAATGATAAAAAGTGCACAAAGCAAAAATTCGTGTTCCTTTTCGGAGTGTTTTTAAGAATATTCAATTAACATGAAGCAAAGATTGAATAAAAAAAAAATGTTTTAAACGACTCTTTAATGCTATATTAATGGAGAATTATATTGGGGTAAAATTTTAGTTTTAATTTCGAATCTACTTTAAGGTGCTTAATTTTGATGCAATTTCGACAAACGAATATAAAACGAATAAATAAGGAAACCAACTCAACAACAACGCTACAATTGATTCGTAACTAAGTTTTACAGACCGCAAACAAACCACAAAGCCGAACTCAATACAACTGAAGATGTTGCTAAGCATACGCAACATGTTGCTAATGCGCAATGTTGCCTTTGCCATGTTTCTGTTGCTTGTGTTGCTCCACAGGAGTGTTGAAGTGTCAGCACGTCGACCACCGGCGACTAATACGACTGTTGGCCAAGAGCAAACGACGGACGTGGAGGTCGAGAGCAAGCCCGAACAGGCGACAGATACAAATCAAACGATGCCACGTTTTCGGAATCCAACGAAATTACACAAAATATTTACAAAACCGTCGGGTAACTCGACCTTTAACTGTCCGGCGATCGGCACGCCAGAGTCCACGATCTCGTGGCTGCGCAACGGCACAAAGATCTACCGGCAAATGGGTCCCGTGCAACTCAGCCGTTGGTCAATCACCATGGAGGACCTCATGCCCGATGTCACGGATATTTATACATGTCATATTTGCAATCCGGTCGGTTGCATTGAACACTCAATGCAGTTGGTCGTCAGTGATCGTGTGAATCACAAGCCCATTGTGTCGACGCCACCCAACAGGAAGCAGGATACCCAACGTTCGGAGTCTGAGAATATTACGGCCGACGATGCGGCTTGGTACATCGTGACAAATTATTTGGGCCGATTTTTGAGCCGCGCCTATTTGCGTGCTATGAACGACTCATTGCCCTTCGAACCGAATGTGTCAAAGATCATGCGAGGTGATGTCATGTGGGTCTCGACAGTCGTCTTAATGCTTTTCGAGATTGAAATTTGACAAATTTACGCAGCAACATCCAAACGGACTTACTACTAACTTCAATTACTCCTAACTAACTAATTTATTGTATTAGTTGAAAATAACGATTTGGAATAAAGTAATAATCGTTGTTAAAAATACAATTTCAAACTATGCAACTCTTTTCGCCGTAGCGAATTCAAAAGTCTCAATTCCATTCAAAATCATATTTAGGCGCTATTAACTAATGCTAATGACGGCTACTGTATTGCGAGCTGGACAGTGTCTTAGCCGCTGATTGAGCGCTCGAGTCTCGAGACAATAGCGTCTATTTCGAAACTAATGAAGGCTGATGTCTCTACAAACAATGAGGAACAAAAGCCGCAGAACTCACGCTGCGCGAATTGTCTGAGAGAACAATAACAGAAATAGAAACCAACCAATAAGACATATAACTCAATATAGTGTTGACAATAGAACGATTAGCGTGTAAAATAATTGTGTGGCTCATTAAAAAATAGCAACGAAAGCAATTAATTTTTATTGTCGTTTAATTTCGACTGAAGAAGCTTTCAATTGTCTTTCGATTATTGATAAATACTCCAGTCTTTATGTATATTTATAATACTTCTGTGTTCATTTCCAGCTGCCGTGAAATTTTCAATTAAACGTGCGCACAGTCAATGCTTAAATGGCAAACAACTTGTCGAAAAGAAAACATTGCAGAAATGAAAAACTCACAAAAAAGAAAATCTGTTTGCAGCTCAGCTCAGCTCAACGAATTCTAATTGTAACCCAGAGCATGGAAACGAGATCTCGTGCGGTGCGCTGAGCCAAGAGTTAATTGCTAATATGATTAATTGCACATTAACATGAATTTTTATTGCCAATTATATGTGAAATATGCAAGTTGACGTTGCCAATGGCGCGCCACAATCGTCGGCGTATCATGTTGGCTTGGGTAGCGGGTAGCGGGCAGCCGGTGCCGGTTTAGAAGTCGTGTCGTCCAGCGGGTTTGGACAGCAGTGGCAGTTAAATGTTGTCGATGCCAATATTGATGGAGTGCAGATGCATTTTTGTTTCTTTGGTTCGTTTTCCTTGTGATTTCTACGATTGCAGTTTTGCAATTAAGTTTAGTTTAGTTGCTTGCTGTGATTTTAGAATTGCTTGGCGCCGGACTTTGTTAAACTGATATGATAAAACTATAATAAATTTCCCATATGCAAAACGGATTCAAATCGACGTTTATGATGAGTTAAATACGACAGCTCAGTCGTAAAATTTACGAAGTGAAGGCGTTTGTCACAACAACCTAAGACGAAAGGATGGAGGAACGGAAAGTACGAAATTGTTTTCCCACGCCCACCTTTTGTTTACAATTTCCCAGTGAGGTTTTCCAAGTGATGCTTCAAATTTTTGCTACCTGCGTGTGAGTTCTCAGAAGCAGTACTGCGACAGTTAATGCACATTATGCGTTGCCTGCGTATGTGCAGATATTACTACTGCTGCCTTCAACAATGAACAACACTAGTCAACAAGGTCACATTTCTAAACGATCACATCGAATTTATCTGAAGAATACAACGACTTTCATAGACATTCTTTGTGTTAAAAGAAGAGTTGAATTTTTTTATTAAATTAAAAATCTGAAAATATTCAACCAAACCGTTTTCACACCCTTCAAAGGAATCCCCCACCGTTGGTTTTTCTATTCCTTGAAAGCTACGATCTGTCGTTTTCAGCCACAGCATGGACCCACTTCACCAATGGTTCTCGAAAACTATGAGAGCTGAAGACTTGAAATTTGGAGGGAGGACTCATGAGGCAGCAGATCAAGTTTTATTGTATTCGAGTCACAGCCACTCCTTCCCACCCATCCAACTCTTTTAAAATGTTAGAGATCGAACATAAGAAGATAAACATGAAAAGCGATCGGTAGATTCAGTACCCCTCAAATAATCTTCTTAAAAAAATGGCTATGCCTCTTAAACTATAAAGAGTTTGAACCTGAACCATTCAAAGACCATCAAAGTGAACTAATAAATTGTACATTTTTGGTTTATTTTTTGGGAACAATATTTACGTAACCAATGTAAGATACTCGACTACACCTTCCTTACTGGTTTTCCTATTCATGCCTGTCTGTCTATACGATCTGAGAATATACGATTTCCTGCCCAATTTCAAGGTCAGAGACCTATACCTTGGAGAAAGTCTTTGTCGGAACAGGCATGAACGTACCACTGGAACTGGCAGCCCTCAAACAAGAAGGAAAATAAATATTAAGAAAATTGCCGTCTTCGTATGAAAAACTGTCCACACATTTCCATGATGCGCACAAAACTATGCAGCGTATTTTTAACCAAGTTGGAATTTTGAGCAAAATTTTGAGTGAGAGAAAAAGAAATTCTTACTCATTATGGCGATGCACTGTAAAAAATCTTGTACTCGTTTTCACAACAATTTTACCAAAATATGAATCTTTTAAAGAAAGAATTCCAAATTGGGTCTTATTAATTTTCTCATAAAAATCAATCAAAACCTCATAAGATATATTTGCCGTTATACCGCACATGCGTTGTCCAGATATTAGATTAACATTTTACAACCATGTTTGTGCGATTGTTAGGTAAACTATGAATATCAGATTGTCGGACAGACAGAATGTCAGCGGCAAAAAGTCACTCAAAGTTCTGCACCTTTTTCATTCTTGATTTAAATTATTTGCTGTCATCTGAGTATTTCCCCCTCAAGCCAGGCAAAACTGAGTACATTTTCCCCCATGCATATCATTATTCAATTTCGTTTGCAGCAAAAAAAAAGAGGAACACATTAGAGATTTTCCAGCACATGACAACGCCACTGGCTTCTGTTTTGGTATTTCAGTTAGGGCTCATCAGCATCGCCGCCGCTGCCGCCATCGTTTTATTTATTCTGAATCTTTTATCTTAATTGAGCGCATTTTCAGCGAACTCTCAGGCACACCAACGTGCTCATGAACGAATTTCATTTCAGTATTTGAAAATCAGCGAAGTCTTCGGCAATGTTCACGCACTTGTTGTAATGAAATTCAAAATTTGAAAAAAAAAAAAAAAAAAATTAAATGCGTTTTGTTTTTCGGAAAGTTTCAACAAATTATTTAGCAAAAAGTTTTGGAATTTTAAGTGTTCAATGAAAATTTCGCATATGTTTCGTTAAATAGACTTTTGTTGCTGAAACATTTACGTTAATTGTTGTGACAATAAATTTTAATTGCTTTCGAGAAGTGAAGAGAAAAATAAATTTCAAATATTTATAAAAAAATATACAAACTTATATATAATGCGTGACATGTTTTTGTTGTGAAAACTATTTAAGAAAAAAATAAGCAGTGATTTTAAAAAGAAATTTCGAAAGAAACAACAACAAGTTCGCTTTGCGGTATCTTTTCAACAATTTTTCAAAATTGAATGTAAGTTTTGGTTGGTTTGGATTCGGCACAATTTCTCGAGTGGCACTGAGCAAAAGTTGTTGTTGTTGTTTTTGCTTTTCGCTTTGTTGTTTTGAATTGCGTAAATTTGTAAATTTGTTTAGACTAATTTTCGAGCCTCGTGCTGAACCGCCCGCACGCCCTCCAGGCCATCCCAGTCAAACTTGTAATTGATTTTATTTACTCGTTTTCGCTGTTGTGTTTGTGCTCAATCGTCCAATTTTACAAAATTGACTCTGCAATTTCCATGTTTTCTGCTTATTTCACTTGTTATGTTTCGCTTCTGGTTGCGCTAAGCTTATGTAAGAGGGGTGTGCGGTGCGGCGATTTGGCGAGTTCAGCGCGTCGAATGAGCATCATGAAAGCTCATGAAGGTATGAAGGTAAATTGTTCCAATGTTAGTGAGAAAAGAGATCGAAGACGAAGATTATCCAAAAGCATAAAATTTATTATAATTAGTCTTCCAGATCTGACTCTAGCGCTCGAAATTCTGGCGAATTCTTGTTCTAAGAACTGAACCCATTAGTCAATGGCTTGAATCGGTGATGAATTTTTTCAGCATTAGTTATAATGTCTTGAAAAAAAATTTTGTTTAATTTAATTAATATAATAATTAAGAACATCATAAAAACAATTATTATTTTTAATTTGCCTGAGTTTTGATTTCTCAATTGACTTGCTTGATTTTTAAAATTTATAGCCAAACAATTTTGGCATGGCAATGGAACTATCTTCTTTTTAATTGGTGCCCAGAGCTTTAAATTATTAGATTTCAAGCATTTTTATTAGAAAGAACTTATCAATTGCATAAATATTATAACATAAATAAACAATTGATTTTAAGAAGCCCAAAAGTTTCATAAAAAATAAATTCGCCATCAACGAGTTCAGGTATAATTTTAAAATGCTAAAAAATAATTCAATGTTTGCCCGCTTTCGATTGTTCTGAGTTGTTGCGTTTCTCAAATCAATTGAAAACAAAAACAAAATTGAAACAAATTCTATAACAAATTAAGTTGCTTCTGCTACCAAATCAAACAAAAACATTCAATTCCATTTCATTTCATTTGCGTGTTTATCAACAAAAACATTATTTGTGCGTCGTTTTCTGCCCCCTTACCCCTTTCATAAATAAACAAAAATTTTAGTCAGTCAGTCATTCAGTCGTTTCGGTTTGGTGGGGAGCAGTCTGTCAGTCAGTCATTCAGTTGAGTTGAGTTCAGTTGAGCTCATGCCATACACACTTGATGGCAATGTGCTCCAGATGTCGAGGCATCCATTGAGTGGAGATCGCCGCCAGTCACTCAGCAGCAATTTCCACTCATTTGCTCAGATGTCTTTCACTTTTGTTGTGGCATGAAGTCGTGTCGTATATACATATGTAATAAGGGGGGCACCACAATGTTGTTGCTTATTGAGCATTTCGTGCATTAAGTACGCAAGCCTAACCCTGAAAATATAAAAATAAGTACGCTTCGCATTGCTCTAATTCGCCCATTCGCTCCATTCGGAAGCGATGATCCATGCACTGAACTGCGTCATCGATCGTCTTTGCATACGCTTGGCAGCACTCGGCACAGGTGTGGAAGGAAATTTCTTTAGAATTCGAACGAAAAAACATTATTTCATTGAAATTAATCATGAGGTTTTGTACAATTGAAACAATAAAAGAAGATTATTTCATTGCCGATTTGTATGAATTAATAACGAACGAAATTTTTCTCAGAACAATTGAGTTTTGTTATTGAAATTGTTATCAGAACTTTTATAAGCAAACCTTGTGGAGCTATGCTGATCATGAGCTACGCAACTTCACATGTTGCTACTCATAAGGTGTCAAGCCGGGTGTATATTTATTTGAGTTTTTTATTTATATATTTATTTACTTATTAATAACAATGTACTGCTATAAAGTAATATATATATAATATAGAATAATATAGTGAACTTAATTAATATAATATAATTAAATACTAATTTTAAAAAATAAATACAGTATCAAAAATAAGTAATATGAAAAAGTAAAAATTTTTTATAATAAAAATGTTAAGAAGCCCTTGACCCGGTGGGGGAAATTTATTTGCACTATGCCCCTAATCACAGCCTTGTGTGGTCAGAGACTTAAAGTACAAGAGCGCCATTCCATCCAAAAAATGACACAACAAGCCACTAATCCCTTCCAGATTCCCATAGGTAGCGTAGACTGGATGAGTTGAGGCTATTGAGAGAGATTTTAGGTGAGAGGACATGATATAAACTATTATAATTATGCCAATACCATGTTTATGTATGCACTTTATGAGAAGCATATATTTCACTCGAAACTGAATGAGGTTTCCTGTTCTGGCTCAATGAATCGATTCGATTCCAGCGAAGTGTCGATGTCAAAACTCGCATAATTTCGAGGTCTGTTACTTGTTGGAGTTTAACTCTAAATCCAACCTATGTGACGTCGAAACGACACAGGCGTGCATAAAATATGTGCCCAACTCAAAAAAGAAACAGACGTTCAGCGTCTGTGCGACATGTGTTGCACAAAAGCCTAAGCCAACAGTTGAAAGCCACTGGAAGTGTTTTAGGTAAGCGCAACACGCCACGGGCTTGAGCGGCAACAATAATGCGGCGGTAATGAGCCCACAAGACACGATGTTCATGATGATGCTGCGGCTGGTGATGATGATGTCGAGGGACAAGCCAATGACAATAAACCAGCGAAAGCAAAAACAATTTGAAAATAACAACAAACGCACACACACACACAGTCATGTATGTGTATCTGTATGTAAACATATTAAATGGCATAAAACAATATTTGCCCTTGTGTCTTGTGCCACTCAGTAAGTCAGTCAGTCAACCACACACTCACTCAGTTAGTCTGGCATTATGCATGTAGCCCCTTCAACGGCCACGCCAGCATCAACAGTGCTCGGTGCAGTTACAGATACAAATACAGCTACAGATACAGCTACAGAGCAGATCTCATACAATTTGATTCAAGCTGAAACGGTAACGCGCCACAGAGTCTTAATTTCCTTAATTTCTTTCCATTGCGTTCTGTGAATGACTTCTGGATACATGTGGGCTGTTTCGATTGCATTTGCGTACCCAATGATGCTCTTCAGAGCTGCGAACAGTGCACGTCTCTGTTTCGAGCCGAGCAGGGCCGGAGCAATTACACGGGCCAACGATCCGACCGAGCGCTGAGCAAAAATTCAAAAAACAAATACAACAAACAACAACAAATGCAATTGAGCGAAAGGCAACAACAACAACAACAAAAAAAGAATAATAATAATAAAAGTAGAAAAACATATGTGGAAAAATTAAGGCAAACCAACGGCGACGGAGACGGAGACAGTTGACTATATTGAAGATGAAAAAGATGCGGGAGCGTCGCCTGGACGGACACTGGTTCGTGTGTGTATGCGTGTATGCCAGGGGTACATAAATAGCATAGAAAATTCGGTTTGCAGAGCAGATCATTTGAGTGAAAGGGAGAGCAGCATTAAAAAATGTATCGCACTGAGCACAGAACAGAACGGCACGACAAAGTTGCGCATGCAGAATTTTTGGGAGGGCAAGCGAACATATTTCAAGAGTTCGTTTCGAGCAACACATGATGAAGATCATTCGACCATATAGTTTCATTTTGAGCGTATCAGTAAGTAGCTGAGTGAATGAGTGTGTGAGTGAGTGAGTGAATGAGTGCTGTAGTTTTAGTAGGAGGGCGCGTACAATTTTCAAATTGAAACAGTTTTCGATGTACGCTGCAGATATCAAGTACGGCCGTGTGCTACGGACAACGCGTAACGTGAAATTTTCAAAACGATATTCAACCAAAATCAAATCAAAGTCAGTGGTATATATATAGAAATTTTGTATTCGCCAACACAAAAAAAAAAAAAAAAGAAAAGAAAAGAAAACAAAATTTAAACAAGTCTAAATGAACTTCGCATAAAGACTACAAATCGAAAATGTTGTGTATGTGAGTGTACGAGTGTGTGTGCAGAGTAGTTTGTGGCAAAAGGCAAAAACAACAAAAACAATTACGGCATATAAAAGTGAAGCCCTAACGGAAAATTTAATTTTCACATGGTACGTTATGAAAAACGAAAGCGTAGATACATAGATATTTATGTGTGTTTATAGCATGTTTATATACTAATTTGTTTTGTTCTGCGAAAATACAAAAAAATATTTCAGGCAAATAATTTTTTATTGGCAATAAAAAGTCGGATATTTTTAAAATAGCAACAATTATATACGCTTCAAAGTAGGCTACAAACGCCATGGGCGACTCTTAAAATCAAATATTCCAATAAGTTATTGTGATGAATCTCATCATTATCACATCATCATCATCAATACAACTATCATGCCTCTTAATTGAGCGACACTCGTGCAGCGCCGAAATTCTTTTTTTCAAGTGCGCTTAACCCATGGCGGACAACCTCAGTTCCAAACTCAAAAGTAGCTATCCAAAGAATTTCGGTGCAAAAAAATGTACTTTTGTGGGCAAAAAATGAAATATTATTTACGAAATTGTGTAAGATTGATTTTTACAAAAGTCTTTGCGGTAATTAAGAAACACTTTAGGCAATCCGTTAGTATAGAAATGTAGATCTGTATATCTGTCATTATATCCACTTTTTGTTGAAAGGTGAGGGAGGTAGTTTTCTTTATAGAACATTTGTCGGCCGGTTTCCTAATTTCTTTAATGATTTCTATGCCTAACAACAAAAATATTATCCAGATCATGTCAGCTCAACTATGTGACCTTGTCTGGTCGCTTTATTGGATTTACTTTTGATAATCTTCTATGTCGGAGCCCTAATGAAGCCAAGTGTGCTTAAAACTGTGTTCATTGTTGCTTTCGTTTCGCGCATTGTGCCAATCTCAGTGAAGCGTATACAACTCAACAAGTTACCGGAAGCATGCGCGACATTTTAATTAAGCTCAAAAATGCTTTTAATAAAGCAAAAGTCTGACAAAGAATTTAAAAAGAAAAAAAGTAATTCATACTAAACGTAAAAAATCGTACTTTACTGAAGCAAAAGCGCTAAAATGTCTCGCAGTAAATTTATATTTGACATTTTTCGCAGAATTCGTTGGTCTTGAATGAAAAATCGAAAGAAAAAAAATCGTTGTTTTTACCTTGTCGAGAGTAAATCAAAAGCGTGATGAGCAAAGGAAAACAGACAACAAGAAAAACTAATAATAAACAAAAATCGTGTATGAAAAGTGTTGAAAAATTTGCGCTCACCGATAAACAAAAGCAAAGCAAAAATTAACGGAAAATCAACAATGAGCTGCAAAAATGTATTTTTAAGAAATGACGACATTTGAAATGAAATGAAATCAAATTGAAGAGTTTTTCGAGACCGAATTCGTGTCAAAAGTGAAATCAAACGATTTCTTCCGTTTGGCGTATAAACGCTTTTCCGGTCGCCGGAAGTGTGCGAGCGAGACGACTAGCGTGCAAGGGCGAGTGACCGACCGTTAGAAGCCGTCAGCAATGCGCGGCATTTTCTAGCAACATGTTGCTAGTTGTTGTTGCTAGCTGTTGTTTGGTCGTTTCATGTTGCCGATCGAGCGCTTGAGTGCTGCCCCGCACAATGACGCTTATCATACACATTTTTCCACTGTTTTGCGAGATGTTTTTATTAGATTTAAATACATAAACACTTTTTCATTTAATTTATACGAATTTTCCACAAACTTTTGCGCATTTTCATTGTGTTACGCCGCAATTTGCACGTTTCGCGAATTTTCACAAACCTTATTTCACAACAGGAAACACGCAAATATTTGGAAATCGTGAAAATTTTATTTGTTCTGGTCAATAAATATCGGTTTTCAACAAGTTTTTGGCAACACAAACGTGTCGATTGTTTAGCAATGAAATTTTATTGTTTGCCGGTCTTATAGCATCTTCACTAACCCAAATACTTCTGGAGCTTATACAAATTAACACAACAGAAGACAGCATTTTAAGTTGTTTCCAAATCGATTAACCGTGAGCACTTTAAGACTTATGACGCCTACATAACATTATACTAAAATTTATTAAAGCATTTCGATTTCACTTTCAGGTACTAACTGAATTTCGATGCATGAATGAACAAGCATGAATGATATATGCCAAAGTTAACAGCAACAACAACAACAGAGGCACAACTCAACACCCACGACGTCTCATATATCAGCGAAATAATAGATGAGACTCTAAATTAAGCAAAGTGTGGCGAGACGAGCAGATACAAGCACATGTGCGTTTCAAATCAGCTACAACATCAACATCATCATCATCAACAACACCAACAACACCAACAACAGCGAAAACCATCTGCTATACTTACCGCTTGTGGATGGTTTGAGTGTCGGCAGGAAAATGTCAACATGAATGCCATAAATCTATCAAACATGTAACTAAATCAAACAAAAGTTAATAACAATCAAGGCACAATACAACAACAACAACAAGTCGTGGAACGTAATTAAAACATTTTTGTGTATTTCCGGAAAGGTGATTAACGGCACTAATAAGCACAAGATCAAAGACATGATGATGAACGGATAAGCGGGAAGTGCACGGCAGATACAACAATTAAAAAAAAACAATACAACACACACACACACACATACATACAAACACATGTTGCTAACGATCAAATGCGGCGCAATCAATAATACATAGCAAGAAAATTATTAGAAGGCAACAGCAGCAGCAACAACAACAACAAAAATAAATAAGAAAGGCATACAAAGTTTCGAATTGCAGACGTTGAGGAGATACTAAAGTGGATTTCCGGTGAATTAAAAAACAAGCGTACAAGAAAAATCCAAAAGAAAAAAAAAAAAAATTCAAACGAGAAGAAACGACAACACATGTGACAAAAACCGAGTGGCGTTGTGCACCCTTGCAGGAAAATCACTTAGTTTAGATACATTTGGCGTGTGCAGGCAACAAGAGCAGCCGCGGCAGTAGCGGCGACTGTGAAAGAGATACAGATACAAAAATAAATATGCTTAAAATGGCAAGCATAGAGGCACAGCATCAGTTGCATGCTAACAACAACAACAACAACAGCAGTCGTACTTGCTGGAAGACCACTGGAAGCGTACATTGTTGTTGTTGTTGTCAGCAGCAGCAGCAGCGGCAGCAAGTTGCAAGTAACAGTAATAAACATATCGTAGAACGTACAACAGCAACAACAAGGAAACACGGACAAAGCACAAAGCCGAACTCAACACAACTGAAGATGTTGCTAAGCATACGCAACATGTTGCTAAAGCGCAATGTTGCCTTTGCCATGTTTCTGTTGCTTGTGTTGCTTCACAGGAGCGTTGAAGTGTCAGCACGTCGACCACCGGCCGATTCGCAGGAAGCACACGATTACAACGACAACGAGGGCGACTATAACATTGAGTTGCACAAACGCGCTAACACTAATACGACTGGTGGCCACGATCAAACGACGGACGTGGAGGTCGAAAGCAAGCCCGAACAGGCGGCAGATACAAATCAAACGTTGCCACGCTTTCGGAATCCAACGAAATTACATAAAATATTTACAAAACCGTCGGGTAACTCGATAACCTTTAACTGTCCGGCGGTCGGCACGCCAGAGCCCACGATCTCGTGGCTGCGCAACGGCACAAAGATCTACCGGCAAATGGGTCGCGTGCAACGCAGCCGTTGGTCAATCACCATGGAGGATCTCGTGCCCGATGACACGGATATTTATACGTGTCAGATTTGCAATCCGGTCGGTTGCATTGAACACTCAATGCAGTTGGTCGTTAGTGATCGTGTGAATCACAAGCCGATTGTGACGACGGCGCCCGTTAATCTCACGCTGCCAATCAATGGCAGCGGCCACATGGATTGCAAATACCTGTCGGACTTGACGAGCAAGAAGGTCTGGTCGTTCGCGCCGTGCAACAGCACGGTCGGCTGCACAAGTAATACCAAATTGCAGATACACAAGGAGGATGTCGATCGCTTGGAGTTCGTCAATGTCACGCTCGCCGACGAGGGCTGGTACACATGCATCGAGCAGAACAGTCTCGGCCGGTCCTTGAGCAGCGCCTATTTGCGTGTCATCAACGGCTCGCTGCCGTTTGAGCCGAATGTGGCGAAGATCATGCGCAGTCACTTCATGTGGGTCATTGTGGTGACGGTCATATTGCTGCTCATACTGCTGTCGACCATACTGATTGTGTACGTGCTGCGCAAGCTGAAGCACGAAAAGCTGCTGAAGCAACGCATCGAAACGGTGCATCAATGGACCAAGAAGGTTATCATTTACAAGCCGGAGAGCGGCGGCGCAGGCGGTGATTCGAGCGGTTCGATGGACACGATGATCATGCCGGTCGTCAAGATCGAGAAGCAACGCACCACTGTTTCACAGAGTTCGAATTTCGAGCCGGCGCCATTCAATGAATATGAGTTCCCACTGGACTCCAACTGGGAGCTGCCACGCAATCAACTTATCCTGGGCGCTACACTGGGCGAAGGCGCCTTTGGGCGTGTCGTCATGGCGGAGGCAAACAATTCGATTGTCGCCGTTAAGATGGTCAAAGAGGGCCATACCGACGATGACATTGCCAGCTTAGTGCGCGAAATGGAGGTCATGAAGATCATTGGCAAGCACATCAATATCATCAATTTGCTCGGCTGCTGCAGCCAGAATGGTCCGCTGTATGTCATTGTCGAGTTCGCGCCGCACGGCAATCTGAAGGATTTTCTGAACAAGAATCGGCCAGTCGCCAAGGACTACAGCGAGCAGCAGTCGGCAACGCAGCCGCCGCAGCATCATCTGAACGAGAAGCATTTAATCTCATTCGCTTTTCAAATTGCACGCGGCATGGACTACTTGGCCTCACGTCGTTGCATACATCGAGATCTGGCCGCACGCAATGTGCTTGTCTCCGACGATTATGTCATGAAAATCGCTGATTTTGGCCTCGCGCGCGATATTCAAAGCACGGACTACTATCGCAAGAACACAAATGGCCGGCTGCCAATCAAGTGGATGGCGCCGGAATCCTTGCAGGATAAATTCTATGATTCGCAGAGCGATGTCTGGTCGTATGGCATATTGCTTTGGGAGATCATGACCTTCGGCGCACAACCGTATCCGACCATCATGTCCGCTGAGGAGCTCTACAATTATCTGATGTCCGGGCAGCGCATGGAGAAGCCGTCGAAGTGCTCGCTCAACATTTACATGTTGATGCGTCAATGTTGGCACTTCGATGCCAGCGCTCGGCCAACATTCTCCGAAATCGTCGAGAATCTCGATAAGCTGTTGCTCGCCAACGAAGATTATCTCGACGTGGCGGTCGCCAATCTCGAGACGCCACCATCGTCCAGCGATGAGGGCGAATCCGATGTGGAATCGCTGCGCTATCATTATTAGTTAAGTAATCATTTTTATTTTCAATTTTATTTATTTCGTTTTAGTTCATATTTCACTTATATTTCTATTCGTATAATGTAAATAACTACTAGTTATTTAAGTCAGCTTATTTTCCAAATCTAAAGTCTATAAGTCTGTAAATCAAACAAGTTTTCGTACAATGTACCAAAGGCAGTAAACCAAAAATTAGTTAGTTTGTGGTCGGTTCGCATCGGGATTCTCATCCCCGCCGCCACTATGTCACAATTTGGCAGCGATTGTTTTAAGTTTAACTTAAGTTTTACGTATGCAAAACAATCATCTATTATAAGTTCTACATAATTTATCTGTACTGTACTGAACTATCGAGTATTGCTTCATGTCACTTCTTAGTCGGTAAGTTTGTATGTCTATGCTAATAGTATAAAATATCTATAACGAAAAATCACACATATCATTCATTTTAACTGATCGTAATTTATATTCTTGTTGTAATCATCAAAATATTGTCATGTGTGCCTTTATACAAAGTGTATCTGCAATAATTGTCGTATTTAATTATATTAATTTTAACACAAAAAGAAATTTGGACTTTATACTTTTTTGTTAATAATAGAATCAAACAGGGTGAGCATTAATAAGAAGATGACTGCAACACCTGTGTTAACTCAGGTGCGGAAAGCGCTCAGAAGAGACAGACAGACAAACAGACATACATATGTCTGATGAATGGTGTCAAGAACCGAAAAATAAACATTACTGGCAGACACAAGAATAAGAAAAAGTGATGATTGACAATCGAAAGAAGTAACAGAGAAAGTGTCAAGCACGATTGATAAGATTATATTGGGTGCCAAGTTTAGGACCGTGAATAAATTTCTTATTCTATTATATATATTATTCTCTAGTGATCAAATGATGTTAGAAGCTAACAAATTATAACTTTTACAAACTATCCAGAAATAATTGAAAGATTCCTTGGAAGATCCCTTCGTTTTTACCAAAATTTTTTACGGAAATTTGAATGGAGTGTTTCGAACAGACGCGTAGAATTTTGAATATCCTTTTTTTGGAATATAAAACATTTCTCTAATTCCAACTACCAGAAAGTCCAAGTGGGGAGCTTCTGTATTATTCTATAATATTTTTGCACATGATTATTTATGAATGAACATGAATATTTATGAATGACCATTTATATTTATGAATGAACATTAATATTTATGAATGAAATTAAATATGAATGCCAAAAAAGTGTTTGGATGAAATTTAGAAAGGAAGTGAGAAAAAATCACTTAATCCAAACAAGTGTTTTAGTCAAAATGTGAATTGCGACTAAATTAAAATGATAACTCAGTTTTTGAAGTCAACTTCTGGCCGCCCTTTCGACATTCGCCGCCCACATGCAAATCAACGCGGCGCAAAGCATGCCAACTTTGGCCTTAAATAAATTAATTTATTTATTAATTTATTACTACGAGTGGCACTCATAAAGCACAAACGTGCCGACGTCAACACTTCGCGTGCATTTAATACAACCGACAGTTTTTGTTTTTGTTTCTCTGCTTTGTTTTGTTTTTGTTTTGTTGAGACCGCATTGGAGTTGCGGCGAAGCCAACAGTGTTGTAGGACACCGTTTTATCGCTCAACTGCATCGCAGCTGTGCTCAACTTTGCTGAACAGCGACTTCGGTTACGCTGCTCGTGGCATTTTAAAGCGCTTTAACAATGAATTACTGTTGGGTTAACTTATTCATTCACAAAACTCATGATTGCTGATTGAAACGCACGCTCGAGGGCTGCGTGGCTTATTTTAGGCACGAAGAGAGTATTTCAAATGAAATTGTCATGAATTGTATTAAACGATAATGGTTTGTGTTTTTTCAGTGTTGCTGCTTGGTTAATTGAAATCGAACAAGTGTTTTGAAACTAATTTGTATATCAAACCAAATCAAAGGTTATTTAATAATATCAACACAACAAACAATCAACAGGCACAATCTGCATTTACAACTTTCATCAGGCAACTTTATTTAAGTTATCGCAGTTGTACATTATTATGAGTTGACTCTTTGCAAGTCCTGCTGATATCTAAATATAGAAAACAAGTGTGATTTTGATTCATGGCGCGATTATGTGTGCGAATGCAGTTTATCTTCAAGCAGATACAATGACGCAAAGGCAACTGCAAAGCATAAGCGAAGCGGTCCCCAATTGAACAATTCAGAATGGCGCAGAACGACGCGTCGTTGGCAGCACAGTAGCCGCCGCCGTTGCCTTTTGCCGCATGTGGCATGTAACTACCACTGACATTGTGGCACTTAACATTTTATTGTTAATAAAAATATATTACAAGTCTAGAAAGAAACCAAAAGAAAAACGGACACTTCGCCGCTGCCTCGCTGCCTTGGCTTGGCTTGGCTTGACTAACAAAAGCATCTCTCACATTGAATGTCGCGTGATTTTGTATCGTACATTTTACGCGTGGCATCTTTTGCAGATTGTTAATAAATTTCATGCCAATTCACGTTCAAAAGCATTCGCACACAGTAGCCAAAGTGCAAGAAATCCAATGAACCGTGCGCTTCTAACTTACAAGGCAAAAAACAAAACAAAAAAAAAAAAAAAATCTACAGACAAAAACAAGCTAAAAAAAAAGCATCGTACACACTCATTGACCAAAATGAGTTCACAAATCCGACAGATGCACACACATAATCCCACCAAATTGGGCCCGATCTGTGCAACGCGTCGCTGCATGCAAACCAAAATGCTTACAACAAACGAAATTAGCGCGCGTACATGATATTTTCTACGGCAGAGCGTCGCAAAGCAATAAAAAAGGCTTTACGATTTTGGTTATTACATGCGGTCAAAATGGCCACATGGACAGACGGACGACTGGAAGGCCGTACTCCACAGCGACGACGACTAAGGATGTCCAAAGTTATAGCGCAATACTGCAACAGTTTGGTTTGGTTTGTTCAGCCGTTCGATCGTTTGCGGCCGCTGGCCACCTGCTTTCGATTTGGGTTGAAACTGCAACTGCAACAACGACAACAAAACAGTCGAGATTCAAGTCAACTTCTGGCTGTCTGACTGGCTGACTGGCAGACCAGACCATTCAAGCGAAATATGCTTAAAGAAAGTTGCACTCAAAAAAAATTGTTTCTATTTTTATTTAATTAGAAGTTAGTTATATTTAACAAAGCGAACCAATTAGTCTTTAATATACTTCGAGTACATCTAATTTAATTTTTTAAATATTTCACACTACTGGCGATTAAGCCATTGTAACCTACCTAAGAAGTTGGAGCTATCCTTAGATTTATTTTAGATTGGCTTAATTTAATACAAAGTATAAAGACTCTTTAACCAATCTTGTTGTTGTGTAAACAATAATTTTTATAGGTTTTGTTGTTGCTTGTGGAATTCTTTCTGTCTTCCTGTACTTCATACATAATAAAATATCATTAATATTTTATATAATCACTCACATAAATCGCTTAAAATGTAAGGTTACATTTTATACTTTATGTCAATAATGCTCATGGGATTCAATCACACGACCTCAAATAAACTTGTTATTATTTCAGCATGCCGGTCAATTGTCTTAGCTGCCTGTTTAATAAACTTTATCTATAAAGAAGTGACGCGCAGTCACTCATTTTACATTGCACGCTTCAATAAGGCTCATGGAGGAAACTGACCTCCTTAAGCAACTCTTTAATGAAGGACAAAAATATCATAATAAGGAAATACGGAGAAAAACATTATTTTCATTTGCTACACAAACCAGTAGTGAGAATGGACTCGCTGTCATGTTATCCAATGAAAAGAATAAGACATCTTCAAATTTCCATTCAAGCTACAATTGGCAAAAGTGCTTACAATTTTGAGAACCACTGTAGTCAAATGTTTTATGGAATCAAATAAAATCATCATGGATTTTTTGCAGTGTAACGACATCGAATCTTGGTCATCTTCTTTTTTCAGGTAGCTCGAGAGGTAAGTGGAAAATGCAGAATGTGCATGTTCTTCGCATGACTTGTGGTACTTGAAAATGTGCGTTTAATTTATGGTGTGCTACCTTTTGTCGCCGGTCGCCCCTTCTCGTTACACCCCCTTTTTAGAGCCGTTTGCCTGCATTGCAAAGGCCAAAACTGACCATGAATAGGTGCCAACATTGTTGCTTTTGAATGCTTTTGGCGCATTCAAGCCGGAAAAGCATTTTTATGGCCGACTTTTCAAATGCACAACTAAAATTCGTACCAAAAACGATGATGAATGCGATGGTTTGCCTAAAAGGAGCTTTCGGTGCTCATCATCTAGCGTCTAGCAAAATAATTGGCAAATAATTCAAATTTCATATTTCATTGAATTCGCAGTTAATTTAATTAACGTTTAATTAGGCATATCCGGCGCAAAGTGTCACCTTCATTTCGCAATGTTGTTCGTTAGTTCGTTCGCTCATTCATAAAACGTGAATTGAACCCACGCACCAAACTGAAACCGAAAGCAACAACAACAACAAAAATACAAATAAAACATAAATAAGCAAATTGTATTAATTTGCATATTTTGTAAGTCAAGTGAGCAGCAGCTGGGACAGCAATAAAACCAACAAAAACCACTAAAAATATTATTCAAAAATCGACAATACATGAAACCGGTTACAAACACGAATTTTTATGAATGAATTGTTGTTGTTGTTGTGTTACTTTTGCGCAAGTGTTCCACAAGTGTTGTTGTATGTTGCTTGTGATTGTTTGTATTTGCGGTTGAAGCCAGAGATGCGTAAATCTTTCACTATTAGAATTGTTACTTTAAACATAAAAGTTCCCGCCAAGTTGGTTCAAACCCTCTCGATGTTTGATTTCATTTTATCTGGCGTCGCATTTCATATCATGCCTATGAAAAGTATATAAGAATAATGTAAGCTATTTAAATTTAAACAGAATTATCGCAATGAGAAACTTATTGTTTGTATTTTGCAGACTTAAACCCGCCTCATTTCAAGTTTGGCCCAAATTCAGAATTCAAGATTCATTACATTTTACCCATTCGACCTTTAACTCTTGCTTTATGCAGCACCCTTTTGTGCAACACTCTGTGCATTTATTAAAGCAACAATTCTATGGCTATCGTGATTGTTTTCAACTTTCCATTTTCACCGACCGATCCGAAGATATGTTAAAACTGACCTCCGCCCATATGCAAGTAAAATTATAATAGCCTGTGTAGGAAAAATAGGCAAAAAGTAGACACCATTCACCTCCTGAATCGTGCTACGTAATGATTGAATGGTCACGAATGCAGACAGAGAGACAGTGAGTCAATCGAAGATGGCTTTATGAACTTAAGTTCATCCATATGTATCATATATAATTATATAACCTATGTATATAATAACCAAAGATACATAAGTATTTCGCATTTTGTAAACTATCACTTGAGCTTTTCGTTCTCTTTGCAAGAGCATCATTAATCCGCGGATTTATCGTAGTCAACTGAACTGTTATTCAAATTAAATATGAGCTAATGATTAATAAAAAATCATGCATCTGCCACCGAGGGCAATTAATTTCAATAATTATTTTTAGATTCCGTTTTGTGATAATATCAATCAAAATAACTTCGATGTGCATGATGTGGGCGCCGCTAATACAACTAAATGAGCCATTACCTCATTAAGTCAGCTTAAATCATAGAATGAAAAAATCATCATTTGTACAACTGTCAACTCAGCTCAACTCTGCTCAGCACAGCTCAGCATCAAGAGCGTAGCCAGCTTGTCACAAAGGGGGACACATTCAATGTAAGTATTGAAAGTACCGAAGTTGTGTTGAGTGGAGGCTGTGTCACGGTCCGAACCCTTGCCTACGCCCTTGCGCAGCTCATCTCGGCCACAGATGCGGACTAAGATATGTTCCATTGAAATAATTTAAAAAACAATTTATAAATAAATGTGTCAAAATCAAATGAATGCAAATGAGTTGTGAATCACTTCCGTTCCGTTGAAGTGTGCAATTGACTTTTGTCTGCTCAAAACTTGTTAAGAAACTTATGCCAATTTGATTTGAAGCCAAGCCGAGCTTGAATCACCGTGAACGAGCATGTTGTTTTTAGGGTTTGCCACACCTTATTTACATAAAAGTTTAAACGAAAAAAAGTATATATATATAACAATGTAAAATAAAGTTTTATTTAATGATTTTTCGTATAATGAATTTATTATTTCCGCTTTGCCAACTCTGGGGAAATGCCACGCATTGAGAGTTGCGTTTTGTGTCAGCGTTGCCAGACAAGTGAAACTTTTAATAACCGTTTGGGGGGAAAAAAAAAATGAGCGCACATTAAGGCAACATTACGAGGTCAAAACTGCAATTGAAAAGTCGCTTTTCACTGGCATTTTTCTATTTCTTGACAGCATAGACAAAGTGGCAGTCAAGCATACAGACAGACAGACAGTCGGACAGCTACAGCGAGAGAGACTGGCAGGCAGGTTGGCATGCTCGCTGGCTGGCGTGCAATTGAACAGGCGATTGGGCAGGCCAATTTGTAGTCATTTAAATTCGTTCGAAGCGCACAAACAGGCACAAAACGGTCTTGGCCAATATGCAAAACACTGCGCGGCAAACAACAGTAACAGCAGCAACAACAACAACTACAGTAACAGCAAAAATCGCATGCAAATTAATAGCGCACTTTAGCAAAATTAATTGATCACCACCACCGAGCAAACACAACAACAACAAATGCAAAACCAACACGCCGCAATTATTCGGACATGACTTGGCTTTTGTGGCCATGATGGCCGACGCCGCAGCGCAGCGAACTTCTAATCGATCGCGTTCGATTGAACGTTTTGTGGCCCAAAATTGCTACATGCAAAAACCTCATTTGATCAATGCGCAACACACACACACACAGGTGATCTTTTATATTGACTTGAATTTGCTGTTTTCTTTTTTTATTATAAGTGAATTACTAATTTCCTGATTTATTAATTTGCGGTTCAGCTTTGATTTTCTTAATTGGCACGAGCATCGTGAAATTAAACCAGGGCTGTCATAATCATTCAACTGAGCTCAGAAAATATTCAAAGTTGTTCATTGAACATGACCAAAATACCAAGAATGTTCACCAATGTGTGATTTCTCCATTTTTTAAATAAAGATTTAAGAAACCCGAATTGTACTTAGATAGATTTCTTTGATAATGTTCGTCCTAGAAATTTTAATGTGCCTAATTTATTTGCTGATTAGATTTTTAAGCCTTTCAACTACTGGTCTTAAGTGCAAAATTGAAACTAGAGAAATCAGTCCGTATTTCACAATATTACACCCTCCTGCACACATGGGCGATGCTTTGGTTAAATCTAAAAAAAATATGTTTGTCTGACATATCCCATAAAAATATTGTTCAAAATTAAAAAAAAAATCGGAATTTACGAAAATCCTTTTATAGTTTATTTATTTTTTGAAACAGATTGAAGAACGCTTCTAGTGTTCGAGCTATAACCTTTCCAAAAAGTACAGTACAGGTCCGTTGTTAAACAGTGGGCGTGGCACAAATCCAATCAAATGTGATGAGCTGCCGATCATCTGGAGTATAGCTTCAAAATTTATAGCTTCTATAGTTCCCAAGAACCCTTGGTGAGGAGGCACATGTACATTGCACATGTACTCATCGTCCAGATCACTCCTATTTTATTTTATGTATCTAAGTACTTTATGTCGTCTCAGTCCCTTCCCTCTAAGCATATGCATGCTTTTGGTCTGAAAGAAGCCAAGCGTCAAGTTAGTCCCTGAAGATATCACACATCATACATACATACATAGTTTAATTATTTTCACAATTTCGCATATCAACGATTTGAGATGAAACTTTCGAGCAGAATAAGTACATTGGAGGCCCCATTGAAGACACTTGACATGCGACGTTATACAACAGCGAGCAACACATGACGGCTAATTAATTAATTTATAACGTTGCACTTGCGTTCCCCCACTCTCGCCTCTAATCGCACGATCGCTTGGCAAGGCATAAGACCAAACTTGATTAACATATTCATGCAATAATTGTTGGCCCACGCGCTCGAACAATGGGGCACGGCCCACGCGCGAAAAGTTGGTCAACAGACCACGTGTCAAAAGGCAAACAACTTCCGATCATTAGACACGAAATTCAAACGCCCACAAAAAAATATAAAAAACGAACAAAACTCAACCGAAACGAATCAAAATCGAACGCGGCATTATTAATTAATATGAAAAGTTTCCAAAGTGTGTTTTATTTTTTCCGTTTCACTGATAAATTATCAAAATGCAGTTTAGCGTGTGCCACAAATTATTGATTTGGTGGCATCATTAATTATTAAAATGCATAAAATGCGACATGATAAATGATATTTCGTGAGCCTTTGCCGTCACTTTAACTGAGCTCGATTTGTGTTTGTTAGTTAGAGATACTTGCAACACACATACATACATACGTAACACAAAATGTAGAAAGAAGCAGAAAAAACTTGCATGGCCTGAAAGTCATGCCCGAAAGCGCATTAACTCAGCCTTAAGCGGGTGGCATATTTTCTCTATGCAACACGCATAATAAAGATGTAAAGTAAACTTTGCAACGACCGAGGTTGCAGCAAACCAAAGGCCACAAAAAAATAAATTGCCTCTTTTAAAAGCAACTATCGCATTGTGTGTATCTCAAGCTGGATTTCTATATGCGTTGATAGCCCGCGACAGGCTGAAATACAGCGGCGACGTGCAACAACAGTCGGCCAAATGCACAAGCAGCTGCTGTTGTTGTTGTTGCCCAAAATCCCTAGCTGAAAAACCAGTTCTGCGCCGCTTCAACGTCAGCCACCCACAATTGGCAATCTAGCGGTCACAATTAACTGTACATAGACGCAGAATGCAAATGTTTAACTGCAACTTTTTGCAGTACTGCTTGCATCTGCTAACTTTTAACTGTACGAACGCGTATGTGTCATGACCATAAATGTTGTGCTCTGTTGGGTTTAGTTGTATCTGTAGCTTATTGGCAGGCGTGGAAAATTATTGTTGGTCGCGAATTAAGCAACACTCTAGATTGTTTTTTTTTAACTCAAAAGCAGACGCAATTTCTTCAACTTGCTACTTTCAGAAATTCCTTTGCAAATGCAAATATGCGCGAGCGATTGGCACACACACATGTGTTCAAGCCGCTGACAATGCTAAATTGTTGCATACATTGTGGCAGTTGCGTGCTGCATGTCAGCATCATCAGTGCAACATTTATCTTCGAAAACCGACGCGGCCGCAAAGAAGATTTTACTAGACGCCCGCAAGTGGTGGCATGCAGCAAAACGCCCTGGCATGGCATGCCATAACACGCCTCTTAGAGGCGGCGGCTACAACAAACAACAAATACACATCGTCGTCTGTGGCACATTTGCGCACGCGCGTTAATCAATTCCATCGACTTACTTCATTTGCTCTCATGTGCGAGCATTTCCGTGACATGTCGCCATATACAGTAGCTCAGACTACAACTACAACAACAAGTCTGGCAGCCGTCCTCTTGCTGGTGCAGGTGATCAACAAATGTTGGCCACTGTGTGCTATTTAGACCAGACTAGATCAGTGCGGGCTAGACCGGACCGGACCACCATCGATCGACGGCGCGGCATCGCCAGCGGCCGCTGTGACATTTCGCCATTGCGCTTGTTGTGTTCAGTGTCATTTATCTATTTCGGATTTATCATTGATTAATCACAACAAGTCTCTTGCTAATTCTGACGACGCCAATTTGGCGCTTGCCAACGCTTTTTAACTCGCCATAAGGTTTAACTGTTCCGAAACGGCATCATGATATGCGAAAAGCACACATCACTACTGCGCAGTACAATATTACTGCGCAGTAACCTTTTCAAGGCACTTGCTAAATTCGCACTTGGTCAAGTGGCACTCGGACAATTTTGTGTTAACTGTCGGAAATTATAAACAAATTAGTCATGCTTCTTGTCTGTTTGCTGAAGCGCGACTTGAAGCTTGTGACAAATTGCTAAATGCGCCGTTGATGACTGCAGAGTTGTACGTTGATGCTGCTCACATTAGCCATGCCGTGGCTTAAGCTGAAACGCGTGCCGCAGCGTGTTGACTTGCAGTTTGCGACGAGTGTTGTCTGCATAATCGTATTAGGCTGTTAAATTAATTTTTGCGCATATTTGGTTTTCCGCCATTAAAATGCAACAATCCAAAAACTACCAAAATAAAAAGTCCTTAAGCATTTCAACCACAAACAATTACCTTTTCAAGCAAACGGAATATTTTATGTTCTGTTTATCATTTGTATTGAATTTAATCAATTCAATTTTTGTACTCAAGCCAAGGCATAAGAATACAGTAGCAGTGACCTGAAAGCCCTCAGCATAATTTAAGTAACACTTTTAGCAGCATTTACGCTTCACGCCGCAGTAACTTTGAAACGCTCTTCTCCAGTGCTATAAAAAAAGGCATAATGATACTGCGGTCAACCAGACTATTTCATACGCTTTCGCCTTTATAATAGCAACTTGTGTATTTATATTTATATTACCCAAGATGTTATAGATAATGTTATATGTTCTTCCAGCGAAAGACCTTCATCAACAAACTGCCATTGGGCGAGTCAAAAAATATATATCATTCCGAAAAATGTATTGTTTATAGAAATAAGAAAAACTATAAAAAATTTCAAGACGGTATTTTCCGGTACTAAAAGATATCCTGACTTCCTCTGTCTGTTGCAAACATCATGCCAAAGTAATATTGCTATTCACTGTGTGTAGCGTATAATAATAATAAAAAAAACAAATAATAATAAGATAGCAAATAATAATAGGGCACAAAGTTGCCCCAACGAGGTTACTTCAACTTGAAACGTTCCAATTTAAATGGTCAAAACGTGACTTCAGCGAGGCATGGCAAATGCGATCAGCAACGCAGCCTGAACAACATCAAGCCAAGCCAAGACCCAAGAGCCGAGATGATCAACTGCTGGGCCGCTTGGCATAGTTCAAGTGGCAGTCTGTTTGTTTAGTGGCAGCGTATTATTGAAAAAATATTGCGCCAACGAAGCTTCTCTTCTATCAGCGCTGTCAGACAATAGATTATTTTTGCGCTCAACTTCTTATTCTTCTTTTTTTTCCTGTCTATATTAGCAATATTGCACTTGAGTTCGTGTTCTCAGTACTCAAAGTTGGCAAACATGAAGTTGTTTGTTCAATGGCGCCTTCAGGGCGCAGGACAAATTGATTTTTTATTGAATATTCTATTATTTGCTCAGTTGTGTTGAAGTCGCGCCGTTCGGTCAGTAAAAACAATTACATTTGCCAATGTACGGCTTTGACATTCTTGAGTTAAAATTGTTGTTGGCGGAGGCAACGATCAAGGCCACTTGGCACAACAATTTCATTTCAATGCAACCGGAAGCAATTTCTTGACTTTCAACGCTTTTAAATATGATTGGCAACATTTTTGCGAAATCAATTTTGTGAAAATTGCCATTTTAGCCTAAAAGCCAACACCTGCTGGACAACTCTCTGCTTGGTCGCTGCGTCACTGCGACCAGCGTTAAGATCGATGACCAAGTGTTATAATCCATCATCCATCATCGTCGCCGGCCTCGTCGTCATCATCGTCGTCGTCGTAGTCATAGACTTGGTGGCAGTCAACACTAAGCCAAATGATAATTGCTCACACACGAACGCGCTTAACTCTGGCAGCACCGGCGGCTTGCAACGCCTTTGGGCCAGCTGAGTCAGTTGGCCAACTGTCAGCTTTAATGGTAACTGTAACACTTTGGAATTACAATATTTTCCGTTTTTGTTTTTGTTCGCCTTTTTCATTTTCTTTAAAAGTGTGTTTATGACGCCCGCTGGATTATAGTAATTGAACTACCTAACGGCATGCATTGTACACTTTTGCACCTCATCGAAATTTTATTCGTTGTTATAAGAAAATATGTCTTTTGGATTACACAACGCGACATGAAAATATTTTTTGTGTATTATTACAGCTTACAGTTGTTATATGGAGTTTGAAAGGCTGGTCTGAAGAGCATCCTCCAGATTTTTTTACTATCTTAAAGTTTTAAATAATAGCGCTAATTTTTATCTAAGACAAATAATGAAAAGTTACCCAAGGTTGATCTGTCTTACTTTCGCCAGTAATGACTTGAAAATTCTTTGGAACATGCTCCTACTTGAAGCCTCAGTTGGATGATTTAAACATTTGAGTTAAATTGACCTTTTAAACAGTTTTTAACGAATGTCCTGAAATATAAAATAAATATTAAAATATTAATAAATCAAAAAAGTTTATTAATATATGGTTTTCCTCAAAAATTTTCAGGACTTCGTCATTATGCAAGAGGCCATTAATTAATTAAGTGAGCTGTTTTTCTGTGAATTCCAAATCTCACGTGATAAATTAAATTTAATAATTTAACTAAAAGGACATTTAGGATTTTCAAGGTACCTCTTTCTCCCTATAGTTGAAAATTGTCCGTCAAAATTAATGAATGTGCCCTAATGGAATACATCAGGCGTGCAGGCTATACAAAGATGTATGAAACCAAATGTTTTCTTATACTCCCCGAAGAAAACTTGGCGGTAGCGAAATTTTCAAAAGCCTAAAGTCAAACCTGTCAATGGTTGTTTATTTCAACAACATTTAAATTGTAGTAAAATCATAAATAGTCTAAAGAGCCAAAAACCGTTACCAATACAGTGGGTAAGACAGTCATTGAGTTGGTTCAGCAGCGAGCTTATGTATGATTTTTGTTGTTGTTGTTGTTGTTTGAATCAACATGCTCAGCACACTTAACTCAAATTATCAGAATTAAATTTTCACATTCGCAAACTAATCAACATAAAGATCAACGAAAACGCACCCAGAGACCGTGGCGGCCCCTGATCCCCTTGGATCAGACATCATACGAACGACTGAATGGCGTCGGCGACGTCTCGTGCTACTTACGTATTACGAAGATATGTGATGTGTACATACATTATAGTTGAACATAACAGGAAGCCTGAACGATCGACAATCGGTGCTTGTATCGCAGATATCGGCCACTTCGCATAAATTGAGATAAGTTGATGTTGCGACTGCAACCGAGACTGAAGCTGAATCTGAGACTGAGACTGAGACATCGTCGCGCTTAAGAAATATTTATGTAGCTCATTTTTAACTCGTTGCGATGGCGATCAATCAAGATAACACAGCCAAAGCAGTAGTAATAGCAAAAAGAACAACAACAAAAACAACAGCAACAACTATACAACATCACAGAGCACTAGAAAAACAAAACTGAAATGAGCGTATAAGAAAAGCGTCCAAATCGCACAACTTTTTGTTGATGATGTAAGAATTTAATGTTATCCACTTATCAAGTTCGGTGCTTGTTTGTAGGCTGAAACATTAACGAGACAAACTTTCATCTACTTGAACAAAAAAAAAAACAGCAAATCTTCTTAGTTATTTCACATTCCTATACAATTCTGTCTCCCATTTTTGTTTGGGTTGTTCGTTTTACGAAGAAGCTGCGGAAGAACTTCGGGTATTATAGATTTGTCATGCCTTTGGGCGAGACCACTGGCGAGTGTGTCACAAAGGTTAAGTATCACCGCTCTACACTATATAAGGCCACTTTATCACCAGTTGTAGATTTTGGCATGTTTGTCTCTTCTATGATGAAATTTGAAGAGAAAGATATCTTAAAGAATGGCATCTTGCTTAAGGGGGAAGTTTTGATTTTTTTTTGACCTGGAAAATAAAGCAATATCAGGCTAGTTGTTTTTATGTCTTACTAAGTATACAACCAAGAATATTGACATAAACTTTCATTAAAAAATATTGAGTAGTTCCAAAGATATAACCTTAAAAAAGAAACTACCTCCATGATTGCATCGATAACTGGCGCAATTATTAACCGATTTTCATGAAATTAGTGTCGTTTGGTTCGTATGAATGCGGCTATCGATTTTTTGAAATTTTACACGAGTTATTGATACGACCAGTTTAAAAGTTTTAAAGTCGTTTCGAGTCCCTTTTTATCAGTATCATCTTAACTTCCTCTCAATAAAAATTACTCAGACAATTTTCGAAATTTCGATCTCAAATTTTTCGTACGCACTTTTGAATATGTTCTCTTAAATTTATTTTTATTTTTACATCACAGTGGCGTTCCCCCTTAAGAAAATTTTGTTATCTTAGCATAGTATTGATCCAAAGACATGTATGTCAAGAGTTGCTTTTAAGGAAAATAAATGGATTTATTGGGATGATCAAAGTTATAACCAGACGATGAAAGCAACTGAAGGATAACTTGACGAAAGAAGAGAGAAAGTTTTAAATAAAAAACGGACAATTGTCCAAAGTACGACAAAAAGAACTACAAATTGAAGCCGAATCTAAAAGAAATAATAAAATCATAGGCTTTTTTAAATGTCAAAGTCGCTGTAATTAATATTGTTTCAAAGTAAGATTTATGATTTCTGTTCGAATTTTAAGTTCTATAAAAATACGGGTCACGACTGTTTTAATAACCATCAAAGTCAAAAGTCAAATATTACCGTTACAGTTTTATTTTACACTCGGAAAAACAAAAAAAAATATTCGTACTTCCATCAAGAGCAATTCAACAAATATAATATACATTTTACTTCTAGCTGAGACTTCAACTTTATCTAAGCAAATATAAATCTACATTATACTTAGTAAAGTCATTTCATTATACGTTACAGACTTCGACAAACAATTGTCGGTTATTCACATGCATTTCTAGCTTATCTTTAACTATCTAAGTATAACCATGACTATAACAGATGCGTGTTTCCCATCACATGTGTCTCTCATCAATATAATCTAAATAAAAGCAGAACCACTAAGACATTTCAGTTGCTTCAACGCACAACCAATAGCAACAACAACACACTTGGTTGTCTTGTTAGAAAACCATTAGAAAAACACATTTCTGTCGTTTCATTTCAGTTGGTTGGATGAAAAAAGCCATTAGCATGCCGCCGCCAATGGCCAATGTTGGTGGCAGACACTTGAAAGTCGGTTTGCCTGTGCCACTGACGCAGGCTGCCACTTGCTAAGCCATTTTTCGTGCTGCATGCAAATCACAGTTTGGAGTTAACCAAACATGGCACAAATAACGACATAATTTTGCAAAAAAAAAAAACAACAAAAAGAAAACACTGAAAATAAATACGAGCGCCTAAAAATCTCACTATGCAAATCACTCAAAGATGCCAACAAATGTTGAACGTTTTGCGCTGCCAAAATTGGCCATAAAATGTTTGAACAACAAATGACAAAACGGATAACGATCGTTTGCCAGTTTGTTCGTCTGTCTGTCTGCCAAAAGCTTATGCAAAAATATACAATGCAAAGTCAGCGAGTACAACAACAACAACAACATTTAAACAAATCACTGTGTTTGTGTTAAAAGTTGTAACCAATTTGTGCGCTATGAGAAGAATTATAATACTAAACAAGTAAAAAATCAAAGCAAAAAAAAAATGCGTTCCAACTATGACATTTGCTTTATGTCAATTCAACTGTCTGTCTGTCTGTCTGTCCAACATGACATCATTTGCCACACGTATGCAACAGCAAACAATTTATAAAATGTGCAACTTAAAACGATTTTCCTGCAACATCGAAATGACTTCACCGCACTTCAAAAAGTGACCGCCGACGGCTTCACTTTTAAATTGCCATTAATCTAAAACTCACACGTAAGCCAATTGTCTAAATCAACAACAACAACAACAGCAACAACAACGTGCTAGTTAATACTTCACGCTGTATGGCATGAACAACTCTTATTGCAGTTTCATTGAGCACAAATTATTGCAATAACTTTTAATCGAAGTATTTAGAGAATTATATAATTTTATAATTGATAACAATCATTCAAATACCAAACGACAGCCAAATACACTGAACATTTTTTGGTACTAATTAATAATACGTTTTAGTAATTTATTTTTTTAATAACAAATGCCTTTGTAAATCTATTTGGGCAAGTAAAATGGTCCGCTAAGACAACAAAGAAGGGTGGTCCCGGTAAGACAACAAATAAAGGAAAATGGACTCTCTTTAGACATCGGGATTGTGGATTATTGTTTTGGAATTTACTGCCCAGGCGTAAAAGTTCAAATGCAATCTCTCAACTTTGCATCGAAAATGTATATAACACAAAGAAATAAGAGTGGCAGACCCAAAAGAGATGTCAATATAGCCATGTTCTGTCCGTCCGTCTGCTGTTTGTAGATAAGGGAACGTATCCAAATTACGTGACCCATTATGGACACTCCTTACAACCTCCTCCCCTGTCAGTGAATATTTTGTATAAGAAAGATACCAAATTTGCTTAAGCGTAGTATATTGAAGAGCCCCCTCCCACCATAGGTTGCGTTCCCTAAGGAAATGTGCAATCAAATAAAGTTTTGCATATCTTAGGTATTTTAAAAAGTAAATATGGAAACGATTCTTACATATACATGATTCTATCACAATTTTTTAAAAATTCATTAATAATATCTTCAATATGCACCGTGAGAAAAAAGGATATATCATTATATCGCCATTGTGTGGAGTCCACTTGGCGTTACCAAAAAACTTTAAAATCATTCTCTGAAAAATAAATTTCTTTTTTTTATTTTTGAGCATTTTAGTCCTGCATTAAAGAACTCCCCGCGCATATAAATTCGTTTCTGAAAACACTCTATTTCGAATTATTATTACGCCCAGTGTAATCACGACTGACATGTCTGAACTTGAAAGTGATTTCGGCTTTGCACATGAGAAACGGATTCGGAAAAGCGTTGTTGCGCCAAGCCCGCAAATCAAATCGCCACTTAGCATGTTAATTACGTACATGAATGAATTGTTTGTGGCCAGATTTGAAAACGTTTTTATAGATTCATTAATTGTGTGTGTGTGTGTGTGTGTTTATTTTTTTTCATATTTTTCGCATTGGTTACTTAAGAAACAAAGTCAAATTTGACGCTGAGTGCAATGCAATAAATCAACGGCCATCAGCAGCGCTTTGCTGAACTCAACGCCCGCCGAGGCCGTCGACCATTAAAGTCACCAGCGGACGACGCAAGCTTTCGGTAACACTAATGATGCAGTCATCAGTTGTTGTTATTGTGGTTGTTGTTGTTGTCGTCATTGTTTCAGTCTAATGTAATATTGAACATAATCGTGGTTAGGTTAAAGTGGCAGAAAAACGACTGTGTCAAAGTGTCACGGCACGCATGCGCTAAATGACTTACTTTGGCAAAGCAGCACAAGCCGCAAATGGCAAAAGATACAGATACAACAAAACTAAAGAAAAAAAAAAAAAACTAAAGAAAATAAGCAAAAAAAAAATAAATAAAAATGTAATGGACAACTTTGAACTCGACCAAGTTGTGTGTTTTGAACTTAAGTCTTTTGGAGGCTGTTCCGAGTCTGCACTCAAGTTGTAACCTGGATCCATTGGCAGTTGTTGTTGTTGTGGTTGTTGTTGCTTTTCCTCGTAAAAATTATGTTATTCATTTCGTTGTTAGTCAACCACTTTTATATATGCGTGAGAATTTGCCTGTAACGTTTTGCAAAATGTTGTTGCCCGCGGCTAGTTTATTGTTTTCCTCAGCAGCACAGCACACATGTGCTCACGGTCCCGGTCCCGGTCAATCGGTTGGCCGCTCGGTGCGCGAAAAACACCCGCAACTGAGCAACAACAAAATAATAATAATAATAAAAATTGCATTAATAAACTGCAAAATAGTACACATGCGCAAATAGACTTTGCCTCACAATGGGTGTAAAAAAATCAACACAGAGAAAAATCATTGTGCCATATTTATGATACTATAAAAATTCATTCCTATACGCAAAAAATCCACATGGAACCGTATGTATAAAGGTATCAAATTTGGACAACAACTTTTAAGGTTCAAAGGCAATCAAATTGTACTTTATAAAATGATTGATTACAGAACTTAAATTGTGTTTTTTTATATCTTCATTTATGTTTTTTTTAATAAGATGTGCTTACACTCCTATAAAGTATTCTTTTGTTGTTGATTTATAAAAAAAAAATCAAATACCTTTGCCTAGGTTAAGATAAAAGGTGCATTCAATAAAGTATCGTTTATCTGAACTCTAATACAGACGGCGCCAAGTATCCAATAGACAACCAGAGCTTATTGAGCTTTTAGTATAAAAGATGCATAAAAAATAATTGTTCTCTTGAAGATCCGTTCTCTTGTAAACTAGGGAGACTAATCGCATAGTAGTCTAGACCGCATACGATTTGCTTATTGCCCCAATCTGTCTATAGATAGACAAACTGAAGTATTCTATCTATTTTTTATTCATACATATACATACATATGTTTGTAGTACAAACATTTTCTGAGTTTAAATTAATGAGTTGTGTGTTTTTTTTTTTTTGAGTAAAATTAATATTTAAAAAAAAAATTCGCTCAGTGTATCGAAAAAAAAGATTGTAGCAACATCATCAACACAATCATCATCGTCAATGTTTGATTTCACATATGGCCTTAGTGATCGCAACTCACACACACACACACTCAAACATACACACACATACACTCATAAGTCAGCTCCACATTTTTGCCGAGGGCAAACATTTTGGAATTGCTATTTTCGAGTTGATTTCAAAGTGTGCAGCGCATTTTGGACGTCATGCGAAACGTTTTATTGTGCGCAGCGGTAACACCTTCCAAAACAAATCCACTGTCGACTATCGGTCGGCCAATGCGGCCAACCTGTTTAGTAAAAGAAGACGAAACGACAACGATAACAACGACGACGACGACGCAGCAAGCAAGTGTTTTGCGATTTATGTTTTTGCGCCTTCACAGCGCACACAAACGCCCAATGCCAGCGCCAGCGCCGTCACTGACGTTGACGTTGGCGTCAACGTTTGCATTGCAACGTAACGCAGCGAGTGAAAGAAATCACAAGCCATTGTTGTTGTTTTCTCGCATTGGACAAAGTCAGACATTATGTCCGTACTGGCGTTTCATTCAAAATGCATACATGTATAAATAGCGTTGTTGTTGTTGTTGTTGTTTTTTCTTAGACATGCTATAATGTCCAAGCATATGTCCAACCGACTGACCGCTTGTTGCTCTTTTATTCATTCAATTTGTCAGTTTTGCACCAAACAACAGCATGAAACGAGCATCTTTTTTTTTGCAGCTTAGAGCGCTCTTTAGTGGTTTTCATCTGTAACAACTTGTAAGCGACACCAGCACCCGCCGGCACCCGCGACGCCATTGCAGCGAGCGGCTGAACGAAGAAGTGCGCGCGTGCATACTCATCGACGAGTCAAAAGGTTATCGCGTACTTCTTCTCTTTCTTGTCGCCTCTGCCTCTGCTACGGCGCATTCGTGGTCTAAGCGGCACATCCTGCAATCTGACGCCGCGCTGCCGCTACAATGTTTACTTGGCAAAATTATTAGTGGTAATATTTGTGAAATATTTGTTTTCTAATCTGTAAACACCAATCATATTAGCAATTTGAATATGACAGCGCAAGCGGCAACAAGTTGTTGCTGTTGTTGTGATTGTTCGTGCATTTCGGGTTGTTGGGTGCTTTACCCACTGTGGCTGAGCTGCTCGACGTGCGCATGCTAGATTGAAGCTTGCAGCGCTTTTGTGGCTGCTGCGTCGTTCAACGTACGCTTTAGTAGGTGGGGCGTGAGTTATTATCTATTCAATTGTTGCGCTTTCTTCTGCCTGAATAGTGTCGGTCGGTGCAAGTATGATTTTCTTGTTTTTTCGGTGGTTGGCTTGCGGTGTTTGATGTTGCCTTCTGGAGGTTGGTCATATTAATTGGATAATGTCGCTTGCGGTTTTATTGAAATTTAGTATGTTTATTGATTGGAACTGTGAATGATTCGTGCGCAATCTTAAGCATTTTACGGGTTTTCTATTATGTTGATTTGCTTGCATATTTTGAAGATAATTGTATTTCATTGAAGTTACAAGCCAGTTTAGTTCATATCTTCATGCCAAAAAGGAATACTTGTAATAAAAGTACAGTTGAACAAATAAGACTTATGATTGAATCTTATTACACACTATCCCAATAGCAAATATGCATATCAACTTTCATTCTTGTAAACCTACAACCTTTAGCCAAAGATACGCTTTAAATTATTGCTTTATATAGGCGTAGCCACACCCATTTTGATGTATTATCTTCTAAGGCGCCACGTCAGCAAAATATACACTTTAAATTGTATGTTCCTATCTAAAAATACTAGCGAAAAATGAGACTTGTGTAATTTTTTTAACAGTTCAGTTATTTATACCCTCACCCACAAACGAAGAGGCGCAACGCGCGAATAAACTTGAACAGCGAAATAAATATAAGAATCTAGATCCGAAGGAATTTTCACTCTATGCTAAATTAATCTCTCTTTCGATATATAATGTATATTTCACCATGTCCGTCCAGCTGTCTGCTTGATGAACGAATCGATCTCGCGAACAACAAGAGATATTACCAAAATTCATTTCAAGCCTTTCCTTTTCTGGTTCCCCTCCGGAATTTAGTACAGTTACCTTGGGTAAAAAATAACAAAAATGTCACTTTCTTGAGATAATTTGGAATTTGGATAATTTTGGATATTGTATATAGTCAACATGAAGCCTTACAAGATAGAAAGAAAACAGAAAATAAGCTTGATTTGCTTATTCAGGGGCAGATTCGATGGAGTTTTGATATCAGATTAATGATTTCCGTGAGCCGATGCAATCCATACATAGTAAAGTCGATGCAACTTTTCTGCTTTGCGCAAAACTGATACACAGTTGACCAAAATGTGTAGGGTACAATACACCAATAACATATTAAAACGGTTTAACTAATTTTACAGGCAAAAAATAAGAGGAAGAGTAAACAGACATTAACAAAAATAAATACAATAATAACATAATTGCAGTAATTGCGTGAAAAATAACTTTATCAAGTCTGTTACGATGGCGCATGTTGTGTAGCCATCCGTCATGCGTCATCACCATCAACTTCAACATTGCCGACGATCTTCTTCATCAATACAATTTTGACCAGGCTTGCATTGTCTGTTAAAGATCAACGAAAATTTGTTAACCTTTCAACAAATCCATCAATACTTTTTTTTTTTCTTTTTTGCGCACCACGACGCGTGAGTGAGTCAGGTAGTGCGTGCGTGAGTGAGTGAGTGAGTCGTTCTTTAGTGCAATTTTCAGAAAAAAAACTGAACCGTTCAATTGCGCCGCGGACGATCGTACACCCGCGCTCGAAGCCCAATGTGCGCTACAAAATTACTCACTTAATGTTGCCCAAATGGCAGTGTAAAAACAAACATTGCCAGGCGTAGAAAGCACGAACGTCGCGCGTAAACCTCATCACATCCTGCCATAATAATCGATAATTAAAATGCTTCAGCGTAAGTATGCAATTGCAAAATGTTTTGGCATTGACGAAACTCAAATGCACTTCTTCATAAGCAAACCAACAACAAATACGATACTCTCCAAATTTCATGTTAATCGCTTTATACATTTTGCATGTAGCGCGCACACAGTCGCCGTTCTTCATTGTGGTTTGTGTTTGTGTGCTTATCACGATCAAAGCACACCCTGGGCAAGGTCTTCTTCATTCTCACCATGCACGACGCACCACCAGGCCAATGCCAATGCCAATGCCGTTCATCGTCGCCAAAGAACATGATTTACTCACGCTTAATGTGTGCGATTATCGATTATCCTTTGCCTCGGTACGCGATACTCTACGCAGCAAGCAGCTTGTCTTATATTTCTGATCTTTTAACTTTAACTCAATTCACTGCATCGACACACCAATACTTTGCCCCTGCTTCTCCGCCTCTCCTTGATTATCAGTATGACCATTCTTTTGTTGCTGTTGCTAATCTTAAATTTTATACGCTTTTGTTTCAATATTATTATTTATAATATTTTTCTCTCTTTTCGACTTTCCGTTGCGATTCGTTTTATTTTTGACGTACATATATTTTATACTCTTGCAGAAAGAGTATATTAACTTTGCCATGAAGCTTGCAACGCAAAGAAGGAGACATATCCGACTATATACAGTTTATATATTCTTGATCAGCTCGACGATAGGAACGATCGGTCAAAATAAAGATTTTTGTTAGAAAAACTTGTTCGTTTCTAAATATAAACAAACAAAACGTTGCAATTGCGTCTTTTTATTAATCTAAGACTTTATTCCAAAGTTTTATAAGAAACGGACATAGGGGCGTGTGATCGCCCATATGAAAAAAACTAAAAACTGGGATTTATAGTTGGGTAGTATGATTGCATTGTTTTCTTTAAAACAAATAAGAAAATAAGAAATTATTCTTATTGGAAAAACAATATAAAGGATTATCCTATAAGAATAATTGGCAAAACGCTTGCAAGAGTACACAGGTTTCAGCAAAGCCGAAAATAGCTCCCTTTCTGGTTTTTATTTATCGTGAGAACCGATGCGTGTGTTCCGTGCCGTTGTATCCTTTCAACTTTAATAACAGTCCTCGGTTTTTTGTTGATTCTTTTGTCTTCCTCTTGTGGGCTACAAGTGTTAATGAGCTAAAAGAAATCGCTGAGTTTGCGTGCCCAGACCACCAAAACCGCATTGTCCAAAAGATTCAACCTTAAAGATTTACCGTTTGGCAATGATTAAGATACTATGAAGAAACATCGAAGTTTGATGCTTTTTAATGTAAAATTATTTCTTATAAAATAATAAAAGAGTAAAACCTTTTGATAAAGCAGTGGTTTATCCAAAAATAAAAATTTGAAGTCGAATTTTTCATTGCTCTTAAATTTATGAATACGAGGGTTTCAAGAGATGCATAGAAAAACTATGGCCTTAAACAAATTGACTATTAATACTAATAATAAAAATGAAAAAAGAACTAGCGGAAACGGAAGTTGTTTTCTTCTTTTTATTCCAGTTCCAATTCAATCATGTCAGTTTTGACCTTTTACAAAAAATTTATTATTAATATTGAGTATTGACAGACAGACGAACTCTCGCTGTAACAACACGGCTTGCCATACTGATCAAGAATATACTATATACTTTATGTAGTGGGAGATGTCTCCTTCTGCATGTTTGGTGTGGAAACTCCATGACAAATTTATAATTATATTCACCATGTGAGGATAATAAAAATTATTGTTTCATATTTTTACGTCTTTATTATGTATATTGCGCACAAAAAGCCTGAATTGAACACGACGTAACAACACCAGAGAGACATTATGCTATCGGAAACTAAGCTCGAAACAACCGAGTGCCAAAACATAATGGATTCTGTCTAAGCGTCAGCCTCGGCGTCTGCCTCAGCATCAGAGTCTTCCGGTGAACCATTTCCACTAGAATCGACCTCGAGATAATCATGCACCAATTGACAAATATTGTCGGACGCTTCACCGAAGTTTCCCTCCTCAAGACCCTCACCAATATAGTGATAGACGAATGCGCGGCGCTGGAAGAGCTTATCGAACTTGTTTACTAGTCGGCACCAAGCCGTACGTATATTCGTATTGTTCGAAATGGCGCAGACGGCACGACTTGTGGGCGCCAAATCGCCACCTGGCACGAAGCTCGGTGGCATCGCATTGACGCCGATCTTAAAGCCGGTCGGTGACCAATCGACGAAACGGAAAACTCTCGAGCGCCTTAAATTCTCAATGGCCGTGTTGATTTCGTTTGCTGAGACATCGCCACGGTAGAGCAGCACACAAGACATATATTTGCCATGCGCAGGATTGCAACGCACCATTTGATTGGACATCTGGAAACACTGTGATGTCAACTGTTGCGATGACATCGCCACGTACTGAGCCTGTGTGATGGGCACAAGCGGTGCATAGTTAATGAGCGGATAGTGTATACGCGGATAGGGCACAAGATTCGTTTGCAACTCCTGAAAGGTAACATTTGCGCTACCTTCGAAACGTTGTGAGGCCGTGACGCCAGATACGACCTGTCCGATGATTCGATTCAGATTCGTGTATGTCGGTGCGGGCACATTGAGCGTCGTGGCACAAATGTCGTAGAGCGCTTCGTTGTCAACTATGAAAGAGACATCTGCACAGTCCATTGAAAAGTGTGCGGCGAGCAGCGCGTTATAAGGCTCAACTATGACAGGTGAGATGCTGTATGATGAATTTGAAATGATGAGAAAATCATTGATAAAAATGTGTCAGATGAATACTCACGATGGCGACGGAAACACAAGAAATTCAATAATAGTGATCTTCTTGCCATAATATTCAACCAGTTTTTCCATAAGACGGGTACCAAAACCGGAACCAGTGCCACCGCCAATCGCACGAAAAACAAGAAATCCTCGCAGACTCTTGCAACGGTCCGATACGCGACGTATTGCAGATAAAGCACGATCCAACAGCTCATTAGCCATGAGATTGTAACCACGTGCGAAATTGCTGCCACTGTCATCTTTACCAGTTATCAGTGTCTCCGGATGAAAAAGATTGCGATAAGCTCCGTTGCGTATCTCATCTGTAAGCAAATGTTGTCAATTAATAAGCTAGTGTTTGAAGTGTGTGCGCACAAACCAATGACCGATGGTTCACTGTCCACCATTACTAGGCGTGGCTGAACACATGGCTGACGGCCGGTAAACTCGAAAAAAGTCAGGAACGAATCATCGGCAGGCTGCTGGACCAATCGGCCATTCGCCAATATGCCATGTTCAAGACAATATAACTCCCAGCAAGCATTCGCTATTTGAACACCGGCCTGTCCAATGTGTATTTGTATGATCTCACCCTAAAATGACGACCGGAACAATAACTAAAACTGTCTTCTATCCACATTATACTGATTTGTAGTTCTTACTTTCGAGCCGGACATGTAACGTTGTCGTCCCAAGACCTTCTCCTCTCGCAACTTTTGTTTATGGCCGACATATAAATATGTTTTGGTTAATTAATAGAAATCGCTCCGAAACTGAATTTTTGTTTTAATTTTGCTAAGCCGAAAGAAAGAATTTTGTGGTTTAAATTTGTATATGTTTTTTTTTTCTCTTATTTGTAAATTTTTGCCATTATTGAAATCAGATTTTGACAGATATAATATAATTTCTTATTTGGAATATTGTTAGTTTTATAAATATTACACGATAATTTTTCCATGTAGTACTTTATTTTATTTGAACATTGATTATTGTCCGTAAACGGATCCGTCGATCATATTTAAATAAGCTTACACAATTTTTACAATAATTTAATAAGTTGGATGTGCTTCTTTACAATTTTTAATACTGCGAATAAGCTATGATGATTTCTGAGTGCATTCTTATGTAATTGTGTGTCTCTAATAATAACTATAGTTTTTATTTTTTTGGAACTTTGGAATGTGCCTGTTTAGGGTACGATTTATACAATAAATACAAAGCAGTCTCGTACATATTTTACAATTAGTATATAATAAAAGCATAAAATACTTAACGAAAAATAAATAGCTGCGTTGTTACAGACGTGTTACACTGTGAATATTTACGTAAGTAAGAATTTATTAAGAAGAGACTAGCTTGATTATTGTAAGTAACTAAATCTGGATTAATTTGTTCAATTTTTTGTTTTATTTTTATGACTAAGCTTAAAGCAACGACTGCTCCAGAAGTATGCGTTCAAAGCCTGGTGGTGGACCAAACGTGAAGTTATCTAGTATTATGTCCAATATAGCACCATTTCCAACTAAAAATATAATTAAATTTATTAAAACAATGAAAACCAAAGCAATTATCGTATGTACTCACCATAAATAACAGGAAATAAAGCTGCTCCTCTAACATTACGAAAAGGCACCTCCAAGTTTTTGCCATTGAAATAGAAATTTAATTCAACATGATCAAATGCCACGCCCACAATATCGCCTTCGTCGGGAAAATCACGTCGAGGCATTGAGATTAAAGCGTTGGGGGTATCACCGCCATTACCACCATCACTAACGCCTGTAGTAAGTAAGAGATCTTCCTGTAAATCCTCGATGCCAATAAGGCCAGCCGCTGCTGCAGCGCTATTATTCAATATGCTATTTGTTGTTGTAGTAATGGCCGATGAATGTGTCGTTACCGAAGGGACCTGTGTGCACGCAGATGCTACAACTGGGCGGAATACTTCATCGTTGTGTCGAGTAGCATTGTCAGAGCATAGACACCACGAGTCACGATCACAGCCGCCGCATTTACGTGTGAGATCCGTTTGTCTAGTGGCCAAACCAATAGACCAGCTGCCAGTTTGCTGGATTTTCACCTCAAAATATGATTTCGATTGGACCAGTGGTGCAGTAGCTAGAACACCACCAGTGCCAGTGACGCGCAGCTGATTAGAAAGCAAAATAACGTCGGCACCTGACATAGAAAATGTTATAAAATAAATTAATTTGTTTCGTCAAACCCAAAAATATTTACCCATATGTGCCGCATCTAAATTGATTTCGGGTTCACGAACCCGATTTTGATTTGCGCTAGGCTTGCGCAAATGGCCTCCATTCAAACACGTGCGAAGACAACAGAACATTTAGTAATGTTAGTGTAAATATTTAGAGGACCAAATAATTAAGTTCACTGAACTTAATACAAATTTAAGAATTTTCCCAGATTCTTCTTATTTTTCTGGTTTGTAACAGCTGTTGATTTTTGTTTTGCGACAGCTGAGCCATTGTTTTGATAAAGCTGATTATGAAGTTCATATTGAAATAACACTTCACTTAATATCCTCTTTACGTAGTACGTACTATATATGTGCATTCTTTGTATTAATTTGCAGTAAGTCAGGATAACTATGCAATTTTTAACTCAAACTGCAACAGAATAGTAATTGTTTAACCAACTTCCTTTAGTATTAGTAATATTGTTGTCCTAAGATATGATGTCGTACACAACAAATTATATGACATTCATAAGTATTGCGGCAGCCCTACGTTCTCTGAATTTACATCACACGGTCGAATAGAGTTACTTTGCAGCACTAAACACTTAAGAAGAAGCAGAATCAGAATTCCAAAAAAAACCTGCTGTTTAGTTTTTATTAATTTTAAAGTAAAACAACAAACCTCACACAATGACGGGCGTTATGGACACGGTAGAAATGCCAAAATTACCAGAGAATCAAAAGTCTTTCGCCGGTATACCAGAAGCGGTTTTCCTAGTGAGTTCAAACTAATATCGACCATACCACACACATACAGACACATCCTAACCTACAAATACGGGCTACTAGACAGACAAATTTAGAAAAAACAACAAATCTTTATAAACTTATTAATCATGTATAAATGTTATTTACCAGGAGGAAATTGACAGTTTCATGGGGCAGCCGGAGAACGAAGAGAATTGTGAAAAAGTGCTACAACGTCTGGACGAACAGCACGGCAAGTACAGATTTATGGCGTTTAACCTCGAGGCGAGGCGGCGTAAACTGAAATCGCAAATACCAGACTTACAACGATCGCTTGAAATGGTCGAAGTTTTGCGAAAAGAGACCGAAGAACGCGAGACTCAGTTTCTGCTAAGTGATCAAGTGTTCATTAAAACGTTAGTGCCACCCACGAAAACAGTTTATCTCTGGCTTGGAGCTAGTGTGATGCTGGAATATCCACTAGACGAGGCTGACGAATTACTCAAACAAAATATGACCTCAGCGGTGGCCAATTTAAAAACCGTTGAACATGACCAGGACTTTCTCAGGTGAGTTTTGGTAATCAAAGAATTTCAATGAAAAATCAGCGATTTTATCTACTTACAGAGACCAAATCACAACCACTGAGGTGAATATGGCTCGTGTTTATAATTGGGGTGTGAAAAAGCGTCAAGCTGCTGCCAAAACTGTCGCTAGTTCCTCAAACTAAACACAACGAAAGAACAAAAACGTATTCAATTTGGTAACAATGATTAAAGCTACTTGGCAAGGAAATTCATACAATTTGTAATCGTTAGCATTTTACAAAGTAAATTTTCGCTTTCTTTTTCACTTTATTTATTACAATTTTAACATTTTAACGTTTTTGCTATTGTACTAAATGCGGAAAAACGCGAAAACTGCTGCAGTGCATTACAACAAAGTGTTTAATTATTTTCATCAAAAACGAAACAAAACAAAAAACTTAAAAAACATAATTGTTGCATTTTCTAGTACGAAAAAAATAAAAAATAAAATAAATTATACACACTCTAAACGACTCATTTTTATACGTGCTATTTTTTTTTTTATAAATAATCGGAAGCAAAATAAAGATGCAGTCAGATTTTTTTGTAAAATTTTTTTTTATTTCTGTATAATGTTATATAAGTCAAATATGATAAATATAAATTGGACTGCATAATTTTTATTATTATTTTTTAACGGCTCTGAGCAATTATAAGATAGTCAAATCGTTATCGAGCATGTATCTTTCTATTATCAACTTTTCCACTTTCGGAGCCGAAATCTTTCCAAAATGCTTGTACCACCGCTTACCAACAGGGGGACTGTCCCTACTGCAATCCATTTCATTGATGCATCCGCTACATTTAGTGTCCACACATTGCAGTCTACTCATACAAGGTTCATCGACATCGCAATAAGCGCCAATACCACCTTTGGACATTGCACCTCTTTAAATAAAATAAATGATAGAAAACTAAATATTAAAGCTAAATATTGAAATAACTTACATAATGCCAAACACCAATAAGAGCACAAACGTGAACAGAAAACGGGAGCCAATAAGCTTTGTCGTTTCCATGGTCGGTTAAATAAATTGAGCGCTCTTCTGTAGGACAAACTGATAATTGATTAACCTTGGCACTGGACACCGGCTTTTATACTTGAAAATCATCTGCTTCTAGGTACCGATTTTAATGCATGCGCATTAATTAGTTTTAAGCATTCAATAATTTATGGTCATTTTCAATTTAATCACCCCCACATCTCAAGTTGTCCTTTGTTCATTCAAGCGTGCAGAATTCTTTTTGATCTGATTAAAAAATTGTCTTAGTGATTGTAATTCAGTGAGTGGACATTCGTTTGAAATTCAAATTATCAATTATCAATCACATAGCCGCAGCCGCGCATTGGCTAGGATGAGTAATCAATTTCATTAAGGATCAACAGAGCAAAATTACTCATTACTTAGCGCTTTTGAAGTCGGCAATATTATCGACCTAAGCACGTATAATAATTACAATAATCGATTATAGATCTGAGAATTAAACACTATGATTTGAATTAGTTCTTAGTCATTGATGTATTTTTTAACATTTAATTGTAAGCTTTCAGTAGTATACATATCAACATGTTGCAAACTAAATCGAAAAGTATTTCGTGCAATAGATTATTCCCATTTCTGCGTTTGTCGTATGTAATCACCATCCGGACTATCATAGTTTGTAATTGGCGGCGTTGCAACAGGTCCTTTGACACTTACTGGCACTAGTTGCAGATCAATTTGTAAGGCTGCTTGATAGAGTTCCTCCGACTCACGTTGCAGCTCCTCAAGCGCTTTGCGTTGGGATTGCACTAGGCGGTCAATGATTTGATAGTCTGCTACTTTCGCTTCGTGTTTATAATGCGCCCATTGATTTTTTAGTGCGACGCGTTGCGTTAATTCATCGGTACTCAATGCAGTGAGTTTACGGCTGCGCTTACTAAAAAATATTAACGATAATACAGATATGGTGTAAAAATATTTCTTCACTTCGTATCACACTTACGCTTTCTCATCTATGAGTTCCATCGGCACTTCAAGCTCTTCCACAGGTTTCAACTGTCGTGCATTTTTCTCTAGTCGTCGAATTTGTTTTTCAATCTTCTTTTTCCGGCGGTCTTCACGCTGTTTAACAATCGCGGGATCCAATTTCTTTTTCTTCTTGAGCGGCTCAGCACATAGTACCGGACTGATGTGCAGCCCACGAGTTACATTTGCTGCTTGAAGTGTTAATCTGTGTTGACCTGAGTTGCAGTTATATTAAATGGTATAGTTAACTATGTGACATACCTGTTAAATGCTCTAAGAAGTGACATAATGTCAGAATTAGCTAAAATTTGGTAAAACTGTTTTAATGATCATTAACGATTTGAATGATGTTTATTATGTGATTTGAGCAGTGGTGCCAACTATGCACCAACCAAAAAAAATAACAAGACAGCCACCTAGCGAGAAAAATCGCCAACTTGCGCTGTATGCGGCACGTTAGTAACATGCAGTTTCTCTGTTACCAACAGAAGCGAGAAAGAGACGTGATGAGAAAAGCATGAAAGAAGAATAGAAAAGGGGGCTGTGTTTTGGGCACTAACAGGCTGTTAATCATTAACATGAAACTGAAGACCGTTTCTAAAGAAGAAGAAATTATTTAAGTGGCGAGTAGTTGGCCAAGTCAGCCATAATTGACAGAATTCTGACCTTTTTTAAGAAGATTTTCAGCAATTAATTTTTGGATTGTTGCGGACGTCTATATTATAGAAAAATGCCGCTCTTAATTGGGCTGAACATCGGGCTAACAGCCCTTCTAATAGTGAAGCTGAGATTGAGCAGTGGTGCCAACTTATACCTTCACTTTCTTAGTTCTTAGCACTAGTACTCCTATGTCTAATATAAATACACTCCACCTAAAACAATTTATTGTTCAGATCAAATTAAATTATCAAGTATACTACGTTGTTTTATGTCATATGTGGACTCCAAGTTACATAGGAGTACGCAATATTCTGATCAATGAATTGTATAAAGAGGCCCTGGGCTATTCTTGGTTGCATTGGTGCCTCTTAGCAATGATTGCTAATAATAACAATAATAATTTTAATTTGTATAGATTTTATTGTATGTGATTTTGCTTAAAATTTTGAAAAAATAGCAAATCAATGGACTAAAAAGTTCCCATGAGTTTTTGATGAGCCCCCCTCCCTTGGAGAGATTTGGTACCATTTTGACACTACAAATTTTATAACGTAGTTTATGGACGTCCCCTAATCAGAGACTTACAATTTTCGATAACTTTTAAAGTTACGAATTTCGGACGCAATTGAATTCGTAAGATTTTTTTAAAATGTGAGCCACAAAATTTATTGAGCTTGTGAGCAGCCAAGATATATAAAATTTCAAAGGAGTTTATTATTTCTTTAAGCATATGCTGCACACATACACAAGACGTGGTTAAAGAGTACATATTTTCGAAAAGATTATTTATATTTCTCAAAAAAAAAAAAACACAAATCGATAGACTACTCCCAAAAAACGCCGAGGACTCATCGCTGCTTTTTACTTGCACTGCCATTCGGAGTGAGTTTTGGTTTATTCTTTTAAATACAGACGCCAATGCGTCATTTAGACGCACAAATGGTTCTTTTCTGACGCATTTAACTGACTCGTGTCGGTTAACAGTCGTATGTTGGCTCTGGAACCATGTAACATAGGCCTTCATCATCCAAACCAAATCTGACCACTCCACAGCGCCATCTTATAGTTTCTTGGTTTGGCCTATAGCACCTTCCACCATAACTTTGGTCAAACTTAAATTTAGTGCTAAAATATTTAAAAATAGTTAAAATAAAACGCGTTAAAATGAAAAAAAAGTTTCTGCTTGCTGCTAGCAAATATTGCTGAGCTTGCCAGGCTTCAAAACGGCTGAAAAAAAACTAATAAATGTCACAAACATACTAATGCGCATATAACAAGAGGTATTGGAAAAGAGATAAGAGACGAAGAAACAGCAGTAGTCGCAGTCTGACAACACCAGTGGTGGAGTCTTTGAGTGTAAAAACGCATAGGGGGCTGAAGAGCAAAACGGTTGTGCGCGAGTTAAAAAAATCAAACGAGGAAAAACCATAATATTTAATTTCATTCGGAGTGAGACCAAAAATATTTCAACAATCAACATATTTTCAAAGTGCAAGTGAGTGTTATGTGAAAATACAATAATATTCTTAAATACAGAAAGAACAAAAAATTACAGCTACATAAGCAAAGAAATGTAATGTATGTGTGATAGGGTGTTCCTTTTTTATCAAAAAAAAAAAAAAAGAAAACATTGTTTGGTCCCGCACAACGCTACAGTCACTATGTAATATTGTTGGGGCTTTGCAGCAGCAATAGCAAAACAATGCTTTTATGTGCTTCTTCTTATTGTTAATTGGTTGAGTTTTACTTAATTAAATGGTTGATTATTGACTCTTGTGTACTTGTATGTGTGTTCTTTGTCCTAAACTGCAGTCAGACTTTTTTACGTGCTTTAATGTACTGTAATTCAACTAATTTTCACCTGTTGGGTGTGGAGTTGCTGCAACTTTGTTTATGTATGTGTGAGAGTTTGAGTTTTGGTTTTTGTTAACCTTGAGTGAACCTAACGCAAAGTTCAAGGTGTTTGCGTTTTGTGTAACTTTTATATTCTTGGGCTTAATTTACATTGAACTCGTAATGCGTGTTTGCGCAGGCAAAATTACAATGTTTCCGCCTTAATTTAAGTTGAACGGAAGTATGTACATATATCCTTCTTCAAATTATATTTTACTTTTACTTTTAACAATTACTTAAGATTAAGTTTGTTTTTAATTGTAAAGAACTTTCATACTTTGAAAATAATTGATCTCAGTATATTTCACAATAATTTCGAAATACCAAAAACAATAAAATCCATATACATATTTCTGCTTGTTTAGAAAGTTTACTTATCGCTGTGTGCTCATGTTTTATGGCTTCGCATAGACAACGATTTAGCTTCGTGATAAGCAATTCTCACCTGCTTTTTGAGCACAACAACTGCAGAAACGAACTCACTTTTACATTATATACGCAGTGTTTGTTTTTGAATTCGTGTTAGTTACTTTCAAATTAATTGTAAAACAATCCACAGATGCGCCAAAAAACCGAACGCAGAAAGATAAGTCGAGCCCCAAGCCAATCAAATCAAATTAAATTCTAACGCATTAAATATTTGCAGAATCGATTAAGGCGAAGTCGTCACGTTCTCATTAAAAGCGTTGCGTTAATGTTGGTCACTCGTTTTTTTTTTTTTTTATTATTATTATTTTTTGTTTTCATTAAATGTGTATGAATTGATGAATATTCATTATATATTAATTTATTTCGCTCTTTTTCAGACATTTCTTACGCTCTCTGATATTGTTGTGTATATTCAATTTATTATCAACAAATTTTTCTACACACAATTCTCAATTTAATTAGCGTATGGCGAAGCGCATTAGAATTAATTTGTTTTATAATGTACATAACATATGTATATTTTGTTGCTTATCAGCTTTAGATTTGTCAGCCTCTTTTTTTTTATTTTTATTTTCGTTTTTTTTTTTGTTTTTATTTTTGGTTGCGTTTTGTCTAAGAATCGTTGAAGGGGTAAACCACCTTTGCCGTTAGTAAAAATTTTCAAAATATCTTTGGTAAATAACCAAAATTATTTTAAAACTTCGGAAAAAAATAGAATCCTTAAAATAAATGTGCTTTGCTTTTGGAACTACATAAAAATGCATCCAATGATTTGATACACTTATTCATGTTGTATGTCGAATAACATACAGTTTGGCGGTGTTATTTGATGTCCTGATAAAATTGCATATTAATGTTGAAACTTGTATTGATATAAATGACTTAAAAACACTTTTGTTCTTTGTTTAAAAAATTAGATTCACATTTAATGCATTTATTAGATTCACTTTAACAGATATTATGAAAAGCTGTGATTTCTACGGTTTATGTCTGTCTTTTCAGAACAAAGAAAGACATATAGTCACATTTTTAATACCAAATAAACTCTAACGCGATTAACTTACAACAACTTAGTGACATTCCGAGTATTAAGTTCACTTTATGTGGCCATACCACCACCCTAGTTTCCATTGAAACACATTTATTTCCATACTCATGGCTTATTTACCAACATTCATGTTATTTCAAGTTCTGCAAATTCATCGCTTCTATTTTTTTAACCAAATAAACATAAATCCTGAGTCGCCAATACAAATGTATTAATTATTTGGCATAATTTGTACTAATTTTGTCGCCTAAACTATTAATAAGTGCAAACCGGCCCTGCATGTGCGAAGAACCTAACCATTTCGTTGGCATTGATGACGTACAATGTTGATTAAGATGTCACTGGACGAGCAAATTATTAAATTGTTGTGATCATGTTTTTTCTTTTTTCAAGTAGCGATTTTAGGCTTGCAGCATGGCAGTCATTGACACTCGGCATTGTTGCTTTTGGCGCAATCATTGAAGTCATTGTTGTTTATATTATCACCGCACACTTTTGATTCTGAGTTTTTTAATTTTTTTATTCGCATGCATCAAGTGGATAATTGATAATTGTCGAAAGATTTCAATTGATTGTAATTAAACTCAATCACAAAAGAAAAAAGGAAGGTCTATATATCTAAGTTGGTGACGATGACACACATTCGATCAAACTAAGATGATCAACAGCATTGATTGAATTGCATAATGTATGTCTTCGCCCGCACCTAAGCACTATTTAGCTCAGGGCGGCACAGCGTGTCACATGCTGGAATGTCTACTGATAAGCGGTCAACAGTGAGGATTAACTTCCAGTCAAGCGTTCACGGACAAGCGCCGCCATGGCACTAAGGTTGGCCATCGGTTGTTTGAACAAATAGGACAGAGTGAAGTTGCTAGTAAATATGTGTAGCTTATCAGTATTGTGATTGATTTGAAGGTTGAAGCGACTGAGCGGGTTGAATCCTCTTTGACGATCTCCACTGTTAATATTTTTTTTAGATTGTTGATTACTTTATTTATCTTTATACTTTTTACATTTTCAGTACTTTTCAATGAGATATGCAAATTGTGTGCAAACTCAACGAGAGCAGCAGCAGCAAAGTAAACAACACACAAGAGCCACAAAAGCCGAAACAGCTGAAAGCAACATTTAGTGCGCGACCAAAGTCGCATTAAGACATTAATATAATTAACGACGTCATTGTTGCGTTTCAATTAATCATTAGTCACCAGCAAGAGAAAGAAGCAGAGCAATAACAGCATAGTAATTTTGATCTCATACGCTACAAATTCGCTGAAGTAATCAAGTTCACAACAATATCTAATCTCATCATTTTGATCGAATTCTAATTCTTATCAATATGGGCATGTTGTGCAAACTGAATGTTTTGTATATTTTGGAAGTGGTGCTTCTTGCCTTTCTTCAAAATTTGTCGGTGCATGAGGTTGATGCACATATACTTGTCTATCGGCGTCTGGTGAATCAGGTGAGACACAACGTTGCATACAAAAAATAAAATAAGAATGAATTTTTATATCCATAAACTATATTCAATTCACAGCTAATTGAGGAATACAATGATTTGCCTGCAAAATTTGGAGCACCTTTACCGCCGAGTGGTCTTAAAGTGTTTGTCGTGCCGGCGAAACCATCCCCTTACGCTTGTGATACTTTAGACAAGCCACCGATCGAAGATTATCCACCCACCGCGAAATTTGTGTCATTGATATCCCGGTAAATTGTTTGTTCAGTTTATTTTACCTTAGTTAATGTCAATTTTTGTGTTTCAGTGGCGGTGATTGTACATTTGAGCGCAAAGTGCGTGTTGCCCAGAATGCATCCTATTACGCTGTCATTGTCTATAATAACGAAGGCGATGATTTGGGTGAGTTTTGACTAAAAATTAGTTTGTTAAATCTCTAAAATTTTGTTCGATTGTATATTTTTCGTTTGAAGAACAAATGTCTGCCGATAACTCCACTGGTATACACATACCCGCCGTTTTTGTGGGTCAAAACACAGGCATGAATTTGCAAAGCTTCTATTCAAATGAAATTGTGCTCATTATCAATGACGAGCTGCCCTTTAATATTAACACACAACTGATACTGCCTTTCTCGATATTGATTGGACTTTGTTTTCTCATAATGGTAACAAGATGTTACAACACATGGCACTTACATGCGTATACTAATGTTTTACACTTATTTTTTTTAAAAGGTGGTTTATATGATATATAAATGCATAAGAGAACAGCGTCGCCAGCGACGTTATCGTCTGCCAAAGAGCATGCTCAAAAAGATACCAATTCTACGTTATACCAAAAACAATACAGATTTAGTTTATGAGACTTGTGTCATTTGCCTTGAGGACTTTGTGGAAGATGACAAAGTGCGCGTATTGCCGTGTAGGCATCGTAAGTATTTCTTGTATTGTACGACATATTATGTAAATGATGAACTGTAACATCGCGACATCGATCAACAGCTTATCATAGTCACTGCATTGATCCATGGTTAACACAGAATCGACGTGTCTGTCCAATTTGTAAGCGCAAGGTTTTTACGAAGGGCGAAGGTCGTTCAAGTCGGAATCGACAGCCTTCATTGGATAGTGTCACAGACACCGATGATGACACGACACCGTTGTTGCAACAACCAAATGGCAGTGGCACGGCTGCTGGCGCCGGCAGTACCGCTGCAGCTACGGCAGCGACAACAAGCGCCGCAAATACAACACGTCATGGCACATTTCGTCGTGGAGGTAGTAGCAGCTCAACAGTGGCAATATCGGCTACGGAAAATACTTCCGATGATGAAAATGGTAGGCTTTCATACTATCGTGCAGTTTTTTATATTATTATAATACAAAATTGTTACATTTCAGCTTTGCTGACACAACAATCCCCGACGCATGATGGACGCCGCATAAATCCGTTCGATCGTTCTCCAAATTTGCCGCCACATCTGGCGGATATGCTAAATGAGAATCAACGACCGTTTTGGTCGCGCTTGAACTTCAAGTAGGTGCCATTAACATTTTCTTTTTGTTTTTTTTATGTATTTACATACATTTATTTTGACACAATTTCAACAGCTTCCTCTTCCGTCGTACACCGACTAATGTAAGTGTTGCTGCGCCACCTTATTTGGAATCAGTTGAAGCAGGCATAACCGCACTCACACGCGATATGCATGATGAGCGCTCAATATCTGCCACAGTTTCGGTGCCCACACCCACTTCTAATAATATAATGAATCCGAATTTAAGCGGCTCCTTTAAAGATGACGATGATTTAGCACCGCATAGTTCGATCTATGAGCCGATTGGCGCTGTTGGCGACGCAGCTGCTGCTGGCGGTGTTGAATCAGCTTTCCTGTCGACGCCATCACGCGGGGGCATTGGAGTTGTTGCGCTCCCCAATACCAGTACTGATGACGTTGTTGCTGCTGCACTCCAGCCTGGTGTTAATTCAAATCAACGCCAGTTTCTCATTTGAAAAAAGTTTGACGTGTTCAAGCGACGATAATGCATCATCAGTAGGTGTTTCGTTCAACGCAACTAAGTTCATTCTTTTAGTTTTGCGTTTAGTTTAACTGCAACAAAACGCTCGAAGCGTTCTGTGCATGTATGTGTTGTTTCCTTTCTTGAGTTCTAGCAAGATGTGTTTGCTTTTAATTTTGTAAAGTATACTTTCATTTCTAGTAACGCGTATATAAACTCTTATACATATACCAATAATAACAGACAACAATTATACTGTCCCAAACACACATACCATTAAATATAAATCTTGTATTTGCTTATATGAAACAAAGAGTTGAAAATTGTGATTTATTTATTATTGGCTTAAAAAGAAACAAAAATATCAAAACGAAAAGCGCTTAAAAATGCGTATGATTATAATTTAGAGATTCGAAAAATAAAATGCAACCCGAAACATATAAGATTGATTGTAATGAAAATTAATTACCTGAACTCTGTAATATATTATTATTTTATAATTATTATTTTTTGTTTTTACTTCCAAACTACAAAAAAATAAAAAGTGTTCTGCGAATTGCTGTTCTTTTGTTGGCTAAAAATTATCAATTTATTTCAAATGTAAAATTTTGTTTTTAATCTTTTTTATTTCAGTCAACAATATCATCTTTCCTTACATCTGTACTCATTTTTTGTTGTAATTACACCAGTAATGAAATGTTCTATTAATATATATTTAAGTTTATTAATTAATTATTAAGTGTATTATTAAAATAAATCAACTAATTATGTCAGTATAATAATAATAATGAAATACGGTAAATCAAATAAAACAAGATAAAATAATATGACAAATGTAGTGATTTTAAATGAAATTTACGCGTGTGATTCCTTTTCTCAAAAAAAAAAACATATTCAATAAAGTTTACATACATTTAAATAATGATTGCAAGCACTATGTTGTTAATTTTTTTATTTTGGTTTTGTTTTAGCTTAGCAAGTAGTTCGTAGCAATGCTAGAAGACAGTAGGCAAATAAGCAGGCTTGCAAGCAGTCAGCCAGTCAAATAAAATAAAATTGTGTTAATAATATGCCAAAATTATACGAAATATTTTCAATAATAAAATTAAAAAAACATATATATTTGGAACAATTTATTTCTATAATTGCAATAAAATACATGTGATTCATGCTATAGGCTGAGAAGTTGTTCCAACTTTACGTAAGTTCAAAATTTACGTAAAACGTGGCGCTAGAAAAGACGGACTCAAAATTTAATTAAAATCAAGTTTGCGCGGCTTTTCGCAGCACTTTTGCGTAAATGCAATGTTGACAGGAGTGTGAGTTTCTGAGTCTTTTGAGTTGTATCGTAGAATATGCGTTTTTAGGAGAAAATATTTACCCGGGTTTTGAGTCAAAAAAACCAGAAGTTGCTTCTTTCCACATTCAAGTGCCCTATGTCCTCACCCGATAAAATGACATGATGACATGTGCAGGCTCAAAAAGTATGTGATTTTGCGATATTTTTTAATTCTTATTGCCTAAAAATTGCAAAGAGTCCAGAAGGAACACACATTTTGTTTAGCTGTTAGTTTTATAATTTTTTCTTCAATTGCACATCCTTATCTGTATACAGATTTCATGAAGTTTTGGGCTAGTGCGAAAGATCAGAATACAGTGAGAGATATGAGTAACCTTACGCAGAGTAAACGGAAGCCTGGGCTATAGACAACCCCTCCTCATAATGCACAATCTCTTAATTTTGATCTGCAGACATTCAATATCAGCACTCAGCACCCTATTGTTACGCCACTGACTGCCTATTTCGTGTGCCTACGAATTTTTTTACTCCAGTAATAACACATCACGCTCCTAAAACTGTACGTACAATGCTTCTCAAATGTTTTACTAAGCTGTCCAGTGTTAAAGCTAAAATTACTGTGCTATTCAAACTGTTTTTGTTTTTGAGAAATAAAAATCAAATATAAATTTTTTTATATATATTTTTTAATCACTTTAAATTATTTATCGTTATGTTTATAGTTTGTTTCCTCTCGTACATTATCAATAACTAATTTTTTTTAAATAAATGGAACGAATTACATTATTTTTTATTATTTGTTTTACATTAAATGTTTCAGTTTTAGGTATATTTTTAATGTTGTCGCGTTGATTTATACAAAGTAAGAAATAAATGTATAAAATTTAAATCAAAGCAATGCGGCAAATTATACAAAAAGGCAAATGTTTGCTAATAAGAACGATTTTTGAATATTTAAATTTGTTACTTTTTTTTATTGCATGGCTATTTATGTAAACAGATATATTAAACGACAACAAAGCAAATACGATTTTTTTAAATCCAAATTTGATCACTATTTACAAGCCAAACAGCAGTCAGTTGGTAAACAAGCTGACTTGAACAGCTGGCCGACATGTGCGTCTAACTTGTCATAAGAGAATTATAACTTTGATTAATAATATTTAAAAAAAATCATCTTTTGGCTACTTTTTTCTTAATTGTGTCAAAAAGTTAATTGCGTACAATATCACGAAAAGTTTACGTTTAATACTGTCTGACTTTAATCAGACGTAACTAACATTCTATACATTAGAAAGTTTCATAAGCGCCAAATTGACATGTCAGTTTAAAAGTCTCAAAACTGCACTCATGGCCATTTGACCTGCCAACAAACAATAGAACATGTCATTTGCGTTTGTGTATGTATTTTTTGTTTTTGTTTCATTTTGTATTATTATTATCATTATTTGTTTCAAATTATTACAAATGTGTGAAAGTTTGCAGCTGCCAAAAGTCAATTAAATCCTTTTTGTTTTTGGTTTGTAAAAAGTTGCTTTAGGTTTCTAGTTAAAAAGGTACATGCATAAATAATTTACAGGCATTTTAAAACAGTCCCTTTGCTTAATTGTACGCTATGCAATTTAAACAGCAGAAATATAGAGAGAAGGAAAGGGAACGAGTAAAAAAGTCAATTTTCTTGAGGCCACAAATTTAATGGTATTTTTTTTTATAGACTTTAAATAATAAATATTCTTTTTGTATTTTACACATTTTCTTTCGGTTGATACTTATTTGTACATTATGTATGTGTATATATATATATAAATGTTTGTATGTATGTATATAGCAAGCAATTCTCATATTTTCGCAAATTTAATAAGTTATAAGTATATAGTTAAGGTATACACATGTCAGAATGGATTATTATGTGGCGAGATTTGCGTGTGCCAATGAAAATCATAATAATGATGCAGACTTTTAACTTAATATTAAACTATAACTTATATGTGTGTGTGTGTGTAAATTTAGCTACATAACACTATTGTTAAAATATGTATGTACAATTTTAAAGTTTACGCTAAACTAACAATTATTAAATTTAATCGTCATTTTTGCTGCTCGTTCACTTCACCACAAGTGATTGTTTGAGATGTCGAACTAGACCGGCGCCTATATCCTGTACGTCGGGCCATTGTCGTATCACAAATATGATGAAAAATATGGACAGAAAGGTGGTGAGCACACGAACCCTGTGAATAAGAAAAACGCATATGTATTGGTGAAAATCAAGTCAGTAAGTATGCTTGCTCAGCTGAACTGAGTTGTTGGTGGAATCACGGCTTACCTCGTTTTTAGAAAGGGCATAATAATGCCCGCTGCCGTTGCTACAAGCAGTAGAACAACCTGTAGTATTGTAAGCACCACATTGATGAGCTTGACGACAAGCGCACGAGCATTTGAGTTGTCAATGCCTTCAACGGTAACATATTGCTGCTGTGACATGTGCTCCATTTTCGATATCTATGGCGACAGGAAGTGGCAACAGGAATAGTTTTTTAAAACTTAAAAGTCATTTACATTTGTGTTAAATAAAATGTGACATACCCGCGTTTGACAATTCTCGAGCACTTCATTGACATCACGTAATCGCTCATCACTTTGATATTGTACTTTTTCCTCCATATCGGCAATGGTCTGTTTCAAGTTTTCAATTTCGTTCTAAAAATATGATTTATAGAAATATTTGCTTATATAAGGTATATATACATAATGTGCGTGTGATTTGAAAACAAACCTGATGCAATTCCGTCAAGTCATTGATTTGTTCCTCAAGTCCTTCGGCACGATATCGTTCACTCTCGAGCGTCGCTGTCAAGTTATTGAATTCCTTTTGACTTGTCTATAAAAGTTTTTGTTTTTATTTTTGTTTGCAAAGTAAAAGCGTTATATAAATAGGCAATAGCCTATATGTATGTGTGTGTGTGTGTGCATATACATACCTCTAACCGTTCGACACGTTCTTTGAGCTTTTCAATTTCGTCCTTGCGCTCAGCCAACTCGGTTAGCAGCGATTTTAAGACTATGTGATATTGACTTGCGCCAGATTGACTTTTGCCAGAGCTAAAAAATTACAAAAAAAAAAAAAAAAAAAAAAATTGCTGCTGCGTACTTTGCATTACTCATATTAATGACTCACCCCGCTGGTATGCTTTCGCTAGTGACGCTACTGCATTCGCTGCCATTGTCACTATTGAATTTGCCTGTGCCGCTGCCCGCTCCGCCTGTCGTGTTACCGGAACCGGTTGATGTGCCCGCTGGCAGATTATTCGTCGTTGAGCCCATTAGCTCTGCATTGCCCGGCATATTTTGCATGCCATGCAATTCTGCTTCGCTTATTTGATTAATATTATCAGCGCTGCCAAATTTATTTTTGATCAAATGCGCAAATTCGCGCGGCTTTGACATAACTGTGTCAAAAAAGCCATCTCGTATATTGCCACCAACGTTGCGCAAGCCCTGACCGACATCGCGGAGCATTTCACGCGGTTGACGATGTTGGCTCTTGTTTTGGTACTGATGATTTTGCAGGTCCTTTGCCCGTTTCGTATAACTGTCCAGCTTCTTTTGCAGCTGAGAGATTGTGTGTGCGCTCTTTTGATTTTTCTTCTCGAACACAGCCTAAAAGAAAAACAAAAATTACATAAAATCTAATTTGGTTTCCTAATTCTAGGTTGGAATTATTATGATTCGATTAGTTCCCCTTACCTTAATTCGTTGAAGTTGCTGTTTGTCGGCACTGGCAGCCAACTTCAGATACTCATTAACGTTGTCTGCAATATAATTTTTTTTCAATTGTATTTTATTATTATTTTTTTTTTTTTGACGATATCGATTATCAGTTCGATAACAAACTGCATAATCCGATAACACATGTTGAATTAAATGTGTTCAAATGCTAATGCAAATGATTTGTAAATATTATCCTTGCAAAATTACGCACCATCCCGTGTAGTTTGTTCCTTTCGTATGCATTCCTTTGTACATTGAATTTTCGTATTCAGCCGATCGACCGCCTGTGCGCTCAACGTCCGCTCATGCGTACGCCGATGATGTGACTTCTTGCTATTGTCCAAAAGCGATGCAGGCGGATTGCCATCAATGTCATCCGAAACGAATGATTGATAGCAATAATCTTCATTGCCTGTAAAAACCACAAAATAAATATTCTTTCGAAGTTGTTTGCTGCTCAAGGATTTTATTACCTGACAACCTTGAGTCTTCCATGCCACCGCTGCCACCACCTACGAGAGCCATGCTCTCAAGTCCGCCGCTACTCATGTCCCCACCGCTCATAAGTCCACTGTAAGCCAGCAGACCGCCCTGATCGGAGCCATGCGTACGACGACTTCGCTCGCGGCTACGTCGTCGATGCGACGGACTGTGGCTGCGGAATCCGCGCACCACACCGCCACTACCTAAGCTGCCGGTCACCGTGTTGCTGCCGCTAAAGACAGCCGCTGGCGCAGCTGTCACTGTTGTCGTCGTTGTGCTACTGGCAGCGGACGCGGACGAATTCGCTGATGCGCCGGATGCTGGTGTTATGCCAGTTGAGGCTGCCACCGCTGCTACTGCTACTGATGCTGTTGTAGTTGATGATAACGGTAGTTGTGGTGGTATTGCTATTGTTGTTGTTGTTGTGCTTGTTGAGCTGGACGTATGATGCGCTGCTGCTATTGTTGCGCAGTTACTATTACTAATGCTGCTCTGTGGTGCCCTTTCAACACTGTCGCCTCGTTGTTGGTGATGATGATGGTGTTGTTGTTGTTGTTGTTGATGTGAATGCTGATGCTGTTGCTGTTGCTGCGGCTGTTCTCGCTCTCGTGACACTAATGAGAATTTCATTTGCGCATAACGCAAAGCAGCAAAATTTTAATATGTTTTTGATTTCTTTTTTTTTTTATGTTTCTTTTAAACTTTCATTAGTTTTGTGTTCTGCTACGTGATAATGTACAACAAGAACAATAATAACAATGAACATTTACAAAAAACCACAATTAATCATTAAGCGTTAGCAGAAGTAAGCACAAGTGCAAGAAGCAGTATAAGTAGAAACAGTGAACAATATTGTACTATAGAAGAGAAGCTGTTGCAGATGATAGAACAGGACTTGACAAGTGGCACACAAAAAGCTCAAGCTCAGTGCTGAAAAGTCCCTTTTCCTCTGTGTCGCTCCTTATGTGTGTGTGTGTGTGTGCGAGTGCTTGTAGCCGTGCACTTGCTTCTTGTTTTCCATTCAGTCGCAGCAGTTGACTTTTCAAGTGCACACGCCTCTTTTTTGCCTTTCTTCTTTTGTTGCTATGGCCTTTCGTTTTGATTTTTTTATTTTTTTTTTTTTATAATATTTTCTATTGTATCGTTTAGCGTAAAAAAAACAACAATTATGACAAAAATTGTATTTGCAACAATGCGTCAGAAATAGCTCAAGTATGCGCTAAAAAAAATTTGTAAATGCAGTTTTGCAGCAGAAAAGAGCATGAGATGCGTGTTTGTGTGTGTGTGTGCGAGAGAGAGTGAGAGAAATAGAAAGAGAAAATAGCAATTAGCAAAGAGAGTACTAGCACAAAAGCACGCGTATAAAGCGCAAGTGAGTGAGTGAGAAAGCTTAAATGTTTTTCGCTTTTGATGAATTATTAATGTATACAAGTGTATGTTTACGTGTGTGTTTGTGTGTATATGTGTTTAAGTGCAATGCAATTTGTCTTATGTATATTCGCTATAGCTTGTTTTAAATGCAATTGAAGCAGCGTTAAATTTGTTCTTTTTTTTGTCTGTAATTTAAGCAGCGTTCAAAGTGTATCCTTTTCCTCTTCTATGTTTATGCATACATGTTTATGTGTGTTTCTTATGTATCTTATAGCATTCTTACATTTAAATGTTCATTCTGTTAAAAAAAGAAACAAATAAGAGAAAGAAAAGAAAAACAAAAAAATACATCAAACAAAATGTAATGACAACAAAATAATTAACAACAAAATAAAATACATTTAATAAGTGAAATTGCACAAATTTTTCTCAATTCCAAACTTGTCAAACTGACAGTCGGTCAAACTTCATGAGCCAAATTCAATTTTGGAAACTCCCAATTCTTTACTCATATTTTTTTATTTTGTTTATGTAGATAAGCGTATTAAAGAATGTTATCTGTTGTTTTTTATACGTCACTCGTTGAATTTTGTTGTCTCATATCAACACTTGAAATTTAAAACAATTTGTGCAATTTTCACTTTAAACAAATATTTATAAATATGACAAAACAAAAGTTTATTATGACTAACACAAAACAGACAATGCTTCCATTCATTCAATTATGACATGCATCGTCAAGAAGAACAACAAATCTCACTTGTGTAAAAAAAATATTAAAAACAACAAGAATTTCTTACTGTTGTTTTTCAGCTTTTCAGCGAAAACGCGTTGATTGCAATAAACATTAAAATATGTCCTGTATTTGTAGTTGAAATAATTGAAAGCGTTATTTGTTTGCACAAAAAAAAAAAACCAAACGAACGAACAAAAATTATTACATACAAAAAAAAAAAACTAACAAAAACTATAAAGGAATTTATTTTCTGTTTTGCCTGCCAATACTTAAATAGACTTGCACACTTGCAACAAAGAAAGACAGACAGACTAAGGACAGTATTGCCAATAAATAATATGTATGTATGTATATTTGTTGTTAAAGACAAAGAGGCGTAGCTACGCCCGTGTTCCAATGTGTCTTAAGTAATACTAGCTACAAATTTTTATACCACGTCGAAATCTTCAAACTTGTCTGTTTACAGCAATATGACCTTTTTAGAGTTTACTTTTCATGGGCGGTGCCACGCCTTTTTCGCCGATTTTTTTTTTAAACTTATCAAAATAGTTGAAAAATGCTACAAAAAAAAACAAGATATATACCAATCGTTCCTACAGCTATTTTATATGTGAGATCAACATAATTCTGTGATATATAATAATAATATATTAGATTTAATATTCTGGCAGGACATGGCTATATGAGTTAGTTTCGTTGTATTTACTTTAGCTTCAGATAAAAATTCTAGTTCTAGTTTATATATTTGCTTTCATTATATCATTTTTATTATTCTTGTATTCATTTAATCTACAGAGACTCGCCCAACTATCGCTAAGCTATAATTGCCAACATTGCGACCCAGACTTCTAAGGCAATTTCCGCCAACATTACTTTAAATAAGCAGACAAAGCGCAAACATACAAGAGCGGAAGTAATATAATAACGTAGTACAAAACATGTACATACAAATAAGGCAAACTGTGTGAGAGAATGTCGTCTCTTGGGATGAGTTGACCTTTCCGGCAACGAACATGGATTTCCAAGCATCTTGAACATGCACGCGGCGTTACTAACTAAAGACTACACACAATGCAATCAACTACTTATACATATGTATATGTATATGTATATTTATGTACTATGTAACTACGCTTTTATGTGTTATGACATATTTATATTTATGACATTAAATATATAATATATAATTACTTTTTTCGTTGCAACGTGATGCCGATGGTGATCTGCTCGAGCGTTGACTGCTGCTGCCACGTTGATCCCGTGTGGTTGTCGTAAAGCCAGCGACGTGCAATGTATCCATAGCTTCAAATTGTGTTAACTTAATTGCTGTGTTAACGGTTTTGTGAGCCTTTATTTAAAACATCGTAAATTATTTGCACAAAACACGCAGAAGACACTTCGATCGTCCGTTCAAATTCGACTGACTGACTGAATGAATTGAATGAACTGAAATGAGCAAAAAAAAAAAAAAAATACAAAGTAAAATAAGTCTCGACAATATTATCAATCTTTATAATCGTCATAGTCATTGTCATCATTATTATTATCATTATTAATATTATTATTATTAACATTAGTTGCCAACCGAGACGACGCAAACTTGTCGATGCGCCTTTTTCTCAATGAACACTTTAGCGACCGCAATTAAATATTTGAATAGTAAATAAATAAATTGATTAAATTAAACGGAGAGCGCCACAAAACCAAATACAATCAGCAAAGATAGCGACAGTCAGCGTTAGTTCAAGAAAAGTCCAAAGTCAAAAGGTGAATCACCTCGACAATGCTCAATACTAACCACCAAGCCAAGCTTGGCTATGCTTTGCCATGAGGTTAGGCCAACTGATAACAAGCTCAGCTGAATTGGTGCATAGAATGTATGTCAATCATTCAATAATACAATATGAACAATGCAAGCTATAAAACAATATTATTAGTCTTTATTATTGTTATTTACAAGCCAGACACACACACACACAAGGACACAGAGGCACACCCAATTTTAGAATAAAAATATGCCAACGTCAATTTGTCTGTTGTCTGTAATCGATTTGGTATTTTTATTGTTTTTTTCTCATTTTGAATTGGGCGTAAATATATCGTTTGTGTTGAAAAGTTGGAACGCTTTTGGAAAGTGTTAAAGACATGTGGCATGCTTTTATGCTATGCTACTATGGAATTTCAGAAATCTCACACGTAAATATTTTGTTTTTGTTTGGCATTCAAATTGAAACTCAAAAAACGATAATAAATTAGTAACGCCGCCAGGGTTGAGCATACTTGACAATATAATTTCCTGCTCATATGATGGACGCAGCAAACACATTCTTACAACTGACATGGCCTATTTAAATATTGTTCAATATTTCAAGAAATTATTTTTTTAAATATATAGAATTTATACAAATTTTTAGGTATAAAAGGAATACGTTTTTTAAAGGATACATTAAAGTTTCTGGTTCGTAACTCATGTAGTTTATGAGACGTAACCATTTTTAAATAATAATAAAGTATTCAAACTTGAAACAGGGCGAGTTTAACTGCCAAATTTCAGAACTCTAGCTCGTCTGGTATTGGAGAACTACTGATGAGCACAGATGGGCGGATAGATCGAATAGATGTTACAATAAATGAAGACTGCGTTCCTTGAAGTTGTCAAAAGAGATTTAAATAAACATTCCCAACGAAAACGCCTAAAAACAATCTGCAAGTCAATTGACTCATGGCACAACTTGAACTCATATCATCAAAGTGCACACAACTTGACAAAATTCGATTGCTTTTTTTTTGTTTTTGTTTATATGGAATTTTGATTAGTTTATAAGCAAAATGTTCAAATACAAATACGTTGACAACAAAAGAAACAACAAATGAAATCACTTCCGCAATAATTTTTGTTTTGTTTAATTTTTTTTTTTTTTTTTCAAATAATTGAGTACTTAGTAAATGTGCTCGGCTAAACAAGCTGCTGATATGAACTAACTATATAAGTATGAGTAAATATAATAAGAGAAAAACCACAGCCATGCTATAGAACGACAGTAAGTGTGTCTGACAACGACAAAAATAATACGAACAACAACAACAACGACAGCGACAAATCGTGCATGATAACTCAACTTGCAAACAATTGTTGATTTATATTATTATGACAAAAAAAGGTTTTCTTCTTTTTATATTATTGCGGTTATAGAGAAGATTGTCGACTACTTGTAATGCTTGGCTACTTGATTTAGTTATAAAGCGCGCTTTGTCTGGCATTATGATAATAGAATGTACTTATATGAGCTCATGTAAATGCTAAGTTGTTGCATAGAATTCAAGCATGACAAGATTTTCAAATAGTTACCGTACTAAAATGGCAAGTAACCAGAGTGCCGACATGCAAATGAATAAATCAATAATTGACAACAGTTGTGATAAAAAAAATTTACAGATCATACATAGAGACGATGCAAAACACTTATAAGCTACACGACTCTCACAGCCAAACAAAAAATGCCATACACTTGAAATTTGGTACAGATGTTCGAAAAGCGTGTACCAACATAAGAAAACAAAAAAAATCGATAATCGACACCTTAATTTTTGAACACACCTCGTAAATAAAAAATCTCATCATCGCGTCAAATCATCTTGGCGTGAAGGCTTTTAAGTTCTTAAAAATCTTAGCACAAAGAAAATGCTTAATCTGCCAATGTCAGAGGTTATCATTTTTAATACACTAAAATCCCCAAAATTCTTACTGCCTTTAAACAAATTTCTTCGCTCATATCGCGCAACTTCCAACTTCCACCGACAGTCAAAGTAATTTCAAAAAAGATATTAAGTAAAGCACTTTATGCTCATAACTCATTAAAAACAGATTTGCGTTCCTTTGCCATCGCTATCGCTGTTGCTGTCGCCGTCATGTTATCTAACTGAACGAACGAACACTTGACTGTCTGCCACCGACTAATTAAATGCTTAACGATTGAGCAATAACGTGCTGGTCGTATGACTGAACTTAATTAAAAAGTAGTTGAAAAAAAAACGAAACAGCGCCAATTAGAAGGCACCATGCGCACACACCAACGCCAAAGTCAGGCAGCGTCTCAAAACCAAAAACCTTATCGCAAAAAAGTACCTTAAAATGCGACCAAGTACAACTCAAAAACACTACAAGTACAATAAATAATGCACTCTCTGCCAAGAGTCGATGACGACAACAATGAGCTACAAGAACCAAACGGTCTGCGTATATTCGCGCCAAGCAACATTGTCATCAAATGTGAGTTATCTTAAAAAATATGGTAGTTAAATAACAGCAAAGATATGAAAAGACAACAACAACAACAACGAAACAGCGGTAAGGGCGTGCGGCAAGTTAGCAAAGACTGAGAGGGCGTTTAAACTATATACAAGTATATATATAACAGGCATGAATCATGAATTTAAACACTTGACACCTGAGCTAAAATACATGGCACACAAGTGCGAGGTAAAGATTCGCGAAATGAGCTCGCGAGTACGACAACGACAACAACAACACTAACAACAACAACAGCAATTCAACGCCGGCGATGATTAAGTTAGCTTGTGTTTTATGGCGTCATTTAGGGGCAAAGTAGCAGCCGACTTGGCTTCAAAGTCATGCAAACACCTGTAAACTGTGAGTGTTTTTATTTAAGTTTTAACATTTTGTTGTTCGAAAAATATGTTAAACAACAAAACAAAAAACTTTAAATGGAAAAAGTTTTATGCCTTCGCTTTTCGCTTCGTACTTGGCTTGATTTTTTTTTTTAAAAGTGCAAAATGTTTTACAAGCAAATTAATTTAAGTAATAATGACATGAGTGCTGTGCTGACATCAATGTGAATATTTTATCGTGGCATAGAATAGGTAGTAGAACATCGCCATCGATTGACAACGCTTCATAAGTTTGGTTTATGAAAATTGCAAAGTGCCACAGGCAAGCAGATGGCATCTTTCACAACGAAGCACAATGAAAACAACATTTGTCGAGAGTCAAAGTCAATTAAGTTCATTTCTACAACTTGTTGTTCGCTTTTACGTAACTAACAATAATTAAATAGGCAATTTTTTGTACAACTATAGTATAGTATAGTATAGTATAGTATAAATGGTAAGTAAGCAGAGAATTTAGTAAAATTATAGCATGCGAAACACGCAAATGACAATTCGAATTCATTTAGTGGCGTTGCGTTGTGTATGCCATGTGACTGTAAGCTGCTGACTTGAAGCATACAAGCCGATACCAATTCAGTATGACCTGACACACACAGTTACAAAGATACATAAGTACATCTAAATATGCAACGTAATTTATTATGTTGTCTCTACACACTCATACTCATACTCTATAATTATATTTTTGTTTCTTTTTTGTATATATTTCCACTTATTTTTCTTCGATATGTATTCATAAGCCAAGCCATAAGTACGACCTTCAAATGATAAGCTTACCTCATCTCAACTCGCGATCTATTTGCGGTTGAGCTACTAGTGTATCTACGCTGCTGTTCTATACATTCTATGACCAATTTGTATGCCATGTGTATCTAATAGAGACATGAACGGTTTAAAGTGTATTTAGATACGCGTATGTTGAGTATTTAATGTAATGCGCACATAAGTCTGTACATAAAGATAATCACTTATAGCATTTTATTTTGCTAGTTTGTCAGTCGATTCGATTCGATTCAATTGTTTTGTGCATAACGATTGTCTCGGTTTCTCTTTTTGGTATTGAACTTTGGACTGACTCGAGATAAGCACAATAAGAAGGCTGTCAGACATTTAATTCCGAGGCCAAATAGCTATTGGGTACATGCCCGAGAATGCTGATAGAATGTGCTGTTCGATGAGTCGTGTTGAGGAAGTGGCATTCACACACACACACATACAAAAAATATAATTGATAACATGACAAGTGCATCTGTACTCAGCGCTATAAGTTTGGCTACAAAATACATATATTTTTGAAGAACTTCAATTATGTTTATTAAAATAAATTTAAGGCTTTTTGAAAATAACCTAGTGTTGCGTCAATGAGTCAAGCCTATTAACAGTTGATGACAAAGTTAATGCGTTGTGTTCATTTCATTATAATTGTCTGGTTTCTTAGAAATCCAAATCAAGACATTGAATTTTATTTAAGACTATGAATCACGTATTGCCAATCGACTGTGAATAGTTATCTAGATTCATTGTGCTTTACACTGAGGTCGCTCGTTGTTCTGTGGCTTCCGTGTGTATGTGTAGATAATTGAAGATCTAATTTTAACTCATTTCAGTTCAAGTGGTCAAGACAGTCACATGTGAGGTCACATTAGCAATATTTGCTTTAAATAGCTATCTTTTTATGGTACACAGACCTGTTGAAAACTCACATGACGTTTTCAAAATAACATTGCAAAACATAAGGTTTTTTTTTGTCGAAAAAAGTGCCCCTCAAACAATCCTAAATGGCAGACAAGTAGCGCCATTGTGCCATTCAATGGCAACTGCAAATGATTATGCTTATTGTCGTTGTCCATTTTTAGCGCTCGTGCACTTTTCAAGTAAATGCTCAAGTACACACAAAACTTAAAATGGCACGAGAAAAACACAATACATGTAATTGCATCACATAATTTGTTAAACAAAAAAAAAAAAACAAGAAAAAAAGAAACAGAAAATAAATGAACAATGAATTAAAACAAATTTCGTAAACATTTTGTTTTTGTTTTGTTGATGTCTGTGTCTGTTTGTTGTCTCTAACAAAAGCTGACACCTCTCGCCTGCTTTCACGAGCAACTCACATACAAATGACGCTTTACTTTGCATTGCATTGTTGTAATCATGTTTAGTGGCATTTCGAGTCGTTTTAATTGACTTTTACCCATGGCGCGGGTCAATAACTTTTAAATAACGATACAATAACTCACTCAGCGGTCGACGTACATATGTGTTTTTTTTTTTCTGCTTTTGTGATGACTCTTAATGAAAGGGGCACTCCGGGTGAAGGGCGGCACTTTCAGTCAAAACATTTTCGGTTCTGTTTTTGCGTAATGTACGGTTTGGAAATATTAATGACTCATGCTCATGTGGAAAGATGTTTTGGTGGTCTCCATTTTCATACATTTCATATGCTTTTCGAAATGTTGTTGTCACAATTCTGACAATTTAATTGAATTAACTTGAATTTTATGTATATATGAGCTAATAAACGCTTCACTTTCTTTGCGCCTGACGTAATAGTGAACTTTGCTTGTACTCTAATGTTGCTAATCTCAGTTAACCCAAATGCTCATTTGCACTCGGCTGAACGTCAAATTACTTTAAACTTTCTTTGAGTGGCACTCAAATTTTATTTTGTGTTCATTGTTTTATTTTTATTATTTTTTATTTTTTTTTTTTTTGTTAGCTTCAAACGCTTTTGCGCATTTCAATTTGAATAATAAAAGCTGACTCCGATAACAGCCTTGTTTTTATGTCAGTGTAGACATATAGACAGACAAAGAATGTTATTCATAATTTTCTGGGTTATTGCACTCGCTAAGTTCATAGAGGCAATCGGCACGCGCTCGTTTTTCGTTTATATATTTTCGGTAAAAATCTAGTTTATTGTAACATCCTAAATGAAAGTGCGTTGTGTAATGTTTTGGGCAATGATAGCTGCATTATGAAATTGGGCTATCAAACATTATGAAACCTTAAGTATTTTGCACATTATGATGAATACATTTTACTTAGTTGTCTTGTTAGCGTAATGATTTTTATTATTCAGGCTGTAAGCTGTTTTGAACTAAAACGCTACGAGCATGTAGTCGGACACATAGTATGTCAGGATATTTGAAGTTTTTGTCACATACAATTAGCATGACGACAAAAGAAATCGAGCTTGCTATGTCCCTCTGTCTTCCTCAATGATTCTCGGTTACCCGAGACGCTTGAAATTAAGTAGAGTCGTGTGTTCATGCGCTACTTCAAGCTTGATCGAAAACGATCATCTCAACTCATTGTTACAATTAAAGAACTATCAAATTATATCCCTCATATTTTTTCTCTTAATTTTGAATAATTTTAAAATTGACAATGTGAGGTTTATAAGACTATTAGATTTTTCAGGGCGTATCCTCGCTCACTATGCGTTCAGGAAGACCACATATCTTTGAATTAAGCCAACCTAATAAAGAATAAGGAAACTTAACCGCACGCGTATCATTGAAACCTTGCTCGTCATTAGAATATAAGACTTGACTTTATATACTTGGAATTATATATTGAGCAACAGTATAACTTTGTTGACCTAGAATTGAGTCACCACACAGACATGTGTCGGCCTTAAACTGCGTATTATAACTATAAATATTGGGTTTTGTAGCACAACTGTGCAAGCAAATACATTTCTATGTAAAAGTTTCGGTTTTAGTTAATACGGTGTTGCCAGACTGGACTGAACTGAGGCGAGATTGAGTCGCTGCAGCTACTCGGCCCTCCGTGACTTGGTAGGCGAAGGTTACGGGACATACTGCGAAGGTTACAGGAAGTGCTCGTGTGGCTGGTTTCTACACTCAACCTGTATACGAAATGCCGAATCAAATCCTAAGACACAGGAGATAATTATACCCATAAACCGAACGTTTGACAAAATTTAATGATTTTTTAATTAGATCAAATAAGTATTACGTTGTTGCCTCGATAGTATAGCGGTCAGTACTCAAGTATTACTATATGATTGTATTCAATTTTCCAAATTACCATAATTGTCTCTCACTGGTAATTTCATGCCATGGAATTTTTTATTTTTTGGCCGTGAAACTGCCTAAAGCCTTTTTTATGACTCTCTTGTTGTTAAGAAGGTCAACAAATAAACATAAAACTGTCTGAATGTCGTATTGCAGATACGACATTTGTTATCATCATCATCATCATCGTCGTCGTCATTGCCAAACAGATCTTTCTCTGTATGTTTTATGCCAAAACTAAGCCAAAATAATTGCAATACCTGAAATGAAACAGATGGCAGAAAGACAAAAATTAGTCAACTAAAATACACAAAATAAAATGTTTTTGTTGTTATTTCTTATTTGATTATTTAGCTAAGAAACGCAAACGTAATTCGACAACAATTGCTGCTGACAATTTAAAATAAATGTTTCAAGCAATTATAGCAAGACGTGAGACTCAATGACGGAAGGCCAGGCTAAACAATGAAATCACACACAACAACAACAACAACAACATCGCTGCAGGAAGTGGTTTCAAGTAACATCAGGGCTAATATGGCATAAATGTCGCATTGCAATTGCAACGCTTGCCACTCAAATAACTTATGCCTCGATAACATGTTCTCGCCCGCCCAGCGTGAATCAAAACCATAATACATGATAAATTAATAATTAAGTTTGTAATAAACGCTCAATTGACAACAAATGATAAAAAAAAAAAACAAAATTAAAAAAAAAAAAATGAGACACCAAAAGGAAATGAAATTACAGCGAATTCTGTGTGATTGTATCATCGATGAAACTAATTCGTAATCGCGCACAAACAAAGCATGTGAGAATTGTATATTTTTTTTTTATTATGCATAAAATTATGTGTCCCACAACAAAGCTATAAATAAAAGCTTGAATTGTGTTTTACACACACACACATACACAAACGCATACACATTCAAAAACTAAAAACAAAACCGGAAAAATCAAATGAAATACTTAATTTGGCATTTTTCGTTGTTGTTATTATTTTATTTGTATTATTTTTGTTTTGTTTTATTCTTGTTTTTTTTTTTTGTTTGATTCGACATAAACAAAACTTGGAAGCATGCCTCAAGTGCGGTCTCTGTTGATTTAAGTTGATTGTACCTCGTGTAGATATACGCACACGAGCATATATAAATACATGCTTAGATGTATCTATGGCGTGAATCGTGTTAGTCATCATTCAACACATCACATCACACAGCAAAATATTCATTTCAGGTTTGTGTTTTGAGTTTTTGATGAATTACATTAAATTGTTGCTACTTTTGTTTTTGTTGTCGTTGCTGTGCTGTGTTCATGTTGTTTTCTACTATTTTATTTATGCTTTTTATTTTGCGTTATTTATTTTTTTTTTTGCCGCGTTTTGTTTGAGTTTTGTGCGCATTTGTGCATCAAATATTAAATTATTGATTGCCATACATGAGGCTCGCAGTTCGGTTTCGGCGTCAGAGGTGAAAGTGAAAATTGCTTGTAATGGGGACGGATGTAGTTAAAATTTAAAACCAAACCAAACAAAACAAACAACAACAACAAAAACACACGACTTAAAAAGGGTCAAGAAAATTGCTTTTCATTGGCTTTGAAATTTGTTGTTGAGCGAAAGCGTTTTATTCTTCAACCGAAACATTTCCATTAAACAATTTACACATTTTTGTATTTGTCTGACTTTCACTTACTTTTTATCGACCATTGAGTAATTGATTTCCGTCTTGAAATTCTAAACGCATTAGTTCATATAGTTATTCCCATTGATTTACAAGTCAATGGCACATTAAGTAAACGG
>JBAMBP010001076.1:0-16077 GCA_037044515.1 Phortica magna
GGACGTATATTAACTGAATCTGCATACAAAATTTCAGACATGTATATTTCATAGTTGTGGAGATATACATATTTTAATAAAAATAAACTGGAATTTACCCAAAATTTAAGTTTGCCGACCTCTAATGGGTAGTCCAAATACAAAATGGTATTTTCTGGTATGCAGTCTTAAGAAGTTATATATACTTTGTCTACGAACAAAATTTCAGGTCCGTACCTTCAACAATTTCGGAGATGTAGGCTTTGACATGCAAACACTATTTTAGGGGTTATTAAGGGTAGGGGGAAAAATTTGGTATGCAGTTTTAAAGACATACATCTATGAAGTCTGCATACAAAGTTTCAATTTCGTATCTGTTATAGTTGTGGAGATATACAAATTTTTGTAAAAAAAAAATGAAATTTACAAAAAATGTAAGTTTGGTGGTCTTTGAGGGGTAGTCAAAAATACAAATGGGTATTTTCTGGTATGCAGTTTTAAGGACATGTATTTACTGAGTCTACATACAAAATTTCAGGTCCGTATCTTTTATAGTTTTGAAGATACAGTAATTTACAAAAAAAAACACTTTTTGAGGGGTAATGAAGGGTTGGGGGGAAAATTGGGGTATGCAGTTTTAAAGACATACATCTATGAAGTCTGCATACAAAGTTTCAATTTCGTATCTGTTATAGTTGTGGAGATATACAAATTTTTGTAAAAAAAAAGTGAAATTTACAAAAAATGTAAGTTTAGTGGTCTTTGAGGGGTAGTCAAAAATACAAATGGGTATTTTCTGGTATGCAGTCTTAAGGATATGTATTTACTGAGTGTACACACAAAATTTCAGGTCCGTACTTTTAATGGTTTTGAAGATATGGTAATTAACAATAATATCTCCGAAATCGTTAAAGGTACGAACCTGAAATTTTGTACGTAGGCATAGTATATATAACTTCTTAAGGCTGCATACCAGAAAATACCATTCCGTTTTTGGACTACCCATCAAAGGCCGGCAAACTTAAATTTTGGGTAAATTGGGTAAAGAAGCACTATCTGCGAGCTTCGACCCGTAATTTTGTCAAGCGGCTGCAGCTATCGGTCGTTAATGCGTTTCTGTGTTTTCTCATTTCTCACTACAAATTTATTAATCTTCTAAGGCTGCGCTTGGAAATTTTCTATGTTCATCCATGAACCTTTTATGTACAAATTTTTGAAATTGTTGAACAATTTTTCCTGTTAATAATAAAATTTTGTTTTCTTTTTAGGCATTTATCGTTACATGCGGAAAAATGAAAAACGTATTATGACAATACCCCGCACTCTAAAGGAGGCGAAACAAGCAAAAATTCTTTTTGAGCATTTAATTGCACAAGTACCACTTAAACAGGATTCGTTTCCTCCAATATTAGATTTATTTACGGTTATAGACAAATATCAAGTGGAAATACCCGAAACGACCCGTCAAATGGTTAATGAATTAAACACGGCCTGGCAAAATTACTTAAAAAAACTTTCCGAAGCCGATGAGATGTTGGAAAATAATCGAGATGAATTCAAAAAAACACTTTTGCAACAGGCAGAAAAGTTCAAAATGATTATAAAGGAGTTTCTCGATGATTTTTATGCAAAGCTTCCCACTGCTGCGAATATGTAATTATTCCTTTCGTTTCATTACAATTATACCCTCTAAAATCTACTCTTATTGAATTAAGTCAAGAGAAGTGACTTCTCTTCGTTCAGAAATTGCAGGTTAAAGGTAAACTTTTATAGGAAGATGTATAAAAATTAAAATTCCAATGATAATATAATCAATAAGTTTCTGATCAATTTATGAAATTACTTTTGAGAATCATAGCATATAATTACTCCATAACGAGATGAGTTGATAACACCTTGTCGGTATGTCTATTTTTTATACCCTGTACATACTGTACCAGGGTATATTGTGTTTGTTTGGCCGAAATGTATGTAACGCAGAGAAGGAGGGGAGGGGGACCCTATAAAGTATACATATTCTTGTTCAGGACGACAAGACAAATTGATTAAGCCATGTCCGTCCGTCTGTCCGTCTGTCCGTCCGTCCGTCCGTCCTCACCAATGGTTCTCGGAAACTATAAAAGATAGAGACTTGAAATTTGGAGGAAAGACTCGTGATGCTCGGCAGCAGATCAAGTTTGAACGGTTTTGAGCCACGCCCACTCCTTCCCGCCCAACCAGCTACGCCCACTTTTTGGAAAGGCTATAACTTGAACACCAGAAACGCTAGAATTATGAAAGTTAGTATGTCGACTAAGTATGTAAAGACCTATAAAACTGCATACCCCAATTTTCCCCCCAACCCTTCATTACCCCTCAAAAAGTGTTTTTTTGTAAATTACTGTATCTTCAAAACTATAAAAGATACGGACCTGAAATTTTGTATGTAGACTCAATAAATACATGTCCTTAAAACTGCATACCAGAAAATACCCCTCTGAATTTAGGACTACCCCTCAAAGACCACCAAACTTACATTTTTTGTAAATTTCACTTTTTTTTTACAAAAATTTGTATATCTCCACAACTATAACAGATACGAAATTAAAACTTTGTATGCAGACTTCATAGATGTATGTCTTTAAAACTGCATACCAAATTTTTCCCCCCTACCCTTAATAACCCCTAAATGAGTGTTTGCATGTCAAAGCCTACATCTCCGAAATTGTTGAAGATACGGACCTGAAAGAATTTTCGAAAAATTCGAGTTTGTTCATCTCTGAGGGGGGAAGCCATGAAATAAAGGGGTGTTTTCGGTATGCAGTTCAAAGGACGTATATTAACTGAACCTGCATACAAAATTTCAGACAAGTATATTTCATAGTTGTGGAGATATACATATTTTAATCAAAATTAACTGGAATTTACCCAAAATTTAAGTTTGCCGGCCTTTAATGGGTTGTCCAAATACAAAATGGTATTTTCTGGTATGCAGTCTTATGAAGTTATATATACTTTGTCTACTCACTAAATTTCAGGTCAGTGCCTTTATTTATTTCGGGTATATAGCTATTGACATACAAACACTATTTGAGGGGTAATAAAGGGTAAAGGGGAAAAAGTTAGTATGCAGTTTTAAAGACATACATTTCCTAAATCTGCATTCAAAGTTTTAGGTTCGTATCTGTTATAGTTGTGGAGATATACAAATTTTTGTAAAAAATAAGTGAAATTTACGAAAAATTTAAGTTTGTGGGTCTTTGAGGGGTAGTCTTATATACAGAGGTGTATTTGCTGGTATGCAGTCTTAAGGATATGTTTTTACTGAGTGTACACACAAAATTTGAGGTTCGTACCTTTCATGGCTTTGAAGATATCGTAATTAACAATAAAACACTTTTTGAGGGGTAATTAAAGGAAGGGGGGAAAATTGTAGTATGCAGTTTTATAAAAATTTTCATACTTAGTCTACATATCAATTTTCATAGTTCTAGCGTTTCTAGTAATGAAGTTACAGCCTTTTCAAAAAGTGAGCGTAGCTGGTTGGGCGGGAAGGAGTGGGCGTGGCTCAAAACCGTTCAAACTTGACCTGCTGCCGAGCATCACGAGTCTATCCTCCAAATCTCAAGTCTCTATCTTTTATAGTTTCCGAGAACCATTGGTGAGGACGGACGGACGGACGGACATGGCTTAATCAATTTGTCTTGTCGTCGTGATCAAGAATATATATACTTTATAGGGTCCCCCTCCCCTCCTTCCCTGCGTTTCATACATTTCGGCCAAACAAACACAATATACCCTGGTACAGTATGTACAGGGTATAAAAAGGTGTTTTTCGGTATGCAGTATTAAGGACGTATATTAACTGTATAACTGACACGTATATTTCAGATATACCAATTTTAATAAAAATAAACTGGAATTTACCCAAAATTTAAGTTTGCCGGCCTTTGATGGGTAGTCCAAACATAAAATGGTATTTTCTAGTATGCGCTCTTAAGAAGTTGAATATACTAAATCTATGTACAAAATTTCAGATCCTTTAACAATTTCGGAGATATAAGCTTTGGCATAAAAACATTATTTAAGGGGTAATAATAGGTAGGGGGAAAATATGGTATGCAGTACATTCATTGAGTCTGCATACAAAGTTTCAGGTTCGTATCTTTTATAGTTGTGGAAATATACACATTTTTGTAAAAAAAATGTGGCATTTACCAAAAATTACAGAAGGGTATTTTCTGGTATCCAGTTTTAAGAACATAAGTTTACCTCGGTTATGGTTTTGAAAATATATTATTTAACAATAAAACATATACTGTACCATGTGTATATTGTGGTATATGTGTGGGTATATTGTGTTTGTTTGCCCGAAATGTATGTAACGCATAGAAGATGGGGAGGGGGACCCTATAAAGTATATATATTCTTGATCAGGACGACAAGACAAATTGATTAATCGATGTACGTCCGTCTGTCCGTCTGTCTGTCCTCACCAATGGTTCTCGCAAACTATTAAAGATAGAGACTCCTTCCCGCCCAAGCAGCTACGCCCACTTTTTGAAAAAACTATATCTTTAACATCGGAAACGCTAGAACTGTGAAAGTTGATATGTAGACTAAGTATGTACATTTTTATACTCTTCACGAAGTGAGAAGTATTATAGTTTTGTCACGAAGTTTGATACACCTAGAAGGAGGCGTGGCCGACTATATAAAGTATATAAATTGTTAATCAGGATGACAAGACGAGTTGATATAGCTATGTCTGTCTGCCCGTCTTATAATATGTAGCACAGACCTTTGTGTTTTATTAAAATGACACAAAAAGAAGGAGAAACCAGTAAGGACGTTATCTTCGGCCTTGCCGAAGATGTATACTCTTCACGACACTTTTTGTGGTACACCCATTTTATTTTTGGAATCTTATTTCTTTTTGTCCACATAGCCTACAGATCAGTTTTCGTTGTTATACCTCATTGAGTGCCAGTTATATAGGAACTTTTGGTTTTGGTCATATGTGGGAGGTGCCACGCCCATTTTGATATCAAAATAGCTTTTAAGCCACATTATCAACAAAAGTATGAAGTTTAGAGTCGACTAGTTAAGACACAAAAAAGTTTTCCTTACAACGACTTATATTTGGTTTCTCTTCCTCTTCTTCATTTTGTATGGCAGGTACCAGTTCCAGTAGTCCGATCTCAACAAAACTTACAGGCAATTGATCTGGTGACACTAAATTACTACTTTTGAAATTTCAGCAGCCTTACTTCAGAAACAAAAAAGTTTCCCATACAACGATTTAAACTTTGCTTCTCTTCCTCTTCTTCATTTTGTATGGCAGGTACCAGTTCCAGCAGTCCGATCTCAATGAAACTTGCAGGCATTTGATCTGGTGACACTTACTTACTACTTTTAAAATTTCAGCACTTTAACTTCAGAAATAAAAAAGTTTCCCATACAACGATTTAAACTTTGTTTCTCTTCCTCTTCTTCATTTTGTATGGCAGGTACCAGTTCCAGTATTCCGATCTCAATGAAATTTGCAGGCATTTAGCCTGGCTACGGTTGTTCACCACTGGTATTCACTGGTATTTCAGCGCTCTATCTTGGAAAACAAAAAAGTTTTTCATACAACGATTGAAATTTTTTTTTCTTCTTCTTTTCGTATGGTGGCTACCAGTTCCAGTGGTCCGATCTCGCTGGTTCCGACCAATGTGTCATCGTAATAAAATACAAGGGTCTGTGCAAAGTTTCAGGTCGATAGCTTCAAAACTGAGGGAGGAGTTTGCATACATACAGACAGACGGACAGACGGACATGGCTATATCAACTCGTCTTGTCATCCTGATCAAGAATATATATACTTTGTATAGTCGGCCACGCCTCCTTCTGGCTGTTACAAACTTCGTGACAAAACTATAATACTTTTCACTTCGTGAAGAGTATAAAAAATTTCGATCGTTGTATGAAACACTTTTTTGTTTTACAAGATAGAGCGCTGAAATTATACACGTGGTAGTAAGCCGTAGCCAAACCAAATGCCTGAAAGTTTCGTTATGATCGGACATTTTGTCCTGGTTCCTGCCATACGAAATGAAGAAAAGGAAGAGAAGTAAATTTTAAAGTTTAAATGCGGAACTTTTTGTTTCTTAACTAATTGACTTGAAACTTCATAAGTATGTTCATAGTGTAGCTTTAAAACTATCGTGGTATCAAAATGTGTGTAGAACCGCTCTCATATGTCCAAAACCAATAATTTCCATATATCTGGCACCCAGTGAGGTATAACAACGAAAATTGGTCTGTAGGCTATGTGGACAAAATGAAATAAGATTCCAAAAATAAAATGGGCGTACCACAAAAGGTGTCGTGAATAGTATACACGGCCTTGCCGAAGATAACGTCCTTACTGGTTTATTATTGTAAATTATATATATTTTTTTTATTTCATTACAGTAATCCCAAAATCGCTTTAAAATATCTTAAAATAATAGCCATGAAAGTAGAAGATTGTTTCAAGTTTGAGGAGAGTTTGATAAAAGACTTACAAGTCTTCAATATAAATCAGCCAGAAAATTCTGATTTACGAAAACTGGATGTGGAAGTGAAGATAGTACAAAGCATTTGGAAATTGATACTTGAGTGGGAAATTAACTGGGAAGCTTGGCGAAAAGGGAATTTTTGGAACATTAACATTGATGAAATGGAAGATACAGCAATAAGTCTTTATAAAGAATTTAGTACTTTAAACAAACGTTACTATGAACGACATTGGGAGATGCTTGAAGTAACTACGAAAAGCTTGGACAGCTTCCGAAAAACTTTACCCTTAATAACAGCGCTCAAAAATCCTTGCATGCGCACGCGTCATTGGGAGCGTGTACGAGACGTTTTACAAGTGTAAGTATGTTTATTAATAATTTTAAAAAAATATTACACTGTAAAATAATACTTAGTAAAAAGGTAATTTCACACAAGAAAAACAAGACTGTATACTCGAGTATACACTGAAAGCGGAACGAAACAAGTAAAGTTGATATAGTCGAGTAAACCCAACAATATAATACCATGTTCTCACCAAAACAAAAAATATTTTGTTTATGGTAATTTAAAAAGGAAAATTCAAAAACATAACAAATGATTTCCCAGCTGCCTGCTTTTGCTATTGCTCAAAACTGTTGGTAAGGCAGGAACAACACTGCTGTCAGGAATGGTATATCAAATATAAACTAGTAAGGGCGGTATAGTTGAGTATACTCAACCATATAATACCCTGCACATACCCTCATCTATATATATGGTGTTCCAAATATCAAAAAAATCAGTCAAAAGTGAAGTATTTTCGAAAAATTCGAGTTTGTTGATCTCTGTGGGGGGAAGCCATGAAATAAAGGGGTGTTTTTCGGTATGCAGTTAAAAGGACGTATATTAACTGAACCTGCATACAAAATTTCAGACATGTATATTTCATAGTTATGGAGATATACATATTTTAATAAAAATAAACTGGAATTTACCCAAAATTTAAGTTCGCCGGCCTTTAATGAGTAGTCAAAATACAAAATGGTATTTTCTGGTATGCAGTCTAATGAATTTATATATACTTTGTCTACTAACAAAATTTCAGGTCAGTGCCTTTAACAATTTCGGAGATATAGGCATTGACATACATACACTATTTGAGGGGTAATAAACGGTAGGGGGGGGAAATTTAGTATGCAGTTTTAAAGACATACATTTCCTTAATCTGCATACAAAGTTTTAGGTTCGTATCTGTTATAGTTGTGGAGATATACAAATTTTTGTAAAAAAAAAGTGGAATTTACGAAAAATTAAAGTTTGTGGCTCTTTGAGGGGTAGTTCTAAATACAGAGGGATATTTTCTGGTATGCAGTCTTAAGGATATGTATTTACTGAGTGTACACACAAAATTTCAGGTCCGTACCTTTCATGGTTTTGAAGATATAGTAATTAACAATAAAACACTTTTTGATGGGAAATAAAAGGGAGGGGGGGAAATTGTAGTATGCACTTTTATAAAAATTTACATACTTAGTCTACATATCAATTTTCATAGTTCTAGCGTTTCTGGTGTTCAAGTTATAGCCTTTTCAAAAAGTGGGCGTAGCTGGTTGGGCGGGAAGGAGTGGGCGTGGCTCAAAACCGTTCAAACTTGATCTGCTGCCGAGCATCACGAGTCTATCCTCCAAATATCAAGTCTCTATCTTTTATAGTTTCCGAGAACAATTGGTGATGACGGACGGACGGACAGACGGACGGACAACGCTTAATCAATTTGTCTTGTCGTCCAGATCAAGAATATATATACTTTATGGGGTCCCCCTCCCCTCCTTTTCTGCGTTACATACATTTCGGCCAAACAAACACAATATACCCTGGTACAGTATGTACAGGGTATAAAAATATCAGTGAGAAAAGTGAATTTTAGGAAAAACTTAAATTTTATCGTCGTTGAGGGGAAACCATGAATGAAAAGGGATAAAAGCTTTCGATTTGCTTATATTCCTTTTAATATAATTACATAATTAACCCAATTTTACTTTTCTACATCAATTGGTTACAAAGATATAACATTTTCTATTTTGGCTAAGGGTGGGCGTGGTCACGCCTATTTTTCTATTCTTTCTTCTTGGGCTTTAAGTCAGTTATATAGTTTCACTCAGCTATTTACCCCTCACCCTCAAACTAATCTCCGGAGGGAACAAAGTCTTTATTTTAGGTGATACATTTTCAACGTGCACAAAACTAACCATAAGGTACAGGGTATAACTAGTAAGGGCGATATGGTAGAGTTCACTCAACAATACAATACCCTGATCATACGGTAGGACGTGTGACGTAGGGGTAATGAAGGCTAAGGGAAATATTGTACAAAAAAAGTTAAATTTGCCAAAAATGTATCTTAAACAGTTTTGAGAGGTAGTCGAAAATACACAGAGGTATTTTCTGGTATGCATTTTTAAGGACAGGACAATACTTTTTATAGTTTTGAAGATATAGTAATTTACAAAAAAAAAACACTTTTTGTGGTAAAATGAAGGGAAGAGGAAAAAATTGTGGTATGCAACTTTGTAGATCTTTACTTACTGAGTCTACATTACGACTTTGATGAGTTACAGCTTTTTTAAAAAAATTTACACAAAACCATTAAACTTGATCTGCTTCTGAGCATCACGAGTCTATCCTCCAAATCTCAAGTTCTCTTACAGTTTCCGAGAACCATTGGTGAGGACGGATGGACAGTCATACGTACGGACATTGCTTAACCAATTTCTCTTGTCATCCTCGTCAAAAATATATTTTCAAACTCTTGCAAAAAGAGTATATTAACTTTGTCATGAAGTTTGCAACGCAGAGAAGGAGACATCTCCGACTATATAAAGTATATATATTCTTGATCACCATGACGAAAATGTTTCAATGCGATTTCCAGCCAGAGTTTTAAAGTTAGCAAATAAATTTAAAAACTGAAAATTTTCTTCTCCTTGCAGGTATTTGGTATGTAAAAATCAGTTTGATCGGATGACTATAGCATATAGCTCCCATAGGAACGATCGTTCAAAAATGATGTTTTTGCTTAAAAAACCGCGTGTTTTAGGAGTTATCGACTCAATATTTTGCACAAAAACTTTTTTGACATTAACAAAGATACAGTGTTAAAATGGTCAAGATCAGGCTACTATAGCATATAGCTGCCAAAGTTATGTCTTTGCTTAAAAAACAGCGTGGTTTTGAAGTTATCGACTCAATATTTTGCACAACAACTTTTTCGATATCAACAAAGATACTGTGGTAACTAGTAAGGGCGGTATAGTTGAGTATACTCAACCATATAATACCCTGCACATACCCTCACCCATTTAAATGGTGTTCCAAATATAAAAAATCAGTCAAAAGTGAGGAATTTTCGAAAAATTCGAGTTTGTAGATCTCTGAGGGGGAAGCCATGAAATAAAGAGGTGTTTTTCGGTATGCAGTTTAAAGGACGTATATTAACTGAATCTGCATACAAAATTTCAGACATGTATATTTCATAGTTGTGGAGATATACATATTTTAATAAAAATAAACTGGAATTTACCCAAAATTTAAGTTTGCCGACCTCTAATGGGTAGTCCAAATACAAAATGGTATTTTCTGGTATGCAGTCTTAAGAAGTTATATATACTTTGTCTACGAACAAAATTTCAGGTCCGTACCTTCAACAATTTCGGAGATGTAGGCTTTGACATGCAAACACTATTTTAGGGGTTATTAAGGGTAGGGGGAAAAATTTGGTATGCAGTTTTAAAGACATACATCTATGAAGTCTGCATACAAAGTTTCAATTTCGTATCTGTTATAGTTGTGGAGATATACAAATTTTTGTAAAAAAAAAATGAAATTTACAAAAAATGTAAGTTTGGTGGTCTTTGAGGGGTAGTCAAAATACAAATGGGTATTTTCTGGTATGCAGTTTTAAGGACATGTATTTACTGAGTCTACATACAAAATTTCAGGTCCGTATCTTTTATAGTTTTGAAGATACAGTAATTTACAAAAAAAAACACTTTTTGAGGGGTAATGAAGGGTTGGGGGGAAAATTGGGGTATGCAGTTTTAAAGACATACATCTATGAAGTCTGCATACAAAGTTTCAATTTCGTATCTGTTATAGTTGTGGAGATATACAAATTTTTGTAAAAAAAAAGTGAAATTTACAAAAAATGTAAGTTTAGTGGTCTTTGAGGGGTAGTCAAAAATACAAATGGGTATTTTCTGGTATGCAGTTTTAAGGACATGTATCTATTGAGTCTACATACAAAATTTCAGGTCCGTATCTTTTATAGTTTTGAAGATACAGTAATTTACAAAAAAACACTTTTTGAGGGGTAATGAAGGGTTGGGGGGAAAATTGGGGTATGCAGTTTTATAGGCCTTTACATACTTAGTCGACATACCAACTTTCATAGTTCTAGCGTTTCTGGTGTTCAAGTTATAGCCTTTCCAAAAAGTGGGCGTAGCTGGTTGGGCGGGAAGGAGTGGGCGTGGCTCAAAACCGTTCAAACTTGATCTGCTGCCAAGCATCACGAGTCTATCCTCCAAATTTCAAGTCTCTATCTTTTGTAGTTTCCGAGAACCATTGGTGAGGACGGACAGACGGACGGACGGACGGACATGGCTTAATCAATTTGTCTTGTCGTCCTGATCAAGAATATATATACTTTATAGGGTCCCCCTCCCCTCCTTCTCTGCGTTACATACATTTCGGCCAAACAAACACAATATACCCTGGTACAGTATGTACAGGGTATAAAAATGGTCAAGATCAGGTTACTCTAGCATATAGCTCCTATAGGAACGATCGGTTAAAAATACAGTTTTTGCTAGAAAAACTTTTTTGTTCTTGGATATAAGCAAACCAAACTTTGCTATTACGTGTTTATACCCTGTACATACTGTACCAGGGTATATTGTGTTTGTTTGGCCGAAATGTATGTAACGCAGAGAAGGAGGGGAGGGGGACCCTATAAAGTATATATATTCTTGATCAGGACGACAAGACAAATTGATTAAGCCATGTCCGTCCGTCTGTCCGTCTGTCCGTCCGTCGGTCCGTCCGTCCGTCCTCACCAATGGTTCTCGGAAACTATGAAAGATAGAGACTTGAAATTTGGAGGATAGACTCGTGATGCTCGGCAGCAGATCAAGTTTGAACGGTTTTGAGCCACGCCCACTCCTTCCCGCCCAACCAGCTACGACCACTTTTTGGAAAGGCTATAACTTGAACACCAGAAACGCTAGAACTATGAAAGTTGGTATGTCGACTAAGTATGTAAAGACCTATAAAACTGCATACCCCAATTTTCCCCCCAACCCTTCATTACCCCTCAAAAAGTGTTTTTTTTGTAAATTACTGTATCTTCAAAACTATAAAAGATACGGACCTGAAATTTTGTATGTAGACTCAGTAAATACATGTCCTTAAAACTGCAGACCACGCCTCCATAAAGTAAAATTTTAAATTCTTATATCTTTAAAACCATTTATCCTACAATAACGCAGCCGTCCTTTTACAGCCGTTACAAATTGAAAATACAGGGTAGATTGAAGTCACCTATAGTATCTAGTAGGTGATGTCTTCTCGCCAACCTTATTATTACACTGTACCCCAATAGCATGCAAATTAATAAATTCGATTTTAGAATTTGATTAATACATTTATTTATTTATTTATTTATTATTATTATTATTTTTCTGGTGTATTTTGTGAGAACGTTACAACTGACCGCGTTGTGGTTAGATGTAAGCCTGCCTTGTGGTTATTTGAGTTTAGGTTTATATACTGATTTGCATGAGTTAATGACTTGCATCTCAGGAATTATGTAAAGATGATTCGTACCACACTTGAGTCCTAACTTGATGGAAGCGTTGATCGCGTCGCAGTGTTTTTGAGAGAGCGACTGCCCGCGACGCGCTAGAGGCCAAGTGTCAAAGAAATGTGTCAGCCACGAGGATCGTATTGCTTTGTTTTGAAAACAAACGTGAAGTTTGAGTGGCCATTTGATATCGGATCGCTTGGTCGCGATTCGCTAATGGAAAAGTGTTAGAGCAATGTGTCAGCTACGCGGATCGCATTGCTCGGATTTATAATCAGAGAAACTGTTTATTTTTTGTTGGACGAAGAAGTGTCCCATAGAAAGACTCAATTAGCTACGGGCTCTCAAGAGTGTTAAAGCAATGTGTCAGCTACGCGGATTGCATTTGCTTTAGATTTATAAACAGAGAAACTGTTTATCTTTTGTTGGACGAAGAAGTGTCCCATAGAAAGACTCAATTAGCTAGGGCTCTAAAGATGTGTTAAAGCAATGTGTCAGCTACGCGGATCGCATTTGCTTTAGATTTATAAACAGAGGAATTGTTTATTTTTGTTGGACGAATAAGTGTCCCATAGAAAGACTCAATTGGCGCGCTTGCGGAATTCGTTAACTCCTCCCTTCCTAAGATGAATCGTCCCGATTCATCAACTTTTGAATTTGTTGAGAAAGTGTGTTGTACAAGATTTCCTGATTCTTATTTTCTAAGTACTTTTGTCTTTTTCTTAATATATGAATTACCTTACATAGTAGTATGATAGAAGGATTAGTATTAAAATAGTTACAATCATTATATAATACTTTACTTCCGATGGAGTTTCTGTAATCAAATTTTGTAACAGGTTTATGTTTTCAAATTTTAACTCTGTAATGTTTGTTTCTTCATATTTATACCCTGTACATACTGTACCAGGGTATATTGTGTTTGTTTGGCCGAAATGTATGTAACGCAGAGAAGGAGGGGAGGGGGACCCTATAAAGTATATATATTCTTGATCAGGACGACAAGACAAATTGAAGCCATGTCCGTCCGTCTGTCCGTCCGTCCGTCCGTCCTCACCAATGGTTCTCGGAAACTATAAAAGATAGAGACTTGAAATTTGGAGGATAGACTCGTGATGCTCGGCAGCAGATCAAGTTTGAACGGTTTTGAGCCACGCCCACTCCTTCCCACCCAACCAGCTACGCCCACTTTTTGGAAAGGCTATAACTTGAACACCAGAAACGCTAGAACTATGAAAGTTGGTATGTCGACTAAGTATCTAAAGACCTATAAAACTGCATACCCCAATTTTCCCCCCAACCCTTCATTACCCCTCAAAAAGTGTTTTTTTGTAAATTACTGTATCTTCAAAACTATAAAAGATACGGACCTGAAATTTTGTATGTGGACTCAATAAATACATGTCCTTAAAACTGCATACCAGAAAATACCCATTTGTATTTTTGACTACCCCTCAAAGACCACCAAACTTACATTTTTTGTAAATTTCACTTTTTTTTTACAAAAATTTGTATATCTCCACAACTATAACAGATACGAAATTGAAACTTTGTATGCAGACTTCATAGATGAATGTCTTTAAAACTGCATACCAAATTTTCCCCCCTACCCTTAATAACCCCTAAAATAGTGTTTGCATGTCAAAGCCTACATCTCCGAAATTGTTGAAGGTACGGACCTGAAATTTTTTTCGTAGACAAAGTATATATAACTTCTTAAGACTGCATACCAGAAAATACCATTTTGTATTTGGACTACCCATTAGAGGTCGGCAAACTTAAATTTTGGGTAAATTCCAGTTTATTTTTATTAAAATATGTATATCTCCACAACTATGAAATATACATGTCTGAAATTTTGTATGCAGGTTCAGTTAATATACGTCCTTTTAACTGCATACCGAAAAACACCTCTTTATTTCATGGCTTCCCCCTCAGAGATCTACAAACTCGAATTTTTCGAAAATTCCTCACTTTTGACTGATTTTTTATATTTGGAGCACCATTTAAATGGGTGAGGGTATGTGCAGGGTATTATATGGTTGAGTACACTCAACTATACCGCCCTTACTAGTTTTCAATGTAGTATTTTTATACCCTGTACATACTGTACCAGGGTATATTGTCTTTGTTTGGCCGAAATGTATGTAACGCAGAGAAGGAGGGGAGGGGGACCCTATAAAGTATATATATTCTTGATCAGGACGACAAGACAAATTGATTAAGCCATGTCCGTCCGTCTGTCCGTCCGTCCGTCTGTCCGTCCGTCCTCACCAATGGTTCTCGGAAACTATAAAAGATAGAGACTTGAGATTTGGAGGAAAGACTCGTGATGCTCGGCAGCAGATCAAGTTTGAACGGTTTTGAGCCACGCCCACTCCTTCCCGCCCAACCAGCTACGCCCACTTTTTGAAAAGGCTATAACTTGAACACCAGAAACGCTAGAACTATGAAAGTTGGTATGTCGACTAAGTATGTAAAGACCTACAAAACTGCATACCCCAATTTTCCCCCCTCCCCTTAATTACCCCTCAAAAAGTGTTTTATTGTTAATTAATATATCTTCAAAACCATGAAAGGTACGAACCTCAAATTTTGTATGTACACTCAGTAAATACATATCCTTAAGACTGCATACCAGAAAATACCCCTCTAAATTTAGGACTACCCCTCAAAGACCATCAAACTTAAATTTTTCGTAAATTTTACTTTTTGTTTACAAAAATTTGTATATCTCCACAACTATAACAGATACGAAATTGAAACTTTGTATGCAGACTTCATAGATGTATTTCTTTAAAACTGCATACTAACTTTTTCCCCTTTACCCTTTATTAACCCTCAAATAGTGTTTGTATGTGACCTGAAATTTAGTGAGTAGACAAAGTATATGTAACTTCATAAGACTGCATACCAGAAAATACCATTTTGTATTTGGACAACCCATTAAAGGCCGGCAAACTTAAATTTTGGGTAAATTCCAGTTTTATTATTTTATGTCTGAAATTTTGTATGCAGGTTCAGTTAATATACGTCCTTTGAACTGCATACCGAAAAACACCCCTTTATTTCATGGCTTCCCCCCTCAGAGATCGATAAACTCGAATTTTTCGAAAATTCCTCACTTTTGACTGATTTTTGTGATATTTGGAACACCATTTAAATAGGTGAGGGTATGTGCAGGGTATTATATGGTTGAGTACACTCAACTATACCGCCCTTGCTAGTTTATATTGTATTTTTTTTACCTGGTTTAATATTATGGATTTTTGGTTAACATATGTTTTGTTGTTTATTATTACAGAGTAGTCTGTAATAATAAACAACAAAACATATGTTAACCAAAAATCCATAATATTAAACCAGGTAAAAAAAATACAATATAAACTAGCAAGGGCGGTATAGTTGAGTGTACTCAACCATATAATACCCTGCACATACCCTCACCTATTTAAATGGTGTTCCAAATATCACAAAAATCAGTCAAAAGTGAGGAATTTTCGAAAAATTCGAGTTTATCGATCTCTGAGGGGGGAAGCCATGAAATAAAGGGGTGTTTTTCGGTATGCAGTTCAAAGGACGTATATTAACTGAACCTGCATACAAAATTTCAGACATAAAATAATAAAACTGGAATTTACCCAAAATTTAAGTTTGCCGGCCTTTAATGGGTTGTCCAAATACAAAATGGTATTTTCTGGTATGCAGTCTTATGAAGTTACATATACTTTGTCTAC
>JBAMBP010001077.1:0-14534 GCA_037044515.1 Phortica magna
TAGGACATGGGCAATGTCCTATAGAAAAAATAACCAAAGTTAGGAAACAAAAATTAAATTTAAAAAAAAATTAAAAATTAATTAATTAAATTGTATTAGTTGCTAAAGTGAATATCATTTCTTACCATTCGATTTTTTGAATATCATTAAAAAATAGATCCAAAAATTCTAACTTTCGTAAAGTCTTAAATAGTGAACCATTGATTGAATCGATCCAGTTCTCCCTCAATACAAGTGTTTTTAAGTTTATTTGATCTTTTAGTAAGCCATTTGGCAAATTGGGAACGAAATTATCATTGATCTCAATAAACTCTAGGTTATGTGCGCCTTTGAACAAATCCTCCGCAATATATTCATAAAATACTTTTATAAGACGAACTTCTCTTAGTAAACTCATATTGTGAAAGTGCAATGGAAATTTTTGGCTCGTTCGGAGTGTCACAAATTTTATTGTAACACTTTCCAATTTAGGTAAATTTTGAATTGCATCGTTTTTAAAAACAACCCCAAAACTGCGCCAGACAAGTTTTTTAAGTTGTTTCAAGTTACTAAAAAGTTTTATAGGCACTGATTTGAGTGTTTTGGCGTTAAATACAAGTTCAGTTAGATTTTTATAATTTTTGAAGAAGTTTTTTGGCACAGTTTCTTTATAATAATTCATGTCTAGAAATTGGGTGCCATTAGCGATGCTCACATTTCTTTCGGTTTTTCTTAGTCCACCGTTTCTTTCATAAAATAATATCTCTTTGACATTACTAGCACCCAATGTATTCATTATCTCTTTTGAGGTTAGATCACTGAAATTACCGCAGTTTCGATATTCTATTTTTTTATAGCTATCGGTATAACCATAAACACTTTTTTTACTATCTTCAAACCAGAGAATCTCTTTGCCATTATCATCCTCCGTTCTAATTGTATATTTTTTGTCCTTGTAACAAAACAATTCTCTTCCACAACATTGCAGAACGCAAGAAGCAAATGTCAATATGAGCAAAGAATTATTCATTTCTTTTATTTCCACACGCGTCGAATTATGCGAACCGACTGAATCTTTTTTGAAACAAATAGTTTTCTTGCCTTGGTTTTTTTTTAAATTCATTTTGCATTATGAATCAACGCTTAAATATTTAATTGTTATCAAGAATAACAACGAGAGCAAAAACTAAGCAAGGCAAGTCGATTGGTCGTTGCAGAAAAAAGAATAAGTAAAAGTGATGCATGCGTCATTTGTGTTATGTGACCTAATAAGCCAGTCTAAGCACCAAACGAACCAATTCCAGTGGTCCGATCTCAATAATACTTACAGAAATTTGGTTTGAGTACGTAAAACCACAGTTTTCGCAATTTCAGTCAACTGTCCTTTAAAACAAATAAATCTTTTTCATACAATAATTTTACTTTTCTTAATTTTTCTTCTTCTTTTAGATGGTAACTACCAGTTCCAGTGATATGATATCGCCGGTTCCAATCAACTATTTGACTGCAAAAAGAAATGTGAACTTCATCTTGTAGCAAGCAATTTTTACTCTTCCAGACTAATTGGACCAACAAACTAAAATAAACTGGAAATTTTACCCTTATCTCATATAGTTATTGAGATCGATGCGTTCAGACAGACGGATATAGTTAAATCGATTTCTTTTTCGATACATTTATATTTCTTAAAACTAATATACACTTGCACATCAAACATGAACCAAAAGACATCAACAAAACATATCCTTCACTAATATGAACACATACACAAATATCAGCCAGCAACAGGTTGTCAATGAAACCTGAAAAAAATGAGTTTCAACTCACGTAGAAAGTTCAGCTTCTTCTATTTTTGGCAAACATTTGCCAAAAGATACGAAAAATTCTTTGGCAAAGTAATAAAATTATGAAATAGTTGACATGCTTCAACACCATTGGCAAAATGCAAAGACTTGACGCAACCGCTGTGACCACGCCTACGCGCACAACTTGTGTCACGTCAGCGTCGACCGACTGCGTGACAGACAGAGAGACGAAAAGCCTTAGGCCTCAATGGCAGTTGTGCTGTGGCACACTAATTGAAAAGTTGCCGCACGCGCAAAACATGTTTCAAGACATTCGTGCAGATGCAAAAGTTTCAATGCCTGAGCACAAAACTTTCGCTGACATTTACAAATTGACTTTGACAAATTCGCATGTACTTTGTTACACTTATCAAATATTTGAACAGTTCTGCCATGTTCTCATTGTTTTGCTTTACGTTCGTAAACAGATTAACGCATTGTTTGTAACCATAAAAGGGTCAATTGTGTGCACGAATCTAAGCTTCATTGCATTATTTAAATTATTAAAGTATCTTAAAACAAGCGACACACACATGGCCATCTAAGATACAATCGATCGATACAAAGTTATTATAATAACTTTATTTAATTACATGAGTGTAAGAAAGTTATATAGAACATAAATTGAAACGTAATTACAGCACTACATAAAACGCGTACAATAACAACAACAATATGCTGCGATAGCGGCAACAACAGCACGCAGCGATAGCAGAATGACGCGCGTCATTGGTTTATTTTAAATTGCCGTCTGACGTTTGTTTTGTGAACTGACCTCGTCACTGAGAGCAGCTTATTATTGGCTTATGCTTGGCACAGCTTGGCCAAATGCGACAACGGCATCGATTAGGCAAAAGTCTATGTGCGCATATTCTTGCTTAAAGTACATTTAGCATGCCTTTTTACGATTGTGCACAATTAGTGTTGAACGCTTAAATAATTTGTACAAACAAGTGTAGAATGAAGTAAGTCACTCAATTGGTTGCAAGCTGTGTAGCTTGGCACTCATGTGCACAAAGAACAAAGCACAAAGTCACTGTCAAGCAACTCAAAAAGACTTTTCTATAATTTCTCGTTAGAAAGTCGCCGAAGCGTTCAACAGCAAAGCCAAAATGGTCATTGCATTGTGTTGACTTTGCTACACAGTACCGCGAAGTGCGCTTTACTGCTGTTAAGTTGATTTCGCTGGAATTTAATTTTATTTATTTACTTTTTTTTTTTTTTTATTCAAACAAATGACTTAACAAACGACGAACAACTAAAGCCGCTAAGCAAGCATGTTGATGCTTCGTATTTAATATTTGTGCCATGAAAATCGTGCTTAAAGTTTGTATTTATTGCACACACACACACACACACACAGACAAACATTTCTCTTTGTTGTCTGTGCGCATGAAGCTGAAGAAGCGCCAAAGACCGTGATGAAGAAGACTCAAAAGCTGACAAGTTACGTCACTCAGTTTATTGTTACATGTATTTAAGCTGTTGTTGTTGTTTTTATTATTGTTAGTTGTTACTAATTGAAGTGCTGACAAGTTGGCTCTGGGAAATGGCTTAAGTACATTTTGTTTTAATTACACGCGATTTATTTGTTGCTCAAAGAGAAGAGACGATGCCGTAGTTGCAACAGCAACTGAAACAACACCAACAACAACAACAAAAAGCAGTCAGAACGGCAGCTAATAATTATTTTTGTTTGTTGCCTAAACGTATTTAAGTACACCACGGGACATTCAAGCATCATGGTCTGTTTGTGTATGTTCGTTGACTTGTTTGTTTATTTCTTTGCATGACTAGTCACACCAACTTGACTCATTAATTCGGAGAATTAAACGCCAACGCCTTGACACTCTTTTGTATATATGTATGTAATTTCATACGCCACATTCAAAGGCAAACCGCACGCACAACTTATGCGATATGAAAGAACTTTTTTTTTCTTTTTTTTGCTTCAATAAACTTGAAAGGATTTTTTTTTATCTTTCAACACCGAGGAAACTCTTAAGTGCGGCTTAGCCTAGTATACACGACAATATAATACCCTATACTCATGGTAGGCGGTGTCAAGCCCGAAATTTAAGAAAAAAAAATATATATATGCCACATTGCTTATTTACATAAATGTTGGTCAAAGGTTAAAGACAACCAGATACTAGTTTGCTGATGAAAATATTCTATATACTTTGCGACTATTCCTAAATTCGACAAACTGCTGGGTAATTAAAAAATTTGATTGTTTTTGTTAGGCAAGTGATTTTTAAAGTGATATATGTACAGAGTTTTCAGATTCGTAGTTATTATAAAATTGAAGATATAGCAATTCTAAGAAAATCACGTTTTCATAGTCTTACAACCTGTTCAAAAATATATATACTTAATGGACTCTTACTGCCCACCTTCAAAGCGTTACATACTTTTGTTGTATAGGGTAAACAAAGAGCGGTGCAGCAATGCTAAAAGTACAGCTGCTGTACACATTTGTTTGGCATATGTTACGTGTTGTCACATAGCCACATACGACAGTCTAGCTGAAACTTGTTTCTTATTTGTCTTTACAAATAATATGAAATTAAATTTTTTATGTCAACATTTTATTTATTTCTTTTTCATAACTTTGCTTTATATATGTGAAAAGCATTTTAATTTGAGCATCATAACTTGTCAGTGCTTTGCTTACTTTGCTTACATAAGTCTAACGTACGTCCGTCTGTCTGTCTGTCCGACTTGCCAAAGCACGTGTGAACTCAGGAAAATTACTGTTTTCTTTTCATGTCAATACACAGCATGGACTGAGCTGAGCATAACAAGAAAATGCCATTGACATTTTGCTTTGATCTTGCCTTTTTGCCCGCAGTAACTTAACAAGTGTGTGCCTGACTGAAGATGAACCTTTTCTTTTATTTTATTTATTTTATTTTTTGTTTTATACTTAGATTAAAGGTGTGCTAATGCATGATACGATAAAGAAAATTGACCCTATTTATTGTGCTTTTTATAATGAATTTTATATTATAAAAACTTAATTTTAATGCGTTTGACAAGTGTCAATCCTTGTTAGGCAAAACAAAAGATGTCAACCTGTTTTCAAAATTTCACTGACTTTCACTCACAGCTGGCCTTTGTTTAAGGGTTTAAACGGTTGAATAGGTGTCAAAGCAACAATATATTACAAGGACAATGTAATATGAGAACTATTGACGGCGCGCTGAGCATGAAGGCATGAAAGCATTCGTTATTGGCTTGAAAGCGCTTATAAGCCAAGCACAATGAACAAATCAAATATTTTAGTTAAATACGATTTAGTTTTAACAATAATAGAAATAAAAAATAAAATAAATAAAGAAAAAAAAAGAAATACGTAAAATTGTTAAATTTGCAGTGCCGTAAAGTATGCTACACCATTGAATTTAAATACAGGTAAGCAGCACGTAGCGTCGTTGCAAGCCGCATTACGTCGTCGGCATGAAGAGCGTGCGAGCTTGCCGGCCACCGGAACCGGAACCACAACCGAGACTGCAAACAACCACAAATGTTGCACTGAAGTGGCGAAGAGCGCAGCACATGGCCAAATGGGCAAATGGTAAATGTTGCATTCAAAGTCGAAGCGTGACGTTGGCCAGCGTACAAGTCTTGCAACTTCATTTGCATGCAAGGCGCTACAAAATATTTTTATAGTTTTTTTTCTTGGTTTTTTCGCATGCGCTTATAAAAAGTTTTTTGTCGGTTTATGTGTTTTTTTTTTTTTTTTGTGGTTACTATTTTGTTCGGTTAATCCTTTGCCTCAGTCACGCGTCAGCTATTTGTTAGACCAAGCAGCGCCTTTTTTTTGACAATGGCGGATTTTCAAGACTGTCGAATTACTTTTAAAGCAAACATGTAAGTTAAAGTTTGATTTTTGCGGCATAAAAAGATGGTACAAATGTCAAATGAAGCTCACCTTTTTTGCTTTAATGACATTTATTTGTTAATTCATGGTTTTTCTTACTTTCATTGTTAAGCATTCATGCGCGTTTATTTTACTTACTATACTTTTATAAGAGTATTTTTATAAGCGTATTTCTCTGTCTGTGCTTTACTGCACTGTTCTATTTTCTGCTTGTTTATTCTTGCATAAGCAAATTGGCACAATTGCATCATAAATATTATATATGTACAATATTCAAGCGCGCTTTTTCACAATGTCTGTGCTTAACTGTCTTCTTCTTTATCTACTTCGTTCATATGGTTGTCTGCCATTGCAATTGTATCGTAAAAAATTATTACGCTCAACAAAGTTGCATTCAAATTTTGCAAAGTTTTACAATTCATATTTTGGACACGAACGAAAAGTGCAAAGCATTGCCAATTGTGTAAACATTTTATGGTTTAAGGAATTTATTTAACGTTTTATTAATTTGCATATGACTTTTATGGTGTGCTGAGCGCGCTTCAAACACATTGCTATTTTTATTTTAATGCCAAAAAGTAATTTCGAAAACTATTTTTTATTTGCACTTTCTGCACACAACAGTTTTAAAGCTTAAACTATCTTTCACACTATCGCATCCGTTGGCATTGCGTGTTCGAAACGTTTAAAAAGTCTTCATTATTCCTGAACAATGTATGTGTTTACACACATGCCAAAGCCATTATACACAACTGCGTCCCGTAGCCGCTTATGGCCGCGCTAAATATGTTGCATGCATTCTAATTGCTCGCATATAAGTTGCAACTTATGGCAACATGCAACACAATCAGACCATCGTTCAATCCATCTAAGGTCTTTTGTTCAAGCCTGAACAACAGGCACAAAGGTGGCAAAGTTGCTAAGCGCTTCCGTTACTCATATCTTTGTTTTTTGTTTTTTTTTTTTGCTGTGCATATCTCAATCATAAAATAAGCGAACAAAACAACAATAATAATAGTAGTCATACAACTAGGTTAAGGCATTTATGCAAGTATTATTTTGTGAAGGCTTTTTATTAAAGAACTCATATCTTAAACTTATTTGCAGACATTTTTTAATGAACTTTTAAGAGATTTTCATATACTTTCTACAGCTTACTTTGATTTAAAATATAATATTAAATAATTTAAGTTAAAACTTTAAGCTTTAAACATAATTCAAGGCATTTGCCGAGCATGAGTATTGCATGCCAAAATTTTGCACCTGAAAGTATGCAACATAAAGTTTGGTTTCGTATAAAACCAATAATTAAATGTATAAAAACTTGTGTAACAACACTTAAAACAAACAGGCGTGCACGTATGTATGTACAATGGTGTGGCAACAACGAACGACGTGCAACGTTGGCAGCATCAACGCTACGACAATTTACACAGTAAACTGCCACATGTGGCTAAGTGCGCCCTATAGCCGAACAATGCTGCAGCAGCAAGAACAACACATGCATTGAGTATAATTTACGAATACACAGACACTAACACACACACACATACAATGATAAGCACACAAACTGCCGTAAAGATTGAACTTACAGCAAGTGAAACTTTTTGGTTTTGCTTTTTTTTTTTTTTGTTCTTTTCTTTTAAAAGTAACAAATAATTAAGTTTACTCAAAATTCTATATTAAATTTATTTATTACATTAAATGGCAATCAAAAAGGTCTGACGCAGTTGGCTGTACTGTTAATTCAATGTGACGGCAACTTCGGCAAATAACAAACGACATGCCACAATGCTCAGCATTTAAGAGCCGCCTTGTTGAGTTGCTCTCAGCATTGCCGCAAAAATTAAACCAAAAAATAAGAGCACATAAATCCAAAGAAAACAATATTAGGCTAGCAAATCTCAATTAGTTTGCGCTTATCCGGATAAGGCAAACGCATAACTTCCGGCGTCAGGTGATGTAGTTTATTAAAGCTTTAAATCACTTTGGTAAAGCAAAAAGTTGAGTATAAGAACATGAGTAGGCATTGAAGTCACTAAAGTTAAACGTTTAATTAAAATAATAAACATGCGCCTATGTTACATAGAGTCACAAAGCACATAGGACATCTTAGCACTGGAATTTCATGATTCTAGTTTTATGCAGTTTTATATAAATAAAATAATAAATAAGCAATTAAAATATCTTTTGTTTTACACTTGACTTCAATAAAGATTGTATGACTAGAAAAGCATAAGCAACATATGCGCCTATGTAACATAGAGTCACAAAGCACATAGGGCATTTTAGCACTGGAATTTCATTCTTCCGTATCATATATGTGAAAACATCATTGAAAATCAAACTAAATAAATATTTTAGCTATTTGTATTCTTAGCTAAGCACTACGGTCACTTCCTGCCTCCACATGAACATCAAATTGTAGCAATTTTCATTCCTTTCAACTAAAAACGCTAACCATGCAACACATTCAACAACCACTGTCATACGAGTGTAGCATAAAATGCATGCCAGCCGCTTAGTCCACTTAGTCTCTTAGCGCCAATAAGCGTCTAAGCACTTGCTTGATTAACAAAAAAGCCACAAATGTTTGCAATTTGCATATTATTCGTATAAGCTTTGCATTACAAAATGAGCGCCGCCCGTGTGCAACCGCCGTGCAACGTGTTGGCAACTGTAAGTACAACAATGAGTGCCACAAATGCGTGTTGCAAGCAACCATTTTGAAATGTGTTTTTATATTATTTTTCATTTATTTTATTTTTTATATTTTGCATTTTGTTGTTGCCCGTGTGACCTTTAACGCTTCGTTTGGCAAGCCATTATTATTGCAAAAGACGACCGTGTACTTAGTGTGGCAGCACAACGCCCACGTTGTTGGCACGTATGTACGAACGGACGGTGGTTCATACAATTGGTCGGCTAGTAGGTGTGCCCGGCCGGCCGTTCGCATTTGCAAATATTGATAAAAGTTAAAAAGCAAAACTAACTGAAAATGGCGTACACAATTTCCGCCGTATACGTTTTTACGTTTTTACATTGTTACGTCGTTGTTTGCACAGCGTAACGTCGCCGGCGGCAATTCCAAGAAAATTTTACAATCATTTTATATTTTTAATTTTGCTATTATAAAAAACTTCATTACAATTTGTTTGCTAATAATAATTGCAATTTAATAATAATAATAAAAAATATTTAAATAAAACTTAAAGTTAAAAAACAAAAGTGCCAAAAATAAAAAATCTCTCACACACAATTTGTCATATGACACTACGTTGCTGTCGATGCGTTGCTGCATTAATGACGCCGAGAAGTATGCTTGCAAATTTTCAAATTCACATAGCCCACGCAGTCAGGCAGAGTAGTCGAAAGTGTGTGCTTCAATTTAATGTTATACACGCCGTCGCTGTAAATCAACATTGATTCAAGTGCACTTTTCAGCGTATTCTGGATTTTATAGCTTATTTTGTCGCAAGAAAATGAAAATGTTCACGGACTTAGCTTAGCGGAAAATCACTGTTTGTGCGCAGACAACTTCATTTGGTAGTTGCAGAAGATATTTGGTTGCCAGCTGACTTTGCAATGCAATTTAAAGTTACGCGAATATTTATCTGATTTTTTCTTCTTCTTTTCATTTCGCGCGTTTGCGTGTATTGCGTGGAAGCTTCGCGAAAGGCGACAAAAACAATGGAAAAGTAACGCCATAAATAACTCAGTTAAGTTAACCTCAAATGTTTGTGCGGCTGTGTGTGTGTGTGCGTGCATATCCTGGCAGAGCATGATGCAGCGCATCCTGCCTTTGTCTACACACGCAAACATCCCACCAGTCACACTTAAATACAAGCACAAACATATATATGTATGTACGTATTAGTCGAGCAGCTTGGGCTTGAGTTAGAGCGTTTTTTTTCTCAATTGCAAACGTAAAATAATCACAACAACAACATTAACAATACATTTCTTATGAAGCTGATACACATTCGGACAGACAGACAGATAGACCTTCAACTCGCTTCAATACTTGCCATCTTTATACAATGACGACAACAAAACAAGTAACGAGAAAAAAAGACGTCGACTGTTTTTGTTCACATTCTGCATAGAAAGTCAGATTACTTTACTTTTTTTTCCATCGACCAACAAACGTAAACGAAAAGCGCCTTTGGTGATTCACCACCTTCACTTCATTTCAGTTCTCTTCACTTCATTTCAGTCGCCAAGCCAAACAAGTCTTTATGCGCTTTTCTTGCGCCACACAATTGTGAGTTTTAAGCGTCAGGCGCATTTGGCGCGCGTTAGTTTTCATAATTTTTTTTTGTTCTTGTGTTTTCTATCTACATGTGTGCACATTTCCTTTTAGTTTTTTACAAGTCCTTGGTGGTCGTCATGATATAGCGTGCCGTGTCGTGCCGTACCACATGTTGTCTGCATTTATTTTGCACTTTTTTTTTAACCACTTGCCACGCCAGTATCTCCTTAAGCCAACGTTGGCGTTGACGTCTGTTTTTGTTGCACTGAAGCGTGCTAAAATAATAGAAATTTTTTTTGCACACTAAAGTTTTATGTCGACTGAAAGACTCTATTGTGCATTGGTGCCTGTGCCTGTGTGTGTGTGTGTGTATGTGTGCGCTGTAAGCCTTTGCTAACATATTTTTTGTTTTTTTTTTTTATTTTCAACTTCTCAAAACCGTTTATGTTTGCATTTTATGTTTATTGCTATGCAAAATTTGTAACTTAGCTTCGTTTATAGTAAATTGTGAAAATGCAAAAATTGTGTTTAACAAATGTTATATCTTTGCCAAATAAAGATACAAACTAACACACATAAAATGACCAAGAATGGCAAACTATTTAAACTTATTCGTATACACCAACAATGTGCACAATTTAATCACTCATGTATGTGCTTAAAAGTATGAGATACAAAGTTTATTTGCGTCTCATATAACTTTAATTTAGCCAAGTGCAAGTTAATGAAATGTCTTGTTAAAACGCTCAGGGTCAACGCCAACAATCATTTGTGGTCACCTAGAAATCGTTTAATCAAAGCTCAGTCTAAAATTGTTTCGTCAATGCGGTTGTGGTTACTCAAACATGCTTGTGTGACCTCATTTTCTTGTGCATACACATTCTAATACAAATATATCGTCGACATGATTATATATGACGTAATAGCATGTCATTGAATGCTGACAAACTTTATTTCACAATTTATTTGATCACTTAACATTCTTCCTGAGCGAAAATAATTGACTAGAATTTTGCTGTACAAATATTGAAACTGCAACTTTTTTTTATTTGCTATCAAAAGTTAACAACTTTTTACCAACACTCATATTCCATACTAAAAAAAATAAATAATAATATCAAAAAAAATAAAAACTTCTCTCAAAGTTACTTATCTAATTTGTTTAGAATGCGATTCTAAGAAATAAATTTTTAAATAATTATTTTATTAAATAACCTTACAAACCAATCGGCAATCGAAATTAGAGTGTTCGTTTTTTTAGTTGAAAGTGCACTTATACACTCCTTGTATGAGCAAGCAAATGATATAACACACATCCTTCACACTCATTTCAAAAAGAAGCGAGAAGTAAGCACAGTTCACTTACACACTCACTGAAAAAAAAATGGGAGCGTTTAGAACAGTCCTCTTAGACATTCGCTGAATTATTGTTACATGGAGTACGAATGTTCTGCTGTTCGGATTGTCAATAAATAACACTGTTTCAAGTTTTAATTATGTGGGATTTTTTTAATGTATAAATATTTTGATGTGCCGTACTATCTATAGCATGATATAAATTTCAACTGGGTTGTCAGAAAACAATTCAAAGAAATTTTATATTAAATCAAACACTAAAAAAAAAAAAACAATTAAACAATGCAACCAAGTGTCTCATTACAAACAGTAAGAGTGTACTCACCTTGCGGGTATTGCTGGGGCTGTTGTGGCGGATAACCTTGCGCACCGGGACTTTGTCCAGGTGTACCCATATTGTTAAGCGCTTGATTTTGTGGTGGTTGTCCACCATGTGGCGGCGGCGGTGTTTACTGTGGTGAATTACTCGCCGATGAGGCTGAATTTGATGCCTGCTGTTGAGATTGCTGTGGAGGTGGTGGTACACCAGGCATGCCGTGTGGCGGCATAGGCGGTGGCCCTGCGCCAACCACCGGTGGCTGCGGCATCGAACCGCTGCTCGATTGATTGCTCGCCGGACGCGAGATCGGATGATTTTGTGCTAAATTAATTGAAAAAGAAAAACAAAAACATATTAATTATATTATTTACATGACTTTAATTAATTTGTATGCTTACCCACTGCAGGTGACATAGAACGTGAACCAGACGAACCAGTTGGCGATGGAGTCGGTCGCATGACCTGCTGTGGATTGGGCGTGCCAGGCGGACCAGAGCCCAGCCCACTGTGCGCACCGCCACTTGAACTGTCGTTGCTATTTAGACCCATCAGCTCCTGAAATTAAATCAAAAGAGAATTTATTATTAGTACAGAAAACAGAAAACATAAAACTTGTTAAACAAAATGGTTAATAACAATAAAAATTTGCAATTACACGTAAGTGAAGACGCTCAAATTCTGCCCACGACACTTTCTTTTTATTTGTTAAATTACTTGAAGGATTCATCGTTTTAGGCTTAGACCCAATAAATAAAAATTCCACGCAAAAGAAATACAATTTGTTTTTTTTTCTTATATTGTCAAAATTACAGTGTGACTCAAGCATGAGGTTACAGAAATGTCAATCAAAGTAGGCAAAGAAAAACGATTTAATTTTGATTTGTTTTTTTCTTATTATATCAAATTTACAGTGTGTCTCAAGCATGAGGTTACAGAAATGTCAATCAAAGTAGGCAAAGAAAAACGATTTGATTTTCATTTTTAGCGACGGCAATTTAAGATGCAAAGTATAGAAAAATATACACACTCATGTCCCACAAACACGTGCACACCCAAACAAACGCAAATTGCGCAATAAAGAAGACGTAACAACAACAACAACAACAGACGCGATTATAATTTATTTAAGCAGAAATCTATCAAAAACGCCGGCCGGCATTAAAACTGTCATTGTTGGTTTTTTCTTTGCCTCTTTTCCTTATCATTTAATATTAAGTTAACATAATAAAAACTCTGGAATTATGTAAGTTTCACTTCTCAGTTGTAAAGAAAATTAATCTAAACTCTGACTCACTTATTTTTCAAGCTAGCTTTAAGCAATATTTTGTAAATTTTAAGGCAAATAAAGCATAACTATAATATAATATATAAATCAAACACTTAAATTGATATTTTCAAAAGCTATTTTGTTTCTAATTGGTATTAGTGTGGAAAACTTGTATTCAATTGTTTTGTCATTCTTCGTCGAAGAATCTTCGACAATAATTATCTATGAAAAAAAAACAACATTGAGCGTAATTTCACATGAAGAGACCAGAGAAAAAACTTAAGCCTGAATAAAAAAAAACAGATACAATTGTTGTTGTTTTATGTCGTGTGCCACTCATGGGTTGAACTTACAGAAAACATTTCAATTTTCAGTAACCTTGTGCTTCATGCAGCGTTGACAATTCAACTCTTTTGTTTTGTTGTTTCATTTTGTTTGCTTTTTTTTCTCGTCGAGTATTGTTTTCAGTTGCAGTTTTAATTGGTTTGTTGCGAATTTCTTTTACCGTTTTTACTCAATACGCTATCTTTGCAACGCCGGAAGTGACTTTTTAACTTGGCATTCATTGCAAACGCCACAATGTTGGTCGGATGGACCGACTTCATCTTGAATTCTCGAACCATCGACCGTGTAATTGTATTGCCGCAGGACTCTGTGTGAGTATTCCGCTTTAGAAGGATTATTTCATTTTTTTTTTTTATTTTTTTCATTCTCACCGAAGTGTAGACAATGTAATTTAACATGCTTCGTGACATTAATTAAACATTTGGATAAATGCCAAAATTCACTGCACTTTAACTAAATTTGTGCTTCCTTTTTTTTATTTAATTTTTTTTATTTCAAATTCGTTACAAATCTTCAAAATATATAATCAGCCAACATACACGTACTCATATGGCACACAAATAATCGTGCTCATTTGTTTGGTTTTACACAAGAGAGTAATAAATTTCAACCGCAACAAAACATTCCACACCACATTTGTTACACAGCAACCTGCAAAAAAGGGTGGGCAGAGCGTACAATTAGCAAAATAGGAAAACTCATTATTAAGTGTAATTTATAAACGAAACTTGGCCAAGTTAAACGCCACGAGTTGACCATGGCCCAAAAGCAGTTCAGAAATATTGTGTTGATTGTTGTGTAGACGATTGTTGCATTTCTTATACTTCTATGTAAACATAAAAGAAAGGCAGCAATACTTAAACAAGCCTCGGAATTGGAAATAAGACTCATCGCTTCCGTAAAGCTCATGCACAAGTAGCAAAAACAAAACATGAATCAGTTGTAAGAAAACAACATTAATCAAAGTTATTTAAAGAAAAAAAAAAACAGAGATTTTCAAAAGAAATATTTAATATTTATCGTTATTAAAAACAAAAAAATTATTACAACGAATCAGAAAACAAAAATAAAGAATATTTTTTACGTTACTTTAAAATCAATGAAAACAATAAAAATTACTTTATGATATAAGTGCAAAACAATAATTATTGAGAAACCTTTACAAAAATGTAATTTAATCAAATAGCATTAGAGTGTATTAAGCCATGTTTGTGTTGTCGAAGTCAAAATTATAGGAAATTTACTGTCGTTCATTTCGTTGATTGGCCATTATATACGGCATTTCA
>JBAMBP010001078.1:0-19642 GCA_037044515.1 Phortica magna
AACAAACTAGTAAGGGCGGTATAGTTAAGTATACTCAACCATATAATACCCTGCACATACCCTCACCTATATAAATGGTGTTCCAAATATCAAAAAAATTAGTCAAAAGTGAGGAATTTTCGAAAAATTCGAGTTTGTTGATCTCTGTGGGGGGAAGCCATGAAATAAAGGGGTGTTTTTCGGTATGCAGTTTGAAAGACGTATATTAACTGAACCTGCATACAAAATTTCAGACATGTATATTTCATAGTTGTGGAGATATACATATTTTAATCAAACTAAACTGGAATTTACCCCAAATTTAAGTTTGCCGGCCTTTAATGAGTAGTCAAAATACAAAATAGTATTTTCTGATATGCAGTCTAATGAATTTATATATACTTTGTCTACATACAAAATTTCAGGTCAGTGCCTTTATTGATTTCTGTGATAAAGGCATTGACATACATACACTATTTGAGGGGTAATAAACGCTAAGGGGGGAAAATTTGGTATGCAGTTTTAAAGACATACATTTCTTTAGTCTGTATACCAAGTTTCAGGTTCGTATCTGTTATAGTTGCGGAGATATACAAATTTTTGTAAAAAAAAGTAGAATTTACGAAAAATTTAAGTTTGTGGGTCTTTGAGGGGTACTTCTAAATACAGAGGGGTATTTTCTGGTATGCAGTCTTAAGGATATGTATTTACTGAGTGTACACACAACATTTCAGGTCCGTACCTTTCATGGTTTTGAAGATATAGTTATTAACAATAAAACACTTTTTGAGGGGTAATGAAGAGGAGGGGGGAAATTGTAGTATGCAGTTTTATAAAAATTTACATACTTAGTTTACGTATCAATTTTCATTGTTCTAGCGTTTCTGGTGTTCAAGTTATAGCCTTTTCAAAAAGTGGGCGTAGCTGGTTGGGTGGGAAGGAGTGGGCGTAGCTCAAAACCGTTCAAACTTTATCTGCTGCCGAGCATCACGAGTCTATCCTCCAAATATCAAGTCTCTATCTTTTATAGTTTCCGAGAACCATTGGTGAGGACGGACGGACGGACGGACAGACGGACAACGCTTAATCAATTTGTCTTGTCGTCCTGATCAAGAATATATATACTTTATGGGGTCCCCCTCCCCTCCTTCTATGCGTTACATACATTTCGGCCAAACAAACACAATATACCCTGATACAGTATGTACAGGGTATAAAAAGGAGCGAGGTGACTTCACTGAGAACACCAGAAGTTACTTGAACAAGCTCAGATGCAGCAATATGCTTTTGGACTGACTCGATGCGGTCTTGATGTTTTTTATATTGTGGGGACCCTACGCAAAAACAATATTCAAGAAGACGCCGTACAAAAATGTAAAAGAAGTTTAATGATAAAGTCGTTAAAAATTGAGACTCGTTCCAGTTAGACATTATCAATCGAGTAAGTAGACAAGTGGGAGTTACTACGATGATAAGACATATATTTGCATTTAGTGCAATTGAGCAAAAGCAAATTAAGTGAAATTAAAGTCAACGCCAAGACTGCAGAGAGTTCAGATCCTCTTGCAATAGGCCATGAGAAGTAGGTTCCTTATAAGAAAGACACAATTTAACATCATCAGCGTACATAAGTACCCGAGAGTATGATGATATGATAATCTTTTCAAGAAGTTTTAGAATAGCGGACAATTTGGATGTGCCTCTATAATTGAAGATATCGGACTTATTGCCCTTTTTGTGTAGAGGATTTATTAAAGATTCCTTCCTAATAGAGGGAAATAAGGCATTAGTAAGCGACAGTCTGAAAAGCTTTCATAAAGCCTATAGATTTTTTAAAACCATATCTTGATTAAAAACAGGCGAAGCAAGGTCATTGATAGAGGTTATTGAGTATGGGTATGAGGTTCCCGAGAATGCAGAGGTCGAATAATTTATTTGGAAGAACTCAGCAAACAAATTGGAAATTCTCTGATCATCGGAGGATGACTTGGCATCAAAGATGAATGGCGATGGATACAACGCCGTTCTGCGCTTAGAATTCACAAATTTGTAGAATGATTTACGATCGCGTGAAAATTCTCTTTTAATCGACTTAAGAAGTTTTTCTAGCAAATGATATTAAGCGAGAAAAACTGTGATCGAACTATAGAATATCTAGAAAAGTCAGACAGTAAACCAGAAAATTTAAATTTTTTATAAAGTCTGGATTTGACATTTTTCAGGTTCGACAATTGGTGGGAAAACCATGGTGGTCGTAGGGACAATGTTGGTGAAGTGCCAATTGGAACACAAAAATTGAGAAAGCCATAAAGGGTGTCATAAAAAAATGTAGTGCCATATAATAAGTCGTTACAACTATATAATGTGGACCAATTTGACTCATCAAGTAAAGAATTAAGTAGATCGAAACTAGTTTTGCGAAATGGAAGAGAAGGACGGTAGACCAAGAACTATTTCTAACGTAGGGTGGAAAGAATCTTCCGGTAGAGACAGAGCTTCACATCTGGACACAACTATACCATTGGAGTCATTAGTCAATACAAGATCAAGAGATCTATTAATTGAGTTCACAACCCCGTTAGCCTGAAAAAGAAGTAATTCTAGCAGAATATCCAGAAAGTCATGTTGCCCTGAAGGAATTAAGTGATTTGAATAATTGGATTGAGACCAAGAGATATGAGGAAGATTAAAATCACCAGGTCATATATTGCTTTTATCGAGTCAACGTGGTTTAAATATACATCCAGTCTAGAATTGGGTGGAATGTATGAACACGTAACGAAGATAGTTAGCTGAGCTAGACTGATCTTTACTCCAACAAATTCAATATCGGTAACCATATCGAGTTGGATAGTCTCAGAGCGAAGACGTGAATTTACCGCTATAAGAACGCCACCCCCACGACGAGCAAGACGATCATGCCTGTAGGAGACGAACTTATTGCAAAAAATGTTGTTGCTTAATATACTTTAGTTAAGCGAAGTTTCTGAAAAAGCAACTATCACTATAAAGGTTACTGAGCCTGGACAATAGACCCCCGACATTATGATATACGATTGAAAGGCGGTCAGAGGGCCAATTTAGTTTTTTGGGTCGGTGCTTTACACGGAAGCCCCCTGCTTGGATAGGATTATGGTAGATACCGGTAGAGGCAGCAAGCTGACCATGCACGAAGCTCGGCTAAGGACAGCACCAACAGAATGATAAATATAAGGTTGAAAAGGGTTGTCCCTTGTGTCAATTTTTTGAAAAGACATAAAGCATTTGCGAGGAAGACATCAAAACCGACCGCAACAAGGTTACGGGCACAAAAATTAAAACCTTGTAGCATACCCAGACTTCACACAGTGAGCTATTTTGGGTGACACACGGTACAAGCACAAATGTAAGAGGGTTAGTGACGCGTAATTGCATATGCTAGCTGACATTTAGATGGATGAGCAATACCAATTCAGCTAGGTAATATCGTTAATAATACCAGCCCACATTCTTTTAACAATATTCCAAGTCAGCTTAATTAATATTTGGTCTATGCAAACACCAAAAAAACTAGTAAGGGTGGTATAGTTGCAGTACACTCAACCATATGATACCCTGCACACACGGTAGACGATGTGACATCCCAACTAAATAAAATCGTATTTTTGGCATCACCCATTTGAAGGTGAAACTGTGAAAGCGACGGGTGTTTTTTGGTATGCAGTTTTAAAGAGGTGTATTTATTGAGCCTGCATACAAAATTTTCGACTCGTATATTTCATAGTTGCGGAGATATACCAATTTTATTTTAGTAGTCTTGTATCTCTTCAGCTTACACAAAAACCCCATTTTTAAGTTTTTCGCTGTATGGGTGGTACCACGCCCTTATGTCTGATTTTTATAAAACTTTGGATTATAGTCAGGCATTAATAAAAACACGTACTAGCAAAGTTTGGTTTGCTTATATTCAAGATAGTTTTTCTAACAAAAACTGTATTTTTAACCGATCGTTCCTATAAGAGCTATATGCTATAGTAGCATGATCTTGACCATTTCGCACTGTATCTTAGTCGATGTCAAAAAAGTTTTTGTAAAAAAATTGAGTCGATACCTCCAAAAACACGTGGTTTTCAAGCAAAACCATAATTTTTGAACGATCGTTCCTATGGGAGCTATATGCTTTAGTCATCCGATCAAACTGATTTTTACATACCAAATACCTGCAAGGAGAAGAAAATTTTCTGCGCTTATATTTTTTTGCTAACTTTTAAACTCTGGGTGGAAATCGCATTGAAACAGACAGACAGACGGACAGACGGACATCGTTATTTCAAATCGTCTCGCCGTGCTGATCAAGAATATATATACTTTATATAGTCGGAGATGTCTTCTTCTCTGCGTTGCAAACTTCATGACAAAGTTAATATACTCATTTTGCAAGAGTATAAAAACACATAATTGCAACATTTTATAATAGTTTTTAAGTTATAAGATTCAAAGGATATATAACGTACAGCAATGAAACTTGGTGTGTATGCAATTAGGATAGAGTGTAATAAGACTCAATCATAAAATGGCCACATATAGTCAAAATAAAAATACGTATCTTACGCATCTTAATTCTTCGTTTCCCATTTTTTGGAAGGAATTGTCACCAATTAAAGGGGCATATCTTAATAATCTGCTATTCCCAAGCTTTTTGAGAGAGTTAAAATTTCAAACATTCAAGTCGTTTATGTAACCTTCTCAGCAAGGGTTTTTAAAAAAGAGGTCAGCTTGTACTAAACTTCTTGAATTAACCTGCTTAGTAAAAGATGGTTTCGTTAATCACACTCAAGCCGATGTCATATATACTGACTTCAGTTAGGCTTTTGACTCGGTTAACCACGACTTGCTATTATTTAAATTGAATCTATTGGGATTTCCGCTTAGCTTTCTAATTTGGATTAAGACCTATTTAACAAACCAGAACCCAACGAGTTCTGTTTAGATCTTCCAACTGAGAGCTACATAGTTCAAGTTAAATTTGGTGTCCCCCAAGGTCCTATTTTGTTCCTCTCTCTCTCTCCCTCTCTGACACTCTCGGGTACTTATGTATGCCGATGATGTTAAATTGTTTCTTTTTTACAGCGAGCCTGATTTGCATGGCCTTTTATAAGCTGATCTGAACTCACTGCATTCTTGGTGTGCACTGAATTCGCTTAATTGTTCCAAATGTAAATTTATGACTTATCACCGAATAAAACCTCACTTGTTTACTTACTCGATTGATAACGTCTTATCTCTATTTTCTCTTTGAATCTCTATTTTTAACGACCTAGGTGTTATCTTTGATCCCAAACTCTGTTTCATTCAATAAGTCTCAACTGTCGTTAATAAAGCGAAAAGTATTTTTTGATTCATTAAACGCGAGTCTAAAGAGTTTAATGACCCGTTTATCATTAAACTTCTTTTAAATTTTTTGTACGGCGTCTTGAATATAGTTTTTGCGTATGGTCCCCACAATATAAAAAACATCAAGTCAGTCCAAAAGCAATTTCTTCTTTTTGAGCTGCGTGGCCTCAATTGGAATCCTAATACTAGGCTCCTTCTACATTGAACTTCCCTCTCTAGCTCATCGCAGGATTGTTTTAGGGGCTGTTTCCCTTCATAAATTGATTCACGGTTTATTTGATTCTACTGACCTACTAAGACGGATTAGCTTCTGCGTCCCACGACGCACTACCAAAAACGTTGTCCCTATAATTTTGCAAAGATGCACAACTAACTTTGCCCTTCACGACCCGTCTGGCGCATTAGGTATGAATTATAATAATTTATATCACGTCCTCTCAACTGAAATCTTTCTCAATACACTAAACTCTACTTGTTGCTTCATTTTTTTGGATGGAATGGTGCTCTTGTACTTTGAGACCACACAAGGCTGTGAGTAGGGGCATAGCTGACATAGTGAAAATAAATTTCCCCAACCGGGTCAGAAGCTTCTTAGTATTAGTATTACTTCAACATTTTTGATATCAAAAGATTTTACTTATTGTTCACTATATTATATCATATTATAGTTATTACTTTATAGCAGTGCATTGTTATTAATAAGTAAATAAATAAATAATGCGATTGCAAATCTTACAAAGTTAGCAGAAGCGATGTCACACTTCTATTAATATTCTACTTAATTGATTATCACGAAGTTAGCGATCAGCAATAATGTTTGGTTTTGTGTTTGGTAATATGAGCTTTGACACCGTAAATTGCAGTGTCAACGTTTGTCGATGGTACGGGGTCTGACACAAGCCAAATTTTTGTTGACATTTGTTCATAATTTTGCTTAGGACAGTTAAATGCATAGAAGGGCATATCAAAACACAAAATAGCCTCCTACCAGCATGATAGACAGTGGAGACATTCAGTGGCGAATGGTCGACAGGGTTTGAGCAGCGGCTTCACAGGGCGCTGAATGTGGTTTACCTACACGACGCTTAGAAATGGAAGGAAATGGACGCGGCTCAAGGCATGGGTCTATTGGATCCTGCAGACGGACTGCCCTTTATGACAACAAAAGTGTTGGAGAACTGGGCCAGACTATGGGTTACCTGGGCAAGACTTTTAAAACATATTGCGTACATTCGGTTCATTGTACCACAAAACTATGTCGCACAATGAAACAAATGGCAATGAAAATTCTACCTGGGTCCAATATTTCCAAATTTCAATAACTTTTTTATCTTTATAGTTGAAATTTATTCTTATATTAATCGTCGATTATAAAAAAAACGTTCAAAGTTCGAGTACAAACTTAACCAAGCCAATTTGTACATATTTCTTCATAAAAAATTTCACGTTTTCTTATAAAAAAGGCAAGGAACACTTGCAAAGTTGGGCCTGTAAGTCTGTGGATGGGTTGGAAATGCTGTGATTACTTGAACATATGATATTTAATCTTAACACTAAACAAACAAAATTAATTCAAATTTTAAAAATTTCGACTCATTAAAAACAAATTTCCATACAAAATGTATGAAATTGCAAATTGTACAAGTGAATAAAATTGCTTCAGTTTTCGGCTCTCGCAAGATAGAACTATTACTTTTACGAAAAAAAATAAGAACATAAATTGTAGGAAATTTTCTGTAGTTTAAATCAGTATAGAAATTTTTTTGTTATACGATGAACTGAAATGGAGAAATGGTGTAGGGTACGAGGAAACTTTATTCAATTATTGACAGCAAATTTTTTTAATTTTAGATCGTTTGCAAAACGCAAATTTTATTAGCAGCTTAGATTTCAAAAACGGGAATTGGCAGATACCGGTAGAGGAAGCAAGCAGACCCTACACAAAGTTGACGGAGCCCGCAATATTTATCAAGCCTGAGAACAAGGGATTGGAGCAGAGATGGTGCCGCATGCGTGCCCATATCTGAATGACATTATCTACATAGTAAAAATGCTGGCGAATGCTATTGTTAGGATGTTTCACACAGAAATTTACAGGCTCCAAAATATGATGAGAAGTATTTAAGGATCGTCTATGTATCACCGGTCATCGCAGAGCCAGCTAATTTAGAAACAAACTAGTAAGGGAAGTGTTTTCGGCTTTGCCGAAAATTATATATTCTTGCAAACGTTCTCCCAACTATTCTTATTAGAAAATCCTTTTTTTTAATTTTCCAATAAGAATCATATACGTAGTCACGCCCATTTTTATACCCTGTACATGCTGTACCAGGGTATATTGTGTTTGTTTGGCCGAAATGTATGTAACGCATAGAAGGAGGGGAGGGGGAACCCATAAAGTATATATATTCTTGATCAGGACGACAAGACAAATTGATTAAGCCATGTCCGTCCGTCTGTCCGTCCGTCCGTCCTCACCAATGGTTCTCGGAAACTATAAAAGATAGAGACTTGAAATTTGGAGGATAGACTCGTGATGCTCGGCAGCAGATCAAGTTTGAACGGTTTTGAGCCACTCCCACTCCTTCCCGCCCAACCAGCTACGCCCACTTTTTGGAAAGGCTATAACTTGAACACCAGAAACGCTAGAACTATGAAAGTTGGTATGTCGACTAAGTATGTAAAGACCTATAAAACTGCATACCCCAATTTTCCCCCCAACCCTTCATTACCCCTCAAAAAGTGTTTTTTTGTAAATTACTGTATCTTCAAAACTATAAAAATAATAAATCTTTTCCAAATGTCCGACATTTACGCACATACTTGAAATTTTATGAAATAATTAATTTTAATCAAAAATTAAAAAAAATTTTTTTTATTTTTTTAATTATTATCTCTCTTATTAAATATAAAATTACGCCTAATAATAATTAAATGATCCAGTAGTATACATATTTCAATATACCTTGACTTCGACAAAGAATGTGGTCCTAAAAAATTTATGTACAATTTTTGGAACACCCGTACAGATTCTTTCGTTTTGCCCATAGGCATAGGAAGCATTTTGAACATTTACAAACATCACACGAGTTCACACAGTTTTGAAATTCAACTACCAAATTTGGCCAAAAAGAATTTCTTCTAATTCTTTATATAGTTTTACGATTCCACATTGTGACGACATTGGGCTATCATGGCATGTCTCTAACAGTTCAGGAATCAAGCTTTTTGGAATCCATAATTTTCAAACGTCAAAGATTTGATGGCCAGTTGCGTGTTCAGTTCATCGATACAAAACCCCGTTCGAAACCCTAACATCAGGTGACCGCTTTGAATGTTTCTCAAAATCTCTCACTACGAAGTTTAGTGTATTCGTCGCTACGAAAAGGGGATGACTCCAAGTCAACGAAATTAGTTTCACCTAAGTTATTGCCGACAAATCTTCGCAATTTACTCTGAATAACGCATCCGGTACGACATTTTGCGATCCTTTCCTGAGGACAATCTTAAAAGAAAACACTTGGAGTTTTAATACCCAACTCGCTAGGCGAGAACTTAAGTCACTTTTTGACATTAGCCATTTCAAGGATGATCTATTACGAAAGTAAAGCCATGACTTTCTACATACGCTCGAAACATCTTTATACTGACAATAGCTGTAAGACACTCCTTTTCTGTTACAGAATAGTTGCGTTGCGCTTTGTTTAATTTGCGAGACATAAATACTACAGGCACTTCGTCACTTTCATTAGACAGCTGTACCAGGACTTCTCCTACTCCTGTATGACTTGCGTCACAAAGTATAAAAAAGGTTTGTTAAAATCTGGGTTCTAAAGAATTGGTGCTGAGTACAATAGACTCTTAAGCAGTTCAAATGTTTCCTCCACTTCTTTTGTTGCCACAGTCGCATAGTTGCGAATGAATTTGTGGTACCAATAAATCATGAAGATAAACGAAAACTTCGTTACGAAAATGTGGGGGCATGACTTTGTCCAATAGACGACACATTGTTTGCGGGGCGTTACAGAGGCCAAACGGCATCATTTTAAAGTGATATAAGGGGCTGTCTGAACGTTGAACGCCGTCTTATCGCGAGAATTGGCATCAAACGGTTTCTGCCAGAATGCATTCTTCAAGTCCAAGCTGGAAATGAATTCCGTTCTTGCGAGACGACTCAAAATACCGCTGATGTGGGCTAACGGATACGGTGACCTTGTTCTCCTTCCTACTCTCTAAACAAAGACGTATCTCACCCGGTTTACGCACAAGTACTATGGCAGGGACCAAGAACTCGATGACTCTCCTAGCTCCAATTCACCATAAATAAGGTTTTCAATTGGTGGCGATACTGGAAAGTGTTGCTGCTTAACAGTCTTTGCATTTTCGACGTCTATTGTATGTGACAACATCTTGTTTCTGCCTAATCCTTTTTGCGCAAATGAAGGAAACTTGCAAATTACGTATTGCAACCTTTTCTCATGATCGTCAGTGATCGAACGCATAATTGGCGACGCAATCGACGTGATGGTATAGTCAGCATGCTTTATTAAAACTTCAAACAAATTAAATGCTTTACAAAAATCGATACCCAAGTACAAATCTTGGGAAAGCGATGGTTCTATAAAAACAAACAACTTGTTCAGCCTGATAATCATTTGATATGATTGCCATGATTTTGCCTACTATCGTTTGCGATTGACCTGACCTGCTGACTGACGCTTTAATTAGCTTGTACAAATGTGGTCATTCAGCAACTGCTGTGCAAAATTTCCACTAACAGAAGTTATTGACGCACCCGTAACAAAAGAATGTTGACTGCATCAACTCTACCTGAAGACAGATACGACTGTCATTCGGTTTAATAATAACGCTGCTAACAAGCTTTTGCTTATCCGCTTTGACCATCCGATAAATATTGCTAATCCGTTGAATTGATTTCTCGCTTTGCGAGGAATAATCAAAGAATTGCCACTTGCATGGATTCTATCAGGACTACTAGAGTCTACTGATAGTGAATTAATCATCTGAGAAGAACAATCAACATTTAACGATTGGGAGAGAAGCAAGTTTGCAGGCCTTAACGGTCCTATTGGAAACAAGAGCACAGTATAAAATTTCAAATGAAAATATTAAAACAAAACACATTCGGCAAAGCTTTGATTGAAAAAAAAAAAAAAAACAAATTAACTTAATATACAATAAACAACAATAAGTGCAAAATTGCAATAACACGCACGTTTTAAAAAGCAAACAAACATGCAGAAGGGACATGTACAAAACCGAAAATAATAAAAATGTTAAGCCTGACGGACTCAACCAAAAACCAGTAAGCACGTTGTTTTCGGCCTTGTCGAAGATGTCTACTCTTCACGACACCTTTCGTGCCACGTCCAATTAGTTTTTGGAGTCTTATTTACTTTTGTCCACATAGCCTACATACTAATTTTTGTTGTCATACTGTGAAGAGGTGAAATTCCGTAGTGAATCGCCCCTTCACAATAACTCGATCGACGAAGGGTAGCGCATCTGTCGCTGTTACTTAACAGCAGTGTAACAGCAACTCGTTTGATGAAGTATAGCGCTTCTGTCGCTGTTACAAAACAGCAGTGTAACATCAGATGTATTTGGCCGCATTATCACCTACTATCTGACAGTAAAACATATTAGTGTAGATCGGTTGTTGTTTGATGTCTGCCGAACAAGTGCATTGAAAGGAAAGCAGAATTGCACCGTTGGGGTGAACGACTGAATCCATGGTTGGATTTCGAGGCAACAAGTCAAGCGAGCACACAACGAGTAAACCAAACGCAAAATCAAACCAGCCAAACTGTTTCCACCACGACCATCGAGCCGTCACCGAAAACCGAGAGTCTTCACAGCGCTGGCCAGCAGCTATTAAATCGCCACACATCACCCCATAGCCGCCGTTCAGGATAAAGCTAAGTCTAGTAATAAGTTAATTATAATATTTTGTATTATTATATAAAGTAAAAAAACCAACTACTCATGAATTATATTATTACCCTTTGAAATCCCAAATACCCCCTTCGTACTTTCTTTTCATCTTCAACCGTTAAACTAATTCTTACAGAACAGGTGATAAGATCGGCGTTACCACTTCACGAAGGGTCTTTTATATAAATCGATAAATTTATGTAAACCGGACTCTGTCGGCGAGCTATTCCCAGCCTTTGAACCGGGTAAAACCGGTAGTAAAGATAAGGGTAAACCCGGGAGTCCCTTATAAATGGCGCCCAAGCCTGGTTGGAACGGTGAAATGGTAGGGTTGGTTGGATATATAGTATTATATTGGTTGTGTTAAGAACAATAAAAGCTGATTACGAATATATCGGGCGTATAGTGGCGCAAATTGAAATTTGGTTGGATCAGGTAGAAACACAGACATTAGGATGGTTAAGGTGATATTTGTGGGTTACTTGCGCAAGGGAGAGTTGGTGGCATGTTTGGAGGAGTTTGAGTTACAGGTCTTAGATGTGGTTGAGAATAAGCCTAGGAGACGAGGAATTCCGCAGGAAAAGTTGCCGATTGCGGTGACAGAACTGCTGGAGGGCATATATATAGCGGGCAGGCGTTACACACACTATCGGAGTCTATACGACCGCCTCGACTATTAACGCAGGACCCACAGGGGCACACAAGCTGAATATTTCACAGGTACAATCGCTGGTTACGCTCGATGGTGTGTTGGTTGAGGCGATCATCGACACAGGCGCCACGCAAAGTTTCATAAGCACGCGTTTGGCGACGCATTTTAGAAGTCAAAAAAATTCGAGACAAGTTAGGCAGGAGGTACGTATGGCTAATGACGCAAACAGCAAAGTATCAGAAGTTATAAGGACGCAAGTCGGATTAGGATCAAGGTCGTGCGATATTGGCTTACTAACTTTAGGCGAGATTGTGAACGATTTAATACTGGGCATGGATTTCTTGAAATGCATTGGTTCTGAGTTAAAATGCGGTGAAGAGGTAGTAAAGATAAGGGTAATCAACGGACACGAGCTGAATATGACCCCACAGTGGCGAACGCCAATTCTAGTTTAGCGTAGGTCTGCAGCAGGGGATGGTGACACGCCTGAGGCGCGGGGTGTGAACGATGGAATTGGCCTGAGCAAAATCTCCCCAGTCAATATCGGCTCACCAGGCCTAGTTGGCATCACAAATACCCAATAATAATACTCTGCACATACTTTCACCCATTAAAATAGGGTTCCAAATATACAAAAAAAATATACAAAAAGTCAAAAGTGAGGAATTTATGAAAATTCAAGTTTGCTGGTCTCTGGTATTTCAAATACAAAGTGGTATTTTCTGGTATTCAGTCTAAAGACGCTATATATACTTTGTCTTTGTCTCTTTGTATAAAATTTCAGGTCCGTACCTTTCAACAATTTCGGAGATATAGGCTTTGACATGCAAACACTATTTGAGAGGTAATAGGGGGTAGGGAGAAATTTGGTATGCAGTTTTAAAGAAGTATATTTATTAAGACTGCATACACAGTTTCAGATTCTTATCTGTTATAGCAGTGGAGATATAAAAATTTTGGTAAAAAAAGTGAAATCTACTAAAAATTAAAGTTTGATGGTCTTTGAGGGGTAGTCGAATATACAAAGGGGTATTTTCTGGTATGCAGTCTTAAGAACATGTATTTTCTGAGTGTACATATAAAATTTGTAGTCCGTACCTTTCATGGTTTTGAAGATTTAATCATTAACAATAAAACACCTTTTGAGGGGTAATGAAGGGGAAGGGAGAAAATTGTGGTATGCAGTTTTATAGAAATTTACATACTTAGTTCACCTACCATTTTTCATGATAGCGTAGCTAGTTGGGCGGGAAAGAGTGGGCGTGGCTCAAAACAGTTCAAACTTGACCTGCTGCAGAGTATCACACTCTGACGGACATCGCTTAATCAATTTGTCTTGTCGTCCTGATCAAGAATATATATACTTTATGGGGTTCCCCTCCCCTCCTTCTATGCGCTACATACATTTCGGACAAACAAACACAATATACCCTGGTACAGCGTGTACAGGGTATAAAAACGACTGCCTATTTAAACAGCACTATTCTCCGAAAAATCCATCAATAATGGAAATTATCAACACGCAGGTTGACGACTTGCTCACAAGTGGCTGCATCGAGCCGTCGATGAATCCTCAGAGTGCGCGTGTTGTATTGGTCATGAAAAAGAATGGGGCCTGGCGTATGAGCGTCGATTATCGACAACGCAACGCAAATTTTGTAACTTTACCTTGCATACCCTCTTCCGCGAATCAACCATATTTTATATCGTTTGGGAAATGCCAAATTTATCATCAGACTTATCAAAAACGGTTATTGCCAGATACCTTTTGAGGAAGCAAGCAGACCATGCACAGCATTCACAGTACCAGGGAGGGGGTTTTACCAATGGGCGGTCATGTCATTTGATTTAAACTCAACACAAGCGACATTTTAGCGCGCCTTGGACCAAGTTTTTGGCGCTGAAATGGATCTGCATGCGTTCGCGTATCTTGAGACATAATCGTCACGGGAGGTTCGGTAAAGGAACATATAGCAATTTTGCGAGAGGTGTTCGACAGACTGAGGGCAGCATATTTGAAATTGAACAGGGGAAAATGTGAGTTTTTCCGAAAGGAGATAAAGTATTTCAGGCATGTCGTCTGCGAAAAAGGCATTTAAACCGACACCGACAAAGTCGCGGCGATGCGACAATTGAAACCCCCTACCAGTTTACGCGAGGTGCAACAGTTTTTGGCTGTAGTCGTGATACAGGAGATTTGTAGGGAAATTTTTAAAGGCAACGTTCAACATCACCGCGTTATTAAAAAAGGTAAACATTGGCGATGGCAAATCGAGCAACTAGGTTTCGGCGCAGTGCTTACACAAATGATAGGGGCAGGAACGAATAATTGCATATGCCAGCAGAAAACTTGGGAAAATGAATTTCGTGGCCAACCCGTTGTTACGGCAGCCGTTGGGTGACTATGGAAGAAAGGCAAGCATGCGAATGGACAGACGTCAAAATGGCGGGAGTCGGAAAGTACTCCAAGTGATACCTCGACTACATGATAGAAAATGGACTTCTTAACAGGTAGATACCAGGACGGTTCGGGGAAAACGGTTGGTCAAGTTGGAAGTTATGCTTTCCAAAACGCTAAACAATTGCACGCTTGATACGTCAGTATAACTGGCCAGGGTTGTTTAGAGACGAAAGACATTATGTCGCGAAATGCGTATCATGTCAGAAATTGAAGACTAGTCAGCAAAAAGCAACAGGTAAAATGTTAAGTCAATTGGCAGACGAAAAATGGGTCATACTTTGTGCAGACTTAATCGGACCATTGCCCCGGTCGATACACGGTCAAACCATGCTGGTAGTATTCGTGAAAAATTTCACAAAATGGGTGAAAATGGCCCCACTGCGCAAAACATCGGCCGAAAATTTACAAAAGGCATTCAGGGAGAAAATTGTGTCGCGTTTTGGAGTACCAAAGGTGAAGGTGACAGGCAACAGGACACAACTTACAAGCAGGTCATTTAAAAGATTCTAAGGAGACAAGGGTATGCACGCACAAATCGGACGGTAAAAACAATGATTGCACAATTTACGGAAGGGGAGCAGTTTGATAATTTTGCCATAGATGCAGAGCGTGTTGAAGAAAGTGTAGGGAAACACCAGGAAAAGGTGCGCAAGATCTTCGAGATAGTAAGGAAATCGCAGGCGAAAGCTAGTCGGGAGCAGGCCAGGACATATAATTTATGACGACGTGAACGGAAACCAGGCGTCAGACAGAAAGTGTTGGTGCAACAGCACCACCTGGAAAAAGCAGTGGAAAATTTTGCCGCCAAATTGGCGCCAAAGTACGTTGGGACCCATGCGGTGGTCGGCTGTGTGTTGCCAGTAATAGCGGAACTACAGGGGACAATCGGAAAACGGGCTCGAACGGCTCACTTTAGTGAGCTAAAATTATTTGCAGAGGGCAATCTATCGCGGAGGATGTGGAGCAAGAGGGGGAAGTGAATGTAGAGGGTATAGTGTGAACTTACATGCTACACAATATTTTGCTTAGAACTTGTATAGGCTATAAGGGCGATTAACTTATAAATTAAAACGTTGATACCCGAAATAAAAAAGGACTTTAGTAGAGGTTCAGCAGTGCGCATATAAAAGAAAAATCAATCAAACCCTCTTTACAGGTGCCAGCGAGCACAATTAGCCGGTCCGAGGTTGATGATGGTACGCAGAGAATGGGGAAGACCATTTCGAATGCCTAAATTGCCCTTTTTATACTCTTTACGAAGTGAAAAGTATAATAGTTTTGTCATAGCTTGTAACACCCAGAAGGAGGCGTGGCCGACTATACAAAGTATATATATTCTTGATCAGGATGACAAGACGAGTTGATATAGCCATGTCCGTCTGTCTGTCTGTCTGTATGTATGCAAACTCCTCCCTCAGTTTTAAAGCTATCGACCTGAAATTTTGCACAGACCCTTGTATTTTATTACGATGACACATTGGTCGGAACCAGCGAGATCGGACCACTGGAACTGGTAGCCACCATACGAAAAGAGGAAGAAAAAAAATTTCAATCGTTGAATGAAAAACTTTTTTGTTTTCCAAGATAGAGCGCTGAAATTATACAAGTGTTGAAACACCGTAGCCAGGCTAAATGCTTTCATTGAGATTGGTCTACTGGAACTGGTATTTGCCATACAAAATGAAGAAGAGGAAGAGTAGCAAAATTTAAGTCGTTGTACGGAAAACTTTTTTGTTTCTTAACTAATCGACTTGAAACTTCATACTTATGTTGATAATGTGGCTTAAAAACTATTTTGATATCAAAATGTGTTTGGCACTCCCCACATATGACCAAAACCAATAGTTCCCATATAACTGGCACTCAATGAGGTATAACAACGAAAACTGATCTGTAGGCTATGTGGACAAAAAGAAATAAGATTCCAAAAATAAAATGGGCGTACCACAAAAGGTGTCGTGATGAGTCCTTACTGGTTTGTTTTTAACTTTAACACAAAAACACACAATAACTCGCAGCACGTGTTAATGTCAAACAAACAACTGTTGACTTTTACTTACTTATTTCGAATAAATTTTGCTCGGTGATCTTGTTTAAATACACTAGAAATTGACATTGTGGGGAAGTGTTGCAGCGCTGTTAATTATCATCAAAAGAATTTTAAAACTGCAAGGCCTTAGATGCGTCTCAGGGAGAACAACAAGAACAACACGTGCAGGTATGATTAGAGGGGTTTTAAGGATTGTTGTTGTGTGACACAAATAGGGTAAAGGGTGGGTAAAGAAGAACTAAAACGAAGAAACAAAACGAAAACGAAGCGAATGTGGACCGATTAATCGGTGTTTGTTCCCTTGGTGATTAATTGTTTGCGTGCACCTTTCGCTGGTACACGAGGTTGTACATTATTTGGATCGCCACATTTTTTGCTGAGGGCTTATAAGCATTACGAATGCCACACCCATAACAAAATATACGCGTCTCACTGACGCAATCTTGATAGCGATGACCAATTGACTTGCAGTTCCAACACGTTAGTGACAACGTTGCTACATCATCTATTTCCATATCAGACTCACCAGAATCTACAACTATTTCTGAAATGGGTTTTCTTGCTTAGGTCGACGTGCTTGAAAAGACTTCTTCACATCCTGCAAGAAATATTCTCTTTTCGCCACGATATCACGGAGCTGAGCGACGCTACCAATTGACATGTTTCAAATTTCATGCTGTATCTTCGGTAAAAGATTTCTTCTTAAAACCTCAACAGATTCGTTATCATAGCTCATTGACTGTTCTAGCCGAAAAGCGAGTTGCAAAATGGCCTCGTGAAACTAACCAAATCAGTTTCATTCAGTTTTTGTTTCCAGTCTCGAAACTGGAAATGAAGTTTAGATATTCGCACTAGCAAAGATCAACCTATCAAACTTAAAGATATTGAAAAGCAAAAAGAGTCATTCGGACAGGCTAACGTGCATATACGTTGGAAACTTTCGCTCAGGTGCACTCGTGCGTGTTCACGATCTCTTAAAATTATATCTTTTTTGTAACAAAACAACAAAAGATATCACTCGAATTATCACTCGAATATAAGCGATAAGCGCTCACCTCGAAGTTATAGTTATGTTTATGTTGTTTAATTTGTTTGGCATAATAAATAATTGATAAGTAATTTAATGACATGGAATAGACTCACCGATTATGCACTGCTCCCATGGAGAAAGATCTTTCGCTGTGTTGCTGCATTTTGATGATGATGTGTTTAAATGTTATATTAGTCCATTGTTTAAAAAAAATTTTAAGTTTTCTTTTCTTCAAAAGTTATGGTTTTAAGGTATTCTATTTTTATCAATTTTTGTACCCTGTACATACCGTACCAAGTAAAAATTGTGTTTGTTTGGCTGAAATGTATGTAACGCAAAAGAGAAGGGGAGGGAGATCGCATAAAGCATATTCTTGATCGGGACGACCAAAAAAAATTGATTACCCTGTATCAATGCAGTTAAGACCTAATAGAACACCATTTCTTTAAAGAAATCTACAGCACTTCAAATTATTGATTCAAAATTTTTTTCTAATTATTTGAATTTTTTGATGCACTTAAGTCGGGATTCGTTGATTTGTGCTCCAACTGCATCTTTTCGCCGTTTCGCGGGGTTATGTTTTGCTGCCTGCCTGTTTGATGACGAACTTATGTGCTATCGTTTACAAGTAGCAAAGATATTATACTAAATACCGATTTGGGCAAAAATCAGATGTACTGCTTGTCGGTTTATTTTGAATAAATAAAAACCAAATTCGAACTTCAAAAGTTCTAGTAAGTAGTTTAAATAACTATATGTGCCGACATTGACCACATGGAACGCGAACGTTTTAAAGATTTTCCGGCTTACAAGAAGTTTAATTTGAGTGACCGAACTGGTTGATTGAAATTGCACTTCAAGTTGCAAGAATCCTGAGCCACGTCCGGGTCTTCAGACTTCTTTTTAATGATCGTTCGGTAATGCCAACTCAAGATGTCAAAAAAGAGACACCATTTCCCCAATTTACCAGATTGGCCTAAATAGGATTTCAACGTTGAATCATATAAGTCTCGCAAACACTTTGATTCTGAGGCACAAAAAATGTGCTTTAATTAATATTTAATGAAGAATAAAGTGTGTAGAATGTTACTCCTGCTTACACCCTACAACGGCAACCCAACCACAAAAATACTACTAAGACTAAAGATGGCCCAGTATAAAAATGCGATGCCTACTCTTAGGCCGGACCAAAAATACAAATTAACACAACAGCTACAAGCTACATCATATAGAATATTAACATAATAGAACAGAGAGATTCAAAAGACACCGGAGGCATTCGCTAGTCTAGAGATTGACGAATGGAAAGCAGCCATACCACTAGAATACCAATACCTGCAAAAGAATGAAACTTGGTCATTGATAGATCGACGGAAAAGTTCGGAAACTATCAAAACAAAATGTGCTTGGGGAAAATTTAATGGATCAATTGAAAGGCAAGACTTGTCATTTCCGTAAACACAAGGTATAAAACAAACCAATATTTCGAACACGTAGCATGGATGAGCTCAATCCGTATGATTGTTCAGGACTGAACATAGGACTAGTAATAAGTAATTGTAGTCGTAAGCAAATGTTAGAACTATGATAAGTAACAAATGCATGATACGCGTTGTAGGAAAATAAAGCCAAGGGTAGGTGCAGCATGCATATATTTGGCAAGCATCTGGCTACCATATGGTGTCAGTTACGATGGGACAAACCCGATAAGCAACCAATGTACATTTAGGACCACACTGCTGTCTTACAAACAAAATAAGGATCGTTCGTCAGAGCGATAGTCAGCACTAATAAGGAGTTTGTAAGATCGTGTTGTGGTACACTTTTATTCCGTTGCCTATACATTTTTTGGACCTTCGAGTCGACCTTTCTTTTTCGGGGCCGTGTGTGCAAGTATTTCGAAATACTCGTTCGTTTATTTTTATTCGTTTGTCTAAAAACGCTGCGCGAGTGTTTTAATAAAAAGCTATACGAATATATCGTTTGCAAATAGTTTAAAAAAAATATATACAAAAATGTTGAAGGATACAGAGCTTCAACTTCTGCAAAGTGAGTCGAAGATGGAGCAAAATATTCTGCAATTAATAAAAACAAGGCAAACGTTCAGCTCATCGAGGGAGAAGTTGCTGAGTTCTCCGTGAA
>JBAMBP010001079.1:0-23087 GCA_037044515.1 Phortica magna
GGGAAGCCTGTCTAAAGCAGAGTATAACAGAACAATTCACTCTGTTACAGGCCTGAAACCAATAGACGTCTTCCACTCAGGACCAGGGGCAGATAAAATTACCGAGACAATAAACCGGGTAAAACATGCCCAGCGTAGTAAGCTAAAGACGCACAACAAAAATAGAACTGCTCGAACCTTCAAAGTTGGAGAAAGAGTTCTAATAAAGTCCAATCGCCGCCTCGGCAACAAACTTTTCATTCCCATTCCTTCTTAATGGAATTTGGACAGCAATTCTGGCCCAACAGCAGTTGGTATGACAAGAATCATCGACTACTCACACTCGGACTTTATCCCCATTACGGACAGAGACATCGTGTTATGGGACTCTTACAACTACATAAGACACACGACGAACTTGACCATCTACCAGCTGACGGTTGACAAGACGTATTTAGCCCTAGATCAGTTTCCGCAAAGTCACATGACGAAACTGATGAAGGAGGACCTCGACCACATTAACAGACTACTTATGACCGTGACTGGACAACAGAGACGTGCGCGCAGCATTAATGTTTTAGGTACAGCGCTGAAGGTAATAGCGGGTACGCCCGACTGTAACGACTTTCCTTGATTAACAATAGATTTAGACAAGCTGAAGGACGGTAACAATCAGCAAATAACGATAAACTCGCAGTTACACAAACACATCAACAACCTAACATTTGTTGTAGACAGAATCCTCTCTGAAAAAAGGTCACAAATTGATATCGGGTACCTGTATGAAAATTTGCTAGCCAGAAACAGAGCCATAATTAGCGATTTGGATAACATAATATCACTCACATTGGCAAGAGTCGGGTTACTAAACCCAGCCATTTTAGACAACATAGAGATAAAATAAATAAACCATTCAACAATATTACCGTTTCCGACATTTTGTTAGCATCTAAGTTCAAGGTTTTCCAACAAGGTGACTAAATAACCTTTCTGATTAAGTACCCTAGTCCTAAGATAGTCTGTAAGAAGATGACAATCCCGCCGGTCGCACACAATGGAAAGATGCTAGCACTCCAAGGGAGTACCGAACCTACACGAAGTCACCAGAAAACAATCCAACTCTTCTGCATTGGGATTGGTTGCTGTGGTGGTCATTGTGAGCATCCTGAACGTGATCATGATGCGCCCGAAAGAAACGAAGGTCACCCCAGAGACAATCGAGAAAATCATCAGGAAGGCAATCGAGAGGAACGGGGACGTTCCTCACTAAGGAGGGGAGAAGTTATGACCGTCCGCCTGGCCAACACGAGCTTTGCTTGTCCGTCCGGCCGCTCAGCACAGGTTTCGTATGACCGTTGCGCAAGCGCTCGTGGGAACGGCATAAGCTCCGTTCTGCTGACGATATGTCTGCAAGAACGGAAATGACTGCAAGAAGACACCAGCCGAATTGCACTTAATCAGCAATTATAACAGCAAAGGCAGCGCGGCTTAGCTTAAGTTCTGAGTTATGTTAAACTCATAAGTTAGTTCTAATTTAGACTCATAGCGGTACAGATGTGCCAAAAACCAATTAAGTGTTAAACTTCAATTAAAAAACTACTACAGCACTAGTGCTTAGTAGTTATAAAAGATTAACCTAATATAACCAATAAAGCACTAAGGTGCTTCTAATAAAGTAATATAAAATAATAAATAAAGAATTCGTTAATTCATACAAAAAACTTTATGAAAATTTGGTCATCAGCATAGCGTCACCTACAATATTTTTCATTTTTGAAATTTTTCGATAAATTTTTGTCTTTTTTAGTTTTTTAGTTTTGTAGTTTTCTATTTTGAATATTTTTTAGTATAATTAGTAATGTGTAGGCCCGCATTTGTTGACAATCACTTCGTAAATTCGATTAGAAGCTGAATTGTAAAGTTGTTTAATATAGTTTAAGGAAATGGTGGACCAAGCGTGTTTTATGCCATTGATTAACTCTTCTTTTGTGGTATACTGTTTTCCAGACTCGTACACTTTTCTAGCCAACCATCCCCAAACGTTCTCGATGATATTTAGATCAGGTGAGTATGGTGGCTACTCAAGAACATTGACTTTTTGCTTCTGAATCCACGATTTCACCGACCGGGCTGTATGAATTGGAGCATTGTCGTGCTGGAAATGCCATTTTAGAGATCTAAATAAGTTTTGGGAGTGAGGGAATGCTGTTTTTAAAACGCTTTTGTAGTTCTCTGCATTCATACGTGATGTTAAGAACTGCAACTCGTAGGTACCATAGAAGGAGATAGCTCCCCACACCATCACACCCCCCGCTCGGCTGTGCAAGCGATCCAAATAATGTTCTTCTTAGCCATCTGGCCATCTGGCCCTTCCAAATTAAATTTCTTTTCATCTGAAAAGACAACGGTATGCCACTTAGAAGTCCACGACATGTGCTTTCGAGCAAAACTTAAGCGCATTTCTATTCTGACCGCATTAAGCGGTGGTTTTTTTTTTAGTTGTGTGCAGCTTTCCTGATTACTCTTTGCACTGTTGACAAACTCGCTTTAACACCACTTTTTTCCTTAATTTTGGAAGACGAGTCGTGCGAATTTGATGCTTCCCTCAGTATAGCTCTTCTGTCAGCCTGGGAAACCACTCGATTATTACCGCCCTTGAAGTTTTTCCCATAGGTTTCCTTATTCCGAAGAAAATTTGCAATCGTTTTCCTGTGTCTGCCAGTCTTAGCAGCAATTTGATGTAAAGATAGTCCACACTCAGAGTATCCCTCAATCTTTGATTTTTCTTCCAAAGATAAAATTGTTCCTATTCCCATATTTAGCGTTAATTTTAATAAATTGTTAAGCTGTGCAAAAAAATTTGGTGACCGTGATTGCCAAATTAAGCGAGATAATTAAATTTCTATTTGGAGGCGCTAATCTGATGACGCATAATAAGTGCACATTTTTTCATCAAAAAGAAAAAAAAATTGCTAAAAATATGTAACGGTTAATTGGTCGGGCTTGGTTTTTAGAACAGGGGGACAACATATGATAATTGTGAAAGAGAGTCAAAAATTGGGAAGTTAAGTGCAAGAGGAACATAATAATTGACAAAAGAATTGTGTAAAAGAGAGGGCGCTAATCTGATGACGCGCAGTGTATCACTGTATGACTATAGAAGTGTGTTATTTGGAAGCGTAGCCGTAATCTTGTACATTAGAGCATCTAACTAAACTTTATTGAATGCTTGACAAACATCCGAAAATATGGCTGTGCATTGTAGTCTCATACTGCTATAGAATGTTCTTCTAGTGAGTTAAAAACTGAAAAACTCAACTTCAGATATAGCGAAGCGGGGGAGGCAGTATACGGCGGCTAAAGTTAATTGGTTACCACTATTGTTTTCAAGAAATCTGGCAGTGGTGTTTGAGGCGGTTTATAACCAGAATACCAGTCCCACCATGTGCTTTATCATCGAGTAATTTGTTCCATTAACTAAGTATTTTCGTATGTTCGCATTATATTTGTTTGTAAGATGTGTTTGTGAAATCTCAAGCATCAAATTTATCTTTGCAGGTGTCCTACAAGGTAGCTTACTTACTCCAACCCGGTTTAATATTTTTACTGTTTATTTTATGGAGTGATACTGATCCAGCTTCCCAAAAATTTCAAAACTTATTGATCGGTTTGTTTGTTGGACTCGGTGGAAGCAATTTGACTTCAAGGGAGAAGTGTGGCAATGTAACCTGCACTAAGAGTCGTGGAAGGTAAAATTCCAGGAAATCAATTTTAATGAGTATTCAATTTCATGCTTGAGTTCCTTTAAATATCTCGGTGTCGTGTTAGTCAAATCACTAACTTGTAACCATCATCTTTCTAAAGATAAAAGTGCCTCTCGTTGCAAAATGTACAAATTAAACTGATTACTTTGTCCGTCGTCGAACCTGAACCGCTCTAAGAACCTATTGATTTTTTAAATCGTAATTGTCCCAGCTGTGCTGTATAGTATAAACGTTTTGGGAACGAAAGAAACGACTTTTCATCTCTTACTCGAAGATAAAAAGTCTTCAAGTTAGCCAAAATGGAGAAAAATCGTTCAACATCCTTGGTACGTGAGAGTGGCAACAATTCGTCAATATTTTGAAATATATTCTTTTTTACAACAAATATATCGCGATTCTTCCTTGTACAATGATCGGCTCAAAAGCCACCCAAGCACTTGGGCACTTTGGATGCCAGCCTTTCGCCCCCGATTTCAAGACGACAATTTCCAACCGCTGCGAAAACAAAAAAGAAATTAAATGCAAAGAGAAGCCACTGTTCTTCATCCACCATATTGTAGTATGTGAATGGTTAGTAACTACACAACATTAATGAGTAATAGATCTTTTCTCAACGCTTGTATTTTACTGTACATAACCTAATTGTCGCTTCATTCTGTCTTCCAAGGTGATAGGTTTATTTGTTTTAATGTTCCGTCTCAAGCATTTAGAAATTTTATCCAATAAAAGAACAAGTAAATCGTCATAGTTAGGACATGAGTCTCTCTATTTATTGTGTGTATCGCGTTAGTTTCTACGTTTATTTCATAGAGAAGTGATTCTCTTCTAAAATTGTATGACCCATAGAAAGTTGCGACTCCTAGACAGGGCACCCGATAGAAAGGTCCTGAAAATTTTGGAATCCTCGTATGAAAAAATTTTTTTTATTTTATTACAAATTTTCTTGAAATTTAGTTTTTTTGTTCTTGAAAGAAATATTTTAATCAAAAATGTACATGTTCACCGTCGTTTTATAGCCGAAATCATGAATTTTTATTTCACCAAACATATGAGATAACTTAATTGTTTTTAATTTAATAACCATTTTATGTCATTCAAGCTGCCTCACTTTAAAGCTATCTTATAAACTATATTTTTGTTTTGTGGTGCGTAACTAAACAAAGAAGACGGTTTTCTGACACGCGAACACGCGACGTTAAATTGTGTATGTGAGAAACAGGGATACTCCAAGTTGATTCCGCAAACGTCTAACGATTGTTCTTGCGATTTATTTATGGTCATTGCAACGGCCAGACGTATTGGAAATTGTAAGCGTTTATAATCGAATGGTAAATCCGTTGGAATCATCGGTACTTGAGGGAGGTTTAAGTCTGCTTGGTCAGCTGGTAATATATAATTTATAAAAATAATAATTAAATACAAAAAAACAAAAAAAAAACCAGTAAGGGAGCTATTTTCGGCTACGCCGAAACTTATTTACTCTTGCAAACGTTTTCCGAATTATTCTTATTAGAAGATCCTTTTTTAATTTTCCAATAAGAATCATATACGTAGCCACGCCCAATTTCTAATTTGTCTTAAGGAAGGCAATGTGGTCAACCTTTACTACATTTTTCAATTTTGTATCTCGTCTGCTTACAGAGAAGTCCCATTTTTAAGTTTTTAGTTGTATGGGCGGTACCACGCCCTTATGTCCGATTTTTATAAAATTTTGGATTTTAGTGAGGCTTTAATAAAAAAAAGAGTAATACCAAACTTTGGTTTGCTTATATCCAAGAACAAAAAATTTTTCTAACAAAAACTGTATTTTTAACCGATCGTTCCTATAGGAGCTATATGCTATAGTAGCCTGATGTTGACTATTTTTACACTATATCTTTGTAGATGTCAAAAAAGTCTTTGTACAAAATATTGAGTCGATAACTCCAAAAACACACGGTTTTTTAAGCAAAAACATCATTTTTGAACGATCGTCCCTATGAGATTGATTTGATTTTTACAAATCAAATACCTGCAAGGAGAAAACAATTTTCTGCGTTAAAATTTTTTTTGCTAACTTCAAAACTCTGGCTGTAAACCGCATTGAAACAGACAGACGGACAGACGGACATCGTTATTTGAACTCGTCTCGTCGTGCTGATCAAGAATATATATACTTTATATAGTCTTCATGACAAAGTTAATATACTCTTTTTGCAAGAGTATAAAAAAAAGGTAATTCCATATAATATTAAAATTAATTAATTAGTATTATATAAGTCTCAGACCCGGTGCGTGAAATTTATTTGCATAAAACCAGCTATGCCCTAACTCACAGCCATGTGTGTTCCGAGACTAAATATGAATCCGTCTTAAACGTGCATCCAAAAGCCGCTGCTGTCAGGACGCTTATGCACAGTAGACTCACGAAGGTAGCCCAGAACGGAACAGTTGAGTGTCGAGAGAGAGAATTCAGTTGAGATGATCTGATAAAGATTATTGTAGTTCATATATAAAACGCGAAACGAGTTACGAAGGTCGTAGTTTGTTGTGCGTCAGTGTAAGATAATCAGGACAAAGTTTCTTGTATTTCTTCGTGGGACGTTGAAAGTAATGTGACCAAGTAAGTTTGAGTAATCAATTATACCAACAACAAGTTCATCAAGAAAACTAGTAAGGGCGGTATAGTTGAGTATACTCAACCATATAATACCCTGCACATATCCTCTCACCCATTTAAATGGTGTTCCAAATATCACAAAAATCAGTCAAAAGTGAGCAATTTTCGAAAAATTCGAGTTTGTTGATCTCTGAGGGCGGAAGCCATGAAATAAAAGAGTGTTTTTTGGTATGCAGTTTAAAGGACACATATTAACTGAATCTGCATACAAAATTTCAGACATGTATATTTCATAGTTGTGGAGATATACATATTTTAATAAAAATAAATTGGAATTTACCCAAAATTTAAGTTTGCGGGCCTTTAATGGATAGTCCAAATGCAAAATGGTATTTTCTAGTAGCAGTCTTAAGAAGTTATAAATACTTTGTCTACTCACTAAATTTTAGGTCAGTACCTTTATTAATTTCGGAGATATAGGCTTTGACATGCAAACACTATTTGAGGGGTAATAAAAGGTAGGGGGAACAATTTTGTAAGTAGTTTTAAAGACATACATCTATTAAATCTGCATACAATGTTTCAATTCTGTATCTGTTATAGTTGTGGAGATATACAAATTTTTGTGAAAGAAAAGTGGAATTTACGAAAAATTTAAGTTTGATGGTCTTTGAGGGGTAGTCGTAAATACAGGGGGGTATTTTCTTGCATGCAGTCTTAAGGATATGTATTTACTGAGTGTACACACAAAATTTCGGGTCCGTACCTTTTATGGTTTTAAAGATATATTATTTACTAATAAAACACTTTTTGATGGAAAATAATGGTGAGGGGGGGAATTGTGGTATGCAGTTTTAAAGACCTTCTTATACTTAGTCAACATACCAACTTTCATAGTTCTAGCGTTTCTGGTGTTCAAGTTATAGCTTTTCAAAAAGTGGGCGTAGCTGGTTGGCGGGAAAGAGTGGGCGTGGCTTAAAACCGTTCAAACTTGATCTGCTGCCAAGCATCACGAGTCTATCCTCCAAGTCTCAAGTCTCTATCTTTTATAGTTTCCGAAAACCATTGGTGAGGACGGACGGACGGACGGACGGACGGACGGACAGACGGACATCGCTTCATCAATTTGTCTTGTCATCCTGATCAAGAATATATATACTTTATGGGGTTCCCCTCCCCTTCTTCTATGCGTTACATACATTTCGGCCAAACAAACACAATATACCCTGGTACAGTATATACAGGGTATAAATACATTATTTTAGTAAAAATTTTCATAATGAGCTTAGAAAATGTAAGTATTTCAATTTCATTAAGAATTACAATTAATTGTATCAGGTGTGCAAATACGTTATCTTCTTGGGGGGCAAACTTTTGTCAAACGGCGGAAACTTATCTGTACACCTGATAAAAATTCTTTCCAAAATAATCTGTGCATAAGAGTATAAAACTCAATACAATTGAAAACATTATGTTCCCTTCTAAATTCATATTAAGATTTTTGTCGTCGTTCGAATGTTATGATTGTAACACTCTTTGAACATTCATACATACTCACCTCGTATGAGTGAATTACGAAAATTAACTCATTCGTTTTTCGTATGAATGTCTCAAACTCAGTTATGAATGTATTCATGCAGACCTCTATTGAATATATAGATAGAAAGTAAAAGTAAAGCTAAGTCGATGTTTATTTTCTTTTCAGTAACATAGTATTGACATTGGCTATTTAAATATTTACATGTCCTAGTTTTTGCATTGCAACCGAATACATCCAGCAACGTGTAAGACCGAATATATAATATAAAAAATATTAATTTATCTGTAAATATTTATTTTGTTCCCTTCAAAGTAATCCCCCTTAGATACAACACACTTATGCCAACGGTTTTTCCAATCCTCAAAGCACTTTTCGGTATAGCCTTGAGCTCTTTCAGCGATGCATTCTTTATCTCTTCAATCGTTGCAAATCTCCGTCCTTTCATAGATCTCTTTAGTCTTGGGAACAAAAAAAATGCCCATGGGGCCAAATGCGGTGAATATGGTGGCTGAGGCATGATAGTGGTGTTGTTTTTGACCAAAAAATCTCTCACAAGCAAAGATGAGTGAGCAGAGGCAAAAGCCATAAATTGCTTTTCCACAATTCTGGACGTTTTCTTCGTATTGCTTCTCGCAAACGGCGCATAATAATAATACTACCAGATAATACTGTTTATTGACCTACGACCATATGGTAAGAACTCCTGATGCACCACGTCATGGTAATCGAAGAAAACAGTGAGCAAAAATTTGACATTTGATCGAACTTGGCGTGCTTTTTTTGGTTGAATCTTTACCTATCTCCCTTTACCAATTGACATTTAATTAAAACAAAGCGTTTTTTAAGCAAAAACCTCAATTTTGAACGATTGTTCGCGTGATAGCTGTATGCAACAGTAATCCGACCAAGCTAATTTTTACACACAAACGGCCTACAATGATAGGAAAATTGTCTGCATTCAAATTTTTTCGATATCGGCAGCTGAGCGAGCTGTTGGTATTCAATACTGAGACGGACATGGCTATATCAACTAGTCTCATTGAGCTGATTAAGAATATAAATACATTATATAGTCTTAGATGTCTCCTTCTCTGCGTTGCCACTTTCATGTTAATACAGTTGATACATTCTTCTTGCAACAGTACAAAAACTTATAAAAAGAGTCAATTTTTGTGTACATCTTTTTGTATCAATAATCTATCTTTTTTGTCATTAGGAGAACGAGGATTAAAAGAGTAGCAAACTGTGTGGCCCTGTTTCCTCAGCTCAGACTCTATAATATCTTTTCACGTGACTTTGTGTAAACCTCAATTAACAACACTTAAACCTGTTTATTCTTCAGGCATGTAGGAATGCCATATGACAGATTTGTCAGCTTCTAAGAAAGCAGTGATTTTACGATACGCACCAGAGAACTGGCAGGAGACTCTGGTTGAATTTAAAGGAGAGACCACCAGTCAAGTAGAGGGCGAATATTTTTTTGTGGAATTGGCAGCGACACTTGGTCTGGCAACTAGTTCAGAATCATTACCAGTTGCATCAGCGCAGACATATTTATATGACGATTGCTTAGTTGAGACATTTCCAGCATTACCCGAAGAAGTAACTTAGAAATCCGCTTTGACGTTGAAAAAAAAAAATTCAAAAAGTTTTTTTGACGATATGGTAAGAGATGACTGCACATCGTCTGAAGATTAATACGAGGAAGAAAAATCATAAAAAGGATATTGACTTCGACGAAGATGGGGTTGGCAAGAATACACTGCGTTTATGCAAGCCTTTAGAGATCAATGAATGTTGTCTATCATTCTAAATACCGGACGTTGATTGTTGTCGTGATGGTTGACCGGAATCTAGTTGCTTTCTTTTGGAAGACAACCAGTGCTTCAACGTGGTATTTTTCCGAAGGAGGTACTCTATAGCTTTAACTTTGGATGCTATTGATGCAGACAAAGTACAAGCATAAAAACCCCGCGAAATCCAAATACACTTCAGAAAACTAGTAAGGGCGGTATAGTTGAGTATAATACCCTGCACATACCCTCACCCATTTAAATGGTGTTCCAAATATCAAAAAAATCAGACAAAAGTGAGGAATTTTCGAAAAATTAGAGTTTGTTGATCACTGAGGGGGGAAGCCATGAAGTAGAGGGGTATTTTTCGGTATGCAGTTTAAAGGACGTATATTAACTGAATCTGCATACAAAATTTCAGATATGTATATTTCATAGTTGTGGAGATATACATATTCTTAAATATATAAAATGGAATTTAACCAAAATTTAAGTTTGCGGGCCTTTAATGGATAGTCCAAATACAAAATGGTATTTTCTAGTATGCAGTCTTAAGAAGTTATATATACTTTGTCTACGAACAAAATTTCAGGTCCGTACCTTCAACAATTTCGGAAATACAGGCTTTGACATGCAAACACTATTAGAGGGGAAATAAAGGGTAGGGGGGAAAAATTTGGTATGCAGTTTTAAAGACATACATCTATTAAGTCTGTATAAGATATAGTAATTAACAATAAAACACTTTTTGAGGGGTAATTAAGGGGAGGGGTAAAAATTATGGTATGCAGTTTAATAGAGATTTACGTACTTAGTCTACCTACCAACTTTCATGACTCTAGCGTTTGTGGTGTTCAAGTTATAGTCTTTCCAAAAAGTGGGCGTTGCTGGTTGGGCGTGAAAGGGTGGGCGTGGCTCAAAACCATTCAAACTTGATCTGCTGCCGAGCATCACGAGTCTATCCTCCAAATTTCAAGGTTCTATCTTTTATAGTTTCCGAGAACCATTGGTGAGGACGGACGGACGGACAGATGGACGGACATACGGACGGACAGACATTGCTTAGTCAATTTGTCTTGTCATCCTGATCAAGAATATATATACTTTATGGGGTCCCCCTCCCCTCCTTCTATGCGTTACAAACACAATATACCCTGGTACAGTATGCACAGGGTATAAAAAGTATGCGAAAAGTAAACGAAACGAAATAAAATATAACAAATTTTATTCTAGGAAAATTAAAGGGCTTTTAACCTTTAACTTCATCCACGTTGACCAGATATTCAATGACAACTGCATCACGTATGCAAACACAATTTTATGTGACTTTTGTGAAGCATCAATTAAAATGTAGGACGCCCACGATTACGCTATGATCAGGGAAGTTAACGCGAATATAAGCTGCCAAGGTTTCAAGTGATAACAATAGAAACGTCCATGCAGATGCGGAAAGAAAAGGAGGCTGAGGTTATAACTTTTACTCTAAAAGACGCATTCGACTTTTTAATAGGGAATAGCTTGCCAAAAAGACATTGTATGAACATAAGACAACATAGTAAAAACCGGAATTGAAATATTTAACAGAGCTACAAAAAATTGATTAATCTCAAAGTCAAATACAGACCTAATGGAATATAAATTTTTGAGTGAGTCGTTTTGTTCCTTTACATAACTTGTTAAGCCACACGGTCGAGCACACGATGTTGTTACAAAATAAATCAATTGAGTCATACTTCCTGCATTTTGCAATCTTGTTTCTAGTCTGCTTACAGAGAAATCTCATTTTTAAGTTTTTCGCAATATGGGCAGTGGCATGACCTTATGTCCAATTATTATAAAACTTTGGAAATCAAGAAAAAACAAAGTTTTTTTAGCAAAAACCTAATTTTTGACCGATTGCTCCTATGGGAGTTATATGCTACAGCCACCCAATCTGAACCATTTACTTTTCCTTTTTATAGTTGTCTTTAATGGTTTAAAAACTCTACATTCAAACATCACGAAAACCACGACAAATCACCAAGATTCAATATAGAACATAGACCAATAGGACTATCTGGAGTATATTTTATAATAATAATAGCATCGCTTTGGCTTGTACATAATAGAGAGATGCATGGGTTAACCATAACACACGTTCAATTAAATGGACTCGAATAAAATTGAATTGAGTGAGTGCGACAAATACATTGAATTGAATGAGCGTGAGTATGAGTGCGAGAATGAATAAAGCGTAAGACGGAACCAAATATGGCGAAGCCGAAGGCAGTCGAATCACTTGAGTTGTTGTGTACGCGAGCTAACTGACCATCCAACACCCCTACCAACACCGCATCAACAAGCCGGTTAGCAACAAGCCGGTCAGCAACAATCCAGCGATCAAATTCTTAAGAATTGTAATACGTATCAACTTTGCAATTCCGGAGAATTTTAACTTTGCTGCTTCTTCAATTTGTAGACTGTAATCCCAAAAATTGTAATGCGTATTAATATTTTAGAATTCGGCCTTGGCTTGGTGGTATATGCACAAGCAATTTTTTCCTCTTTTGCGTTTTGCGAAAAGCGTTGTCTAATAGCAACTAGTCCAGACAGATTCAAATATAAAATGAAAATGGTAATGTATTAAATATGTATATAATAATAAGCGACATAAATATCAGAATCATAATATATTGTCTTTCGTTTTTTCATTTCTTTTTTTCCTTACGAACGACCAGATAACTAAAAATACGGTTTTGGCATCCGCATGCATTCGAAACGCAACCACTCAATTCCACTCAATTCGCACTCATTCAATTCATTTTTTTTTCGTTTAAACATTGTGAGTCTGGGTCTTACGCGAGCGCACTCACTCACTCAAACTCATTCCGCTTCGCATTCAATTTCACTCAACTTATTTTGAGCATTGTCAATTCGAATGTGGTTTTTTTGCTACTCATGCAGACATCTAATACAAATCAAATTTCGCAATTAAGTGTTTTTATTAAGGCCTGATCACAATTAAAAGTTTTATAAGAATCGGACATAAGAACGTGGTACCGCCTGTACAGCGAAAAACTTAAAAATGGGACTTCTCTGTAAGGAGACGAGATACAAGATTGCAAAATGTAGTGAAGTTTGACTACATTGCCTTCTTTAAGACAAATTAGAAAATGGGCGTAGCTACGTATATGATTCTAATTGGAAAATTAAAAAAGGATTTTCTAATACGAATAATTGGGAAAACGTTTGCAAGAGTATATAAGTTTTGGCAAAGCTGATAATAACCATACTAGTTTTTATTATTGTTCAAACACCAATAATAAGTTTTTGCCTGCTTTAAATAATTACAATTGTTTTATTATTATGTTCTTCACGAAGTGAAAAGTTTGTCACGAAGTTTTTGACACTTATAAAGAGGCGTCGCCAAGTTGATATAGCCATGTCCGTCTGTCTGTATGTATTCTATCTCCTCCTTCAGTTTTAAAGCCTGAAATTTTACACTGGCCCTCGTATTTTATTACGATAAATTATTGGTCGCAACTTGCTAGTTCGGACCACTGGAACTGGTGGCCCCGATACGATTAAAAGAATAAAGTGGGCCATATTTATATCGTTGTGTAGCTTTGAAAGTGCACAGGTATTATTTTTGCGTAACTAGACCAAATGCCTTAAAGTTTCATTGTGATCGGACCACTGGAAGCCACTGGTACCTACCTAGCTTGAAATTATGAGCACTCAAAGAAGAATCCGCTTAAAATTTTCAAGCCGACCAAAAAAGTGTGTGCGAGGCATACACATCCATCTCGCTTCGTCCAATGCTTTAATCTAAACAGAACAACACACAAAAAAGAATGTCAAAATTACAACAAGTTTGGCTACAACAACTTGTAGACGTCTTTTACAACAAAAATGATTAAATTTGCAACTGAGTTTTTTAAGAGTTCGTTTTCCACTCTATATATACTATCCTCTTTGCTAAAATATGCATACCATAATTTTTCCCCCTTCCCATTACTACCCCTCAAAAGTGTGAATCAGTAAATACACGTCCTTAAAACGGCAAACCAGAAAATTTCCTTTTATACTTTTGACTACCCATCAAAGACCATCAATCTGATATTTTTGACCAATTTAACTTTTTTGAATTAAATTTTGTATTTAAAACTGAAAACCACAAAATACCACTCTATTTTAGGGTTTCCTTTTAGTGGACCATCAAACTCAAATTTTTTGTAAATTTCACCTTTTGGACCGATATTTTTAATATTTGGAACACCATTTAAATAGGCGATGCTAACTATACAATTTTTATACAAAAAAAGAGTATATTAACTTTGTCATGAAGTTTGCAACGCAGAGAAGGAGACATCTCCGACTACATAAAGTATATATATTCTTGATCAGCACGACGAGACGAGTTCAAATAACGATGTCCGTCTGTGCTTCTGTCTGTTTCAATGCGATTTCCACCCAGAGTTTTAAAGTTAGCAAAAAAAATTTAAGCGCAGAAAGTTTTCTTCTCCTTGCAGGTAGTTGGTATGTAAAAATCAGTTTGATTGAAAGACTATAGCATATAGCTCCCATAGGAACGATCGTTCAAAAATTATGTTTTTGCTTAAAAACCGCGTGTTTTTGGAGTTATCGACTCAATATTTTGCACAAAGACTTTATAGACATCAACAAAAATACCGTGCAAAAACGGTCAAGATCAGGCAACTATAGCGTATAGCTGCCATAGGAAGGATCGGTCAAAAATTATGTTTTTGCTTGAAAAACAGCGTGTTTTTGGAGTTATCGACTCAATATTTTGTACAAAGTTATCTTTGACATAAGCAAAGATACAATGCAAAAATGGTCAAGATCGGGCTATTATAGCACATAGTTTCTATAGGAACGATCGGTTAAAAATACTGTTTTTGTTATAAAAACTTTTTGTTCTTGAATATAAACAAACCGAACTTTGCAAATACATGTTTTTATTAATGCTTGAATGTATTCAAAGTTTTATGAGAATCGGACTTAACGGCGTGACACCGCCCATGTAGCGAAAAACTTAAAAATGGGGTTTCTGTATAAGCAGAAGATATACAAGACTTCAAATTGTAGTGAAGTATGACTGCATTGCTTTCTGTAAGACAACTTATAAAATGAGCATGGGCACGGCTACGCCCCTAAATCTTCAAAAACTTATGTCATTTTTGTTGGGAAAATGTTAAAAAGGATTTTCCAATAAGAATAATTGGGGAAACGCTTGCAAGAGTATATAAGTTTCCGCAAAGCCGAAAATAGCTCCCTTACTGGTTTTACTTAAAATGAGATTATCTCCAAAACAATGAAATATTTTAGTGCATTGGTTTTTTGAAATTTGTTTGTATGTTTTGACGGTTTATAAAAAGCTATATGCTGTTTTTCTATAAAAGTAAAAATGGTTCTTTTGTAATCACATTTTGCGTTTTTTCTCGAAAACCAATTGAGTTGACGATAATATTCCCATAGTATTATTCTGATATATTTTCAGTGTCGCTTTACTACGGTTATTTTTTCAGGCCCATAGCCGACTTTACTAAACCTCACAATTACAGAAGTATATTCTGCAACTATACAAAAATTTCTTATTTAAATTTTGTTCAAGCATCGTGAATGTTTAGGTAAAATACGAAGTGGCAATTTGTATTTTTCTATTTATGAATTCAGTGTTAAATTTCTATATAAATATATTTATCACACATCATCCCCTAACATAAACGTTATTTATATTGTGTGTCTGGGATTGTCGTCAAGAATTAACTGAAATCATTGGACATCAGGAACAAAGCACACATAAAAATCAGAATCGTTAGTAACGCTCGTTTCAAGCAAATATTTTCACCCCAATTTGTGCACGTGGCAAAAGACACGTGCATACAATTCAGGTTAAGCCCACGATTAAATTAATCGCTGATTAGTGACGGGCCGTATTACAAACAAATTTCTTCGATAATGTGAAGATACAAAATAAGTCGCAAACAAATCAAAATTATAAAAATAATTTTATTTGTTTAATTCAAAACAACATTGCATATGTATGAGTGAGATGCTGATTTTACTTTACGCTTTGTGTGAAAATCGGAAGCCTAAAAATCGTTTACATGCTGCCGCAAGTAAGAAGTCACGACGGAAAATCTGTTTTGTGTTGACAACAGCAATTAGACAAGAAATTTTAAATTCAACTTGCCGGCTCAATTTGCACAAACGTCGATTTCATTGTTTCTTTAATATTTGCAACTAATTATTATGTAAACCAAAAACTAAATTAATAATGAACAATATGGTCTTGCCTAAAATTAAACTCTCTTCACGACCTTTTCCACGACCATTCTTTTGTTGGGTTCTTATTTTTCTTGATCGAATCAGCCTACATACCAATTTTATTTTTCCAGTTCATTGGGTTCAAGAGATATGGAAAATAAAAGATTATATATTCTTGTTAAGCTCGACAAGTCGTGTTGATGTAGCCATGCCCGTCTGTCTATCTGTATGTATGCTATCTCCTTCCACAGTTTTGAAGCTATCGACCTGAAACCATTGAATTTTATTACTATAAATCATTGGTCGGAGCCAGCATGATCGGACCACTGGAACTGGGAGCCTCCATACGAAAAGAACAAGAACCAGTAAGGGAGCTATTTTCGGCTATGCCGAAACTTATATATGCTTGCAAACGTTTTCACAATAATTCTTACTAGAAAATCCTTTTTAAATTTTCCAATAAGAATCATATACGTAGCCACGTCCATTTTCTAATTTGTCTTTAAGAAGGCAATGTAGTCAAACTTCACTACGTTTACAGAGAAGTCCCATTTTTAAGTTTTTTAGTTGTATGGGCGGTACCACGCCCTTATGTCCGCTTTTTATAAAATTTTGGATTTTAGTCAGGCATTGATATCAGTAGCAGGATCGTTGGCATGGTGCGCCCATACAACTTTCACTCTCAACGATGGGACTGTCTCTGTAAACGTAGTGAAGTATTGCACTTCATTGCCTTCGTAAAGACCCCAATTTGTTTTCAATGGTCGTGGCTACGTATATGATTCTTTTTACAGGCACAAGTTGAAATTCATTGGTCAGGCGATGATTCTAGCAAGAATCATTTTGTGAACCAACGTTTGAAACAAGCATAGGATAACTGTCTTCGGCATAGGCCGACGTGTTTTGCTCCGTTACACGCGTTCATTGTTCTTTTCGTATGGGGGCTCCCAGTTCCTGTGGTCCGGTCATGCCGGCTCCGACCAATGATTTATAGTAATAAAATTGAATGGCGCTCAGGTCGATAGCTTCAAAACTGTGGAAGGAGATAGCATACATACAGATAGACAGACGGGCATGGCTACATCAACACGACTTGTCGAGCTTAACAAGAATATATAATCTTTTATTTTCCATATCTCTTGAACCCAATGAACTGGAAAAATAAAATTGGTATGTAGGCTGATTCGATCAAGAAAAATAAGAACCCAACAAAAGAATGGTCGTGGAAAAGGTCGTGAAGAGAGTTTAATTTTAGGCAAGACCATATTGTTCATTATTAATTTAGTTTTTGGTTTACATAATAATTAGTTGCAAATATTAAAGAAACAATGAAATCGACGTTTGTGCAAATTGAGCCGGCAAGTTGAATTTAAAATTTCTTGTCTAATTGCTGTTGTCAACACAAAACAGATTGCCCGTCGTGACTTCTTACTTGCGGCGGCGTGTAAACGATTTTTAGGCTTCGGATTTTCACACAAAGCGTAAAGTAAAATCAGCATCTCGGCTCAATTGCATTATGCAATGTTGTTTTGAATTAAACAAATAAAATTATTTTTATAATTTTGATTTGTTTGCGACTTATTTTGTATCTTCACATTATCGAAGAAATTTGTTTGTAATACGGCCCGTCACTAATCAGCGATTAATTTAATCGTGGGCTTAACCTGAATTGTATGCACGTGTCTTTTGCCACGTGCACAAATTGGGGTGAAAATATTTGCTTGAAACGAGCGTTACTAACGATTCTGATTTTTATGTGTGCTTTGTTCCTGATGTCCAATGATTTCAGTTAATTCTTGACGACAATCCCAGACACACAATATAAATAACGTTTATGTTAGGGGATGATGTGTGATAAATATATTTATATAGAAATTTAACACTGAATTCATAAATAGAAAAATACAAATTGCCACTTCGTATTTTACCTAAACATTCACGATGCTTGAACAAAATTTAAATAAGAAATTTTTGTATAGTTGCAGAATATACTTCTGTAATTGTGAGGTTTAGTAAAGTCGGCTATGGGCCTGAAAAAATAACCGTAGTAAAGCGACACTGAAAATATATCAGAATAATACTATGGGAATATTATCGTCAACTCAATTGGTTTTCGAGAAAAAACGCAAAATGTGATTACAAAAGAACCATTTTTACTTTTATAGAAAAACAGCATATAGCTTTTTATAAACCGTCAAAACATACAAACAAATTTCAAAAAACCAATGCACTAAAATATTTCATTGTTTTGGAGATAATCTCATTTTAAGTAAAACCAGTAAGGGGGCTATTTTCAGCTTTGCCGAAACTTATATACTCTTGCAAGCGTTTCTGCCAATTATTCTTATTGGAAAATCCTTTTTATCGTTTCCCCAACAGGAATCATAAATGTTTTCGAAGATTTAGGGGCGTAGCCACGCTCATTTTATAATTTGTCATTACAGAAAGCAATGCAGTCATACTTCACTACATTTTGCAGTCTTGTATATCTTGACTGCTTACACAGAAACCCCATTTTTAAGTTTTTCTGGGCGGTGCCACCCCCATATGTCCGAATGCTTATAAAACTTTGGAATATAGTCAAGCATTAATAAAAACACGTGTTTGCAAAGATTCGGTTTGTTTATATTCAAGCACAAAAAAGTTTTCACAACAAAAACAGTATTTTTAACCGATCGTTCCTATAGAAACTATGTGCTATAATAGCCCGATCTTGACCATTTTTGCATTGTATCTTTGCTTATGTCAAAGATAACTTTGTACAAAATATTGAGTCGATAACTCCAAAAACACGCGAACGTTTTTCAAGCAAAAACATAATTTTTAACTGATCCTTCCTATGGCAGCTATACGCTATAGTTGCCCGATCCTCGACCGTTTTTGCACGGTATTTTTGTTGATGTCTATAAAGTCTTTGTGCAAAATATTGAGTCGATAACTCCAAAAACACGCGGTTTTTAAGCAAAAACATAATTTTTGAACGATCGTTCCTATGGGAGCTATATGCTATAGTCTTCCGATCAAACGGATTTTTACATACCAACTACCTGCAAGGAGAAGAAAACTTTCGTGCGCTTAAATTTTTTGTGCTAACTTTAAAACTCTGGGTGGAAATCGCATTGAAACAGACAGAAGCACAGACGGACATCGTTATTTGAACTCGTCCTCGTCGTGCTGATAGAATATATATACTTTATGTAGTCGGAATGTCTCCTTCTCTGCGTTGCAAACTTCATGACAAAGTTAATATACTCTTTTTTTGTATAAAAATTGTATAGTTAGCATCGCCTATTTAAATGGTGTTCCAAATATTAAAAATATCGGTCCAAAAGGTGAAATTTACAAAAAATTTGAGTTTGATGGTCCACTAAAAGGAAACCCTAAAATAGAGTGGTATTTTGTGGTTTTCAGTTTTAAATACAAAATTTAATTCAAAAAAGTCAAATTGGTCAAAAATATCAGATTGATGGTCTTTGATGGGTAGTCAAAAGTATAAAAGGAAATTTTCTGGTTTGCCGTTTTAAGGACGTGTATTTACTGATTCACACTTTTGAGGGGTAGTAATGGGAAGGGGGAAAAATTATGGTATGCATATTTTAGCAAAGAGGATAGTATATATAGAGTGGAAAACGAACTCTTAAAAAACTCAGTTGCAAATTTAATCATTTTTGTTGTAAAAGACGTCTACAAGTTGTTGTAGCCAAACTTGTTGTAATTTTGACATTCTTCTTTGTGTGTTGTTCTGTTTAGATTAAAGCATTGGACGAAGCGAGATGGATGTGTATGCCTCGCACACACTTTTTTGGTCGGCTTGAAAATTTTAAGCGGATTCTTCTTTGAGTGCTCATAATTTCAAGCTAGGTAGGTACCAGTGGCTTCCAGTGGTCCGATCACAATGAAACTTTAAGGCATTTGGTCTAGATTACGTCCTAAATAATACCTGTGCACTTTCAAAGCTACACAACGATATAAATATGGCCCACTTTATTCTTCTAATCGTATCGGGGCCACCAGTTCCAGTGGTCCGAACTAGCAAGTTGCGACCAATAATTTATCGTAATAAAATACGAGGGCCAGTGTAAAATTTCAGGCTTTAAAACTGAAGGAGGAGATAGAATACATACAGACAGACGGACATGTCTATATCAACTTGGCGACGCCTCTTTATAAGTGTCAAAAACTTCGTGACAAACTTTTCACTTCGTGAAGAACATAATAATAAAACAATTGTAATTATTTAAAGCAGGCAAAAACTTATTATTGGTGTTTGAACAATAATAAAAACTAGTATGGTTATTATCAGCTTTGCCAAAACTTATATACTCTTGCAAACGTTTTCCCAATTATTCGTATTAGAAAATCCTTTTTTAATTTTCCAATTAGAATCATATACGTAGCTACGCCCATTTTCTAATTTGTCTTAAAGAAGGCAATGTAGTCAAACTGCACTACATTTTGCAATCTTGTATCTCGTCTCCTTACAGAGAAGTCCCATTTTTAAGTTTTTCGCTGTACAGGCGGTACCACGTTCTTATGTCCGATTCTTATAAAACTTTTAATTGTGATCAGGCCTTAATAAAAACACTTAATTGCGAAATTTGATTTGTATTAGATGTCTGCATGAGTAGCAAAAAAACCACATTCGAATTGACAATGCTCAAAATAAGTTGAGTGAAATTGAATGCGAAGCGGAATGAGTTTGAGTGAGTGAGTGCGCTCGCGTAAGACCCAGACTCACAATGTTTAAACGAAAAAAAAATGAATTGAATGAGTGCGAATTGAGTGGAATTGAGTGGTTGCGTTTCGAATGCATGCGGATGCCAAAACCGTATTTTTATACCCTGTACATACTGTACCAGGGTATATTGTGTTTGTTTGGCCGAAATGTATGTAACGCAGAGAAGGAGGGGAGGGGGACCCTATAAAGTATATATATTCTTGATCAGGACGACAAGACAAATTGATTAAGCCATGTCCGTCCGTCTGTCCGTCCGTCCGTCTGTCCGTCCGTCCGTCCGTCCGTCCGTCCGTCCGTCCTCACCAATGGTTCTCGGAAACTACAAAAGATAGAGACTTGAAATTTGGAGGATAGACTCGTGATGCTCGGCAGCAGATCAAGTTTGAACGGTTTTGAGCCACGCCCACTCCTTCCCGCCCAACCAGCTACGCCCACTTTTTGGAAAGGCTATAACTTGAACACCAGAAACGCTAGAACTATGAAAGTTGGTATGTCGACTAAGTATAAAAAGACCTATAAAACTGCATACCCCAATTTTCCCCCCAACCCTTCATTACCCCTCAAAAAGTGTTTTTTTGTAAATTACTGTATCTTCAAAACTATAAAAGATACGGACCTGAAATTTTGTATGTAGACTCAGTAAATACGGATATTTTCCTTAAAACTGCATACCAGAAAATACCCATTTGTATTTTTGACTACCCCTCAAAGACCACCAAACTTAAATTTTTCGTAAATTTCACTTTTTTTTTACAAAAATTTGTATATCTCCACAACTATAACAGATACGAACCTAAAACTTTGTATGCAGATTAAAGAAATGTATGTCTTTAAAACTGCAAACTAACTTTTTCCCCCTTACCCTTTATTACCCCTCAAATAGTGTTTTTATGTCAAAGCCTACATCTCCGAAATTGTTGAAGGTACGGACCTGAAATTTTGTTCGTAGACAAAATATATATAACTTCTTAAGACTGCATACCAGAAAATACCATTTTGTATTTGGACTACCCATTAGAGGTCGGCAAACTTAAATTTTGGGTAAATTCCAGTTTATTTTTATTAAAATATGTATATCTCCACAACTATGAAATATACATGTCTGAAATTTTGTATGCAGATTCAGTTAATATACGTCCTTTAAACTGCATACCGAAAAACACCTCTTTATTTCATGGCTTCCCCCTCAGAGATCTACAAACTCGAATTTTTCGAAGAAATTCCTCACTTTTGACTGATTTTTTATATTTGGAACACCATTTAAATGGGTGAGGGTATGTGCAGGGTATTATATGGTTGAGTATACTCAACTATACCGCCCTTACTAGTTAGTTATCTGGTCGTTCGTAAGGAAAAAAAGAAATGAAAAAACGAAAGACAATATATTATGATTCTGATATTTATGTCGCTTATTATTATATACATATTTAATACATTACCATTTTCATTTTATATTTGAATCTGTCTGGACTAGTTGCTATTAGACAACGCTTTTCGCAAAACGCAAAAGAGGAAAAAATTGCTTGTGCATATACCACCAAGCCAAGGCCGAATTCTAAAATATTAATACGCATTACAATTTTTGGGATTACAGTCTACAAATTGAAGAAGCAGCAAAGTTAAAATTCTCCGGAATTGCAAAGTTGATACGTATTACAATTCTTAAGAATTTGATCGCTGGATTGTTGCTGACCGGCTTGTTGCTAACCGGCTTGTTGATGCGGTGTTGGTAGGGGTGTTGGATGGTCAGTTAGCTCGCGTACACAACAACTCAAGTGATTCGACTGCCTTCGGCTTCGCCATATTTGGTTCCGTCTTACGCTTTATTCATTCTCGCACTCATACTCACGCTCATTCAATTCAATGTATTTGTCGCACTCACTCAATTCAATTTTATTCGAGTCCATTTAATTGAACGTGTGTTATGGTTAACCCATGCATCTCTCTATTATGTACAAGCCAAAGCGATGCTATTATTATTATAAAATATACTCCAGATAGTCCTATTGGTCTATGTTCTATATTGAATCTTGGTGATTTGTCGTGGTTTTCGTGATGTTTGAATGTAGAGTTTTTAAACCATTAAAGACAACTATAAAAAGGAAAAGTAAATGGTTCAGATTGGGTGGCTGTAGCATATAACTCCCATAGGAGCAATCGGTCAAAAATTAGGTTTTTGCTAAAAAAACTTTGTTTTTTCTTGATTTCCAAAGTTTTATAATAATTGGACATAAGGTCATGCCACTGCCCATATTGCGAAAAACTTAAAAATGAGATTTCTCTGTAAGCAGACTAGAAACAAGATTGCAAAATGCAGGAAGTATGACTCAATTGATTTATTTTGTAACAACATCGTGTGCTCGACCGTGTGGCTTAACAAGTTATGTAAAGGAACAAAACGACT